>ML681979.1:17756627-17787020 GCA_007922195.1 Podocnemis expansa
GCACTTTAAGACTAACAGATTTATTTTTTGCATGAGCTTTTGTGGGAGAAGATCCCACTTCCTCAGATGCTTCGAAGATGGGTGAACTAACAGAAAGGAATGAAACTAAATGCAAGGGGGTGTATGACCTGATCCTATGTTTTACACCCCCTTGCATTTAGTTTCATTCCTTTCTGTAAGTTCACCCATCTTCGAAGCATCTGAGGAAGTGGGATCTTCTCCCACGAAAGCTCATGCAAATAATGAATCTGTTAGTCTTAAAGTGCCACACAACTCCTTGTTGTTTTTTCACTATACTAGGTATTCACACATGCTTGGCTCTGTGGTATCCAAGAAGCACACCCCACCTGTGCTCACATTCAAGTGAATGGCCCTGACAATACATTATAGACAAACTACATGTGCCCTCCCATTTTGATATCTTTACCAAGTGCGGTAAACAATGGCTTTAGAAGGAGGTGTCCCCTCCATGTATTTTTAGCACAGCTCTGTTTTCAGTTGCAAGCTGGTAAAGGAAAGTTCAAAGCTTGCAGACAAGAACAACACAAAACTTGTAGATGGGGATTGTAGCAGAGAGAGAAGGCAGCCTGATCTAAGTTTTCCAGTAAAGTGGAAAAACTGTCATTGACCTTAATTAACATTAGCTCAAGTAATATATAGGCCTGAATCAGGGTGACTTCTTTTAGCTCTATGAGTGAGATCTAGTCAGAATTGGCACATTCATTAGGAATCTCTAAAAAATAATAGAATTGTATTGGCTATCTGTGATCATCAGCTCTTATCAGTGTAATTTCTTACAAATTTTCTTTATATATTTTCACATCTTCTAAAGGTGAGCTGAAATTACAGACAACCAAAATGTTTGTTGTTCTGGAAAAGGTAATGGCTGATACACGGAACACTGAGGTGTAGAGGAGGCTTGATAGGCAGCATCATTGCTTCATATTTGTTTAATAAAAATGTTAAACTAAAATACTGTGGTTTTATTAATTTACTAAAGTTTGAAAAAAAAGACATCTATACAATGTTCTCTCTCTAAGCTGGTGATGCAACTGAGCAAGTTACGGATGCACTTGGGGAGCTGATGGGCAGTGGCTCAGGGGCCCGATCCAGACCCAGGAACTTGCTCAGCTGCATCCATAAGTTGCTCAGCTGCATCACCGGCTTAGAGGGAACATTGGTGGGCATGTGATTTTGCTGCCGTCAATATAGACATACCCTTAGAGTTATTTTTCTATTTGCCTGTTCAACTCAGCAATTAAGGGGATGCCTGTCCAGGCAGATGTGATTTAAATTTGACTACCCCACCATTCTTAAAAATAGTGAAGAAAGTTATAAGATGATTGAAAAGAAGGCTGTATCAGTATTTAAAGTACCAGCAGCTAGGCTGGGCTCGTGTGCCTGCAGTGAAAATATTGCATTGTCTCTCCACTTTTCCTGCAACATTTTGTTTCTAAATGTTGACAGATCAACCAGTTGTCTCCAGTCTGAGGGTAAAATTTACCCCAGTGCAAAGGACTAGTGACAGCTCTAGGCACTACTCAAGCCCTACTTAATCCTTCAAAGTAAAAATCATAGAAATGTAAGGTTGAAAGGGATCTCAAAAAGGCATCAAGTCCAGTCCCATGTGTCACCATTTATAGGGCAGGTTCACCTAATCCTTTACTTAGACTATCCCTGATGTGTTTTTTCAACCTTTTTTAAAAAAATCTTCTAACGATGGGGATTCTACAACTTTGCTTGAAAGCTTATTTCAGATCTTAAATACCCTTATAGTTAGAAAGCTTTTCCTAATATCTAATGTAAATCTTCATTGCTTCTGATTAAGTCAATTACATCTATTCTTACCTTCAGTGGATATGGAGAACAATTGATCACAATCCTCTTTATTAAAGCACTTAACATATTTCACAAGTTATCCAGTCCCCCTTCAGTCCTCTTCTTTCAAGACAAAACATGCTCATTTAAAAAAAAAAATTCCTTTTAGGTCAGGTTTTCTATATGTTTTATGCTCTCCTCTGGACTCTCTGCAGTTTGTCCATATCTTTTCTGAAGTGTGTGCTCACTATTGGACATAATACTCCTGCTGAGGCTTCACCAATGCTTACTAGAGTGAGACAATTACCTTCAGTGTTTTATACAACGTTTACGTTAATACATCCCTGAAGTTTAGCCTTTTTTACAATTGCATCAAATGTTTTACTCCAATTCAATTTGTGATTCTCTATATTTCCCAGATCCTTTTCAGCAGCACCACTGCTTATCCAATTATTTCCTATGCTGTAGCTGTGTATTTGCTTTTCATAGAATCATAGAATCCTAGGGTTGGAAGGGACCTCATAGGTCATCTAGTCCAACCCCCTGCCAGAGGCAGGACCACTCCCACTAAACCATCCCAGTCATGGTTTTGTCCAGCTGGGCCTTAAACACCTCCAAAGATGGATATTTCACCACCTCCCTCGGCAGCTCATTCCAATGCTTCACCACTCTCCTAGTAAAAAAGCTTTTTCTAATATCCAGCCTCGACCTCCCTAACCACAACTTGAGACCATTGGTCCTCGTTCTGTCCTCTGTTATTACCGAGAACAGTCGAGCTCCATCTTCCTTAGAGCATCCCTTCAAGTAGTTGAAGGTTGCTTTCAAATCCCCCTCAATCTTCTCTTCTGCAGACTAAATAAGCCTAATGCTTTCAGTCTTTCCTCATAGGGCTTGTGCTCCACCCCTTTAATCATTTTGGTTGCCCTCCTCTGAACTCTCTCTAGCATGTCCCTGTCCTTTTTGTAGTGGGGAGCCCAAAACTGAACACAGTATTCTAGATGTGGCCTCACCAGTGCAGAATAGAGAGGAATGATCACATCCCTTGATCTGCTGGTAATACTTCTTTTGATGCAGCCCAGTATGCCATTGGCCTTTTTGGCAGCAAGAGCACACTGCTGACTCATATCTAGCTTCCCATCCACCATGACCCCCAGGTCCTTTTCTACACTGCTGCTACTTAGTTGAATGTTTCCCAGCCTGTAGCAGTGCATGGGGTTTTTTCATCCCATGTGCAGGATTTTACACTTGTCCTTATTGAAGCTCAGAAGATTTCTATTGGCCCACTGTTCCAATTTATCTAGGTCTCCCTGAATCCTGTCCTTGCCCTCCAACGTGTCTACTGATCCCCCCAGCTTGGTGTCATCCATGAACTTACTGAGAATTCAGTCTATTCCATCATTCAGATCATTGATGAAAATGCTGAACAGAACCGGCCCCAGGACCAACCCCTGGGACACACCACTCGTGACTGGTTGCCAGCTAGACATAGAACTATTGATTCCTACATGCTGAAACTGTTGATCTAGCCAGTTTTCTATCCACCTTATAGTGCACCTATCCAACCCATACCTCCTTAATTTGCCAATGAGAATGCTGTGGGAAACTGTATCAAAAGCCTTGCTAAAATCAAGGTATATCACATCAACGGTTCTTCCTGTATCCAGAAAACCAGTCATCTGATCATAGAAGGACATGAGATTGGTCAGGCATGATTTACCCTTGGTAAATCCATGCTGACTGTTCCTGATCACTTTATTTTCCTCTAAGTGTTTGAGGATGGATTCTTTGAGAATCTGCTCCATAATTTTTCCAGGGATTGAGGTGAGGCTGACAGGTCTGTAATTCCCTGGATCCTCCTTTTTTCCTTTCTTGAAAATAGGCACTATATTTGCTTTTTTCCATTCCTCTGGCACCTCCCCCGTTCTCCATGAGTTTTGAAAGATAATGGCCAACAGTACTGCTATCTCATTGGCCAATTCCCTTAGCACCCTTGGATGCAGTTTGTCTGGCCCCATGGACTTGTGCACATCCAGCTTCTTTAAGCAGTCCCTAACCTGACCTTCCATCACCAAGGGCCTGTCTTCTTCTCTCCCATCTGCCACACCCATGGTAGTGGGCTGTGAGCTGACCCTGCCTGTGAAAACTGAAGCAAAAAAAGCATTGAGCACTTCAGCTTTTTCCTCATCCTCTGTCACAAGGATGCCTGCCCCATTCAGCAAGGGGCCTACACCATCCCTGATCCTCTTCTTATTAACATACTTGTAGAACCCCTTCTTGTTATCCTTTACATCCCTCACTAGCCGCAACTCCATTTGTCCTTTGGCCTTTCTGATTTTACCCCTGCAGTCCCTAGCAATATCTTTATATGCCTCCTTGGTCATCTGACCAAGCTTCCACTTCCTGTAAGCTTCCTTTTAATGTTTAAGCTCAGAGCAGAGTTCTTGGCTAAGCCATTCTAGCTGCCTCACATGTTTGTTCTTTCTCTTAATTGGAATGGCAACTTCCTGTGCCCTTAGCAGGGTTTCTTTAAAATATAACTAACTGTCTTGGACTCCTTTCCCCTTCAGATTAGCTTCCCAAGGGATCCTACCCATCAGTTCCCTGAGAGACCTAAAATCTGATTTTTTGAAGTCCAGGGTTTTTGTTTTGTTTCTTTCCTTCCTTCCTTTAATCAGCATCCTGAACTCAACCATGTCATGGTCACTACTGCCTAGCTTGCCATTTACCTCTACATCCCTGATCAAGTCTTCCCTGTTTGTGAGCAGCAGGTCGAGCAGTGCAAGCTCCCTAGTTGGTTCCTCTAGCATTTGTACTAGAAAGTTGTCCCCAACACTCTCTAAAAATTTCCTGGATTGCCCATGTACTGCTGTATTGGCCTCCCAGGAGATGTCAGGATAATTGAAGTCCCCCATCAGCACCAGGGCCTGTGATCTAGAAGCTTCTGCTAGTTGTCCATAGAACACCTCATCCACCTCCTGCTTCTGGTCTGGCAGTCTATAGCAGACACCCACCACAACATCTCCCTTGTTGCTTTCCCCTCTCAATGTAACCCACAGACTTTCTACCGGCACACTTCCACTTCCATAATGGAGCTCTGAGCAGTCATAGAGCTCTTTTACATATAATGTTACTCCTCCCCCTCTTCTTCCCTGCCTGTCTTTCCTGAACAGTTTATAACCATCCATGGCAGAGCTCCAGTCAGGCAAACTATCCCACCACCTCTCTATTATTCTTATAATATCATAGTTCCTTGTCTGCGCTAGTATTACCAATTCTTCTTGCTTATTTCCCAGGCTCCTCACATTAGTGTATAGGCACCTAAGACACCCAGCCCTACTTTGTCATGTTGATTTTCAATGCTATTACATAAACCTCCCTGCATTTTTTCTTGGAGTTCTCCTCCCCCACTCTCCTCGCGTACTGGGGCTTCAGTAGAGCACTTAAGACATGTATTTGATTCCCCCCCCCATGTTCCAACTACCTTCTCTTTTACTGTTGGTGCTACAGTCCCATCCCCCCCCCCCCCAAGTTCCATCCCTTCCCCCAGATCACCCACATTATCACTTACCTGCGGGCTTTGGTCTTCTTCCCCCGTTGAACCTAGTTTAAAGCCCTCCTCACTAGGTCAGCCAGTCTGTGCCCAAATATGCTCTTCCCCTTCCTGGACAGGTGAAGGCCATCTCTGCCTATCAATCCTCTGTCCTGAAACAGTACTCCATGGTCAAGGAAGCCAAATCCCTCTTGACCACACCATCTTCCCAGCCAGGCATTCACCTCTAGGATGCATCTGTCTCTCCTGAGGCCTTTAGCCTTGACTGGAAGGATTGAGGAGAACACCACCTGTGCTCCAAACTCCTTCACCCTCGCTCCCAGAGCCCTGAAGTCACCTTTGATCTGCTGAGGATCACCTCTCGCAGTATCATTGGTACCCACATAGATAAGAAGCATGGGGTAGTAGTCTGAGGGGCAGATGATTTTAGACAATCCCTCCCTTACATCTCGGATACGGGCACCTGGCAGGCAGCATACCTCTCTAGAGGCCTTGTCAGGGTGACAGATGGGTGCCTCCATTCCTCTCAGGAGTGAGTCCCCAATCACCACAACCCTACGTTTCCTCTTAGGTGAGGTGGCTGTGATCTGCCCAGCCTTTGGGGTGGATGGCATCTCCTCTACCTCCTTCAGTGTGTCTAGCACCGCATAACGGTTCCTCACCACAATGGATGGTGGGATGTGAGCAGGCGTGGAGCACTGTCTACTGCCAGAGGTGACCAGTTGCCAGTGTCCTTCCTCTGCCATAGGCATCCCATCCGTTTCCAGAGCTGTGGCAGTAGCCCTTGGCACTGGGATAGGGACCTCCTCCTTGCAGGTCTCATCGTGGACACTGTCAAGGAACTTTTCCAGGGCATAGATACCCCTGAGTCGTGACACCTCCTCCTGTAACTCTCCTACCTGTTTCCGGAGAGATGCCACCAGAAGGCACCTATCACATAGGCTCATCTCCCTAGCCTGATCATCAGTGGCAGGAAAATGAAGGCCGCACTCCCTGCAATTCCACACCAGGATCTGGGTGGAGATATCCATGGGCAGACAGTCTGTCTGGCTACAAACAGAAGCAAAGGAAACAGCTGGGGTGCTGGCACCAGCAGTATGGCTCCTCTTCACCATCTTGGCCTCACCAAACTCCTCCCCCAACTCCCTCGCAAACTCCCCTGTTTGCAGTCCCCTGTTTGTAAGCTCCCACTGGTCACTCAAGCAGTGGCTTTTAAAAGCCTTCTCTGCCTAGGTCAGCCCTTGACTCTTGTTAGTCACACAGGGGCAGGCCGATCTCAAGGCTGCTAGAAGCTTTCATTCTGAAGACATGTACTTTGCAGGTGTCTTTACTGAACTTCATTTTAATTATTTCAGATCAATTCTCCCATTTTCAAGGTCATCTGGAATTCTGACACTGCCCGCCAACATGCCTACACCCTCTCAGCTTAGTGTCATCCACGTATTTTATAACCATACTCTCTACTTCATTATCCAAGCCATTAATGAAAATACTGAACAGTCCCTAGCCAACCCTAACAATGTTCCTTTGCACTGCTTTCTTGACAATTATAGTTAACAACCTGAAAATTCCCTATTTTCTATAATTTTTTTCTAACAGAATAGTTATTGAATCCTTCTAAGCACATTTTCATTAGATAGATGAACATCTCACCAGTTCGTTACTTTTTTTTTAATGTAGGATTTGAGCCTTTCTGTTATATGTAATAATGTTATACATAGTTATAAATGCAGTAAAGTCTGGTTCACATGAAAAAAAAAAAACAATGAAAACCCCCCTACAGCAGTCTTGATGTGAATTCTCACTATTTAAATCAATCTTTCAACATTTTGATAAGGTGTGAAGTTCATAATGAATCCCTGGTAGCAAGGAGACTGGCTACTTATATCTGAGTCACTGAACCATTTTCGCGTTTCTAGTTTCTACGATCATGAACCTCTAATATATATTACATTGTTTTTGTAACTTGTAAGAGGAAATGAAGATGTATAATTGCCCTTTAGGGAGATTACAATTCCCATACAGATATTTTGCAAAGCATATTTTGTAATGTAACCACCATTGTTACTTGTGATATTAAGTTTACTGTTCCTATATGGACTGTTCACCATTTAAAGGCTTACCCTGAGTTATACAAGGAGGTTTCCCCCATTTCACTGGGAGTGGGTCAATGGCGTCGCTAGCGCTGGGCACACGGGGCACGTGCCCCGGGTCCCAACGCTGGTGCCCTGGGTCTCTGGCCCAATTGGGCCGGGGATCCGGGGCCCGATCCCTGGCGGTCCGCGGCCACGGCGGCCGTGTCTCGGGCCAGGGATCCGGGGCCTATCTGGCCACCCGGGCTCAGCCCCGCGGGCTCAGCCCCGCGCCCCCAACCCGCCGGCGGGGTCCGGGGAGCAGCCCGGGCTGCGGGCTCAGCCCCCGGCAGTGTTCGGGGGCAGCTCTGGCGGGGGGGCTGAGCCGCCCTGCAGCAGCTCACCCCCCCCGCTGGGGGCTGCAGCCCCCTTTGTGGGCCTGAGGGACAGCCCTCAGCACCCTGGCCAAGGTCCTGAGGGTTCCCTGGCCAGGGTGCTGAGGATCTACTGTTGTTTCGGAACACTTTGTTCCGAAACAACATGTTCACACGCCTTGTTTCGAAACAAGTTTGTTTCATCCCCAAATGGGGTTTAACTTGTTTCGAAACAACACAGTTGTTTCGAAACAAGGGCTTCCCCTTGTTTCGAAACAACTGTGCGTCGTGTGAACATGGTTTTTTTTGTTTCGAAACAACAAGGTTGTTTCGAAACAAAAGTGCCGTGTGAACACAGCCCTAGTCTTGGGAAATTTAGGTCCTGCAAGGGTGGTTCCACTGGGAGGAATTTACAGAAGGGGGAAACAAGCTCCACACAGAGACACAAGTGACATAAGCAGTACACTAATAGAATTGCACCCCCCCCCGCCAGAGGAAGTAACCCTAATAAATCAGCAGACCCCACGTTGATGGGCAAAGTTGGTAAGAATTGTC
Source organism: Podocnemis expansa (assembly GCA_007922195.1). Taxonomy (NCBI): domain Eukaryota; kingdom Metazoa; phylum Chordata; order Testudines; family Podocnemididae; genus Podocnemis; species Podocnemis expansa. The sequence goes on from ML681979.1 coordinate 17,764,997, forward strand.
TTGGACATTCTTCTATGTAAATACAATTGTTCGGTATGTGATTTATTCAGAGGTACATACTTAAAAATAATAATAGGTCACACTACACCTCTCCTTGATTTTAATAAAAGATTTATTTAAAACCTGGACATTGGTGCTTTGACACTACTTTATGGCTAGTATATTTCTACTATTTTGGGTTTTCCTAGCTTTATCAGCATAATCAGCAACAGGTTAATGTAAAAAAAATCTGGATTTGAAGGATTCTGAAGGGAGAAAATTAGATGGCAGTAAAATAATTTAAACAAACTGTCATTAAGAACAAATTTATTTATTTTATAGTTGCAGCTGTGTTGGTCCTTGGTATTAATGAGACAAGGTCAGTGAGGTGATATCTTTTATTGGAGCAGCTTTAGTTGGTGAGAGTAAGAAACTTTCAAGCCTCACAGCTTTTCTTCAAACTTGAACTGCTTAACAGAACTAAATCAGGGTAGAGACCCTGATAATCTCCATCCATAAATATTAAAGAAACTGGCACAGGAAACTGCCAGCCCATTAGAAAGGATTTTTAATGAATCTGTAAACTCAGGGGTTGTAAAGCATGACTGATTCAGTTCCTATTGTCAAGAAAGAGAATAAAAGTCATCAGGGTAACTACAGGTCAGGTAGTTTGATCTTGGTAGTATGCAAGGTCTTGGAAAAAGTTTTGAAGGAGAAAATACTTAATGATAATGAGGTTAATGGTAATTGGGATAACATACAACATGGCTTTAGAAAAGGTAGATCACACCAGATCAACCAGATCCACTTTTTGCGAGGATAACAGACTTTTTGGACAAAGGAAATGTGGTGTACCTAATCTACTTAGATTTCAGTAAAGCATTTGATATAGTTCCATGCAGTGAATTAGCAGTTAACTTAGAAAAGATGGTGATTGATATGAAACAGAAAAATGGATAAGGAATTTGTTAAAGGAGAAACTACCGTGGGTAATACTGAAAGGTGAACTGTGAACTTGAAGGGATGTTGCTAATAGCGTTCCTCAGGAATCAGTCTTGGGACCAAGCTTATTTAATCATCTACTGCCCTTGGCACAAAAAGTGGGAGTTAGGTTTGTGGATGGCACCAATTTGGAAGGTATTACCAATACAGCGAAAGATCAGATATCATACAGGAAGATCTGGATGACATTGTAAACTGGAGTATTAGGATTAGGATGAAATTTAATAATGGAAAGTGCAAAGTCACACATTTAGGGACTAATAACAAGAATTTTTCCTGTAAATTGGGGATGTATCACTTGGAAGTGATGAAGGAGGACAAGGACCTGGACATACTGGTTATCATAGGACTATTAGCCACTCATGTGATGTGGTCATTAAAAAAGCTAATGCAATTTTAGGATGCATCAGAAGAGCTATTTCCAGCAGAGATATGTATGTGTTATTCCTGTTATACCTGGTAAAACTTCATCTGGGATATTATGTACAGTTCTGGTCTCCCATGTTTAAAAAAGACGAATTCAAACTAGAACAGGTGCAGAGAAGGGCTACAAGGATGATTTGCAAAATGGAAAATCTGCTTTATGCAAAGAGTCTTATAGAGCCCGGCTTGTTCAGCCTAAACAAAAGACGGGTGAGGGGAGATAGGATTACTCTCTACAAATATCAAGGAGAGAAAGGAACTGAGTACAGTGCCAATGTGGACACAAGAATAAATGGATACAAATTGTCTATCAGAACATTTAAGCTTGAAATTAGATGCAGGTTTCTAACCATCAAAGTTCTAGAACAGCCTTCCTTCCAAGGAGAGCTGTGCAGGTAAAAAAAAACCTACTTGGATTCAAATTTGAGCTTGATAACTTCATGGAGGGCTAGTATGCTGGGATGGCTTAGTTTGGCAATTCACCAGTTTTTGACTACCGATGGTGGATATGCCTGTCAGCTGAGAAGGGATGTTAGATGGGGTGGGTTCTGTGTTATTACAGAGAATTCTTGGGTGTTTGTCTTGCTCACATACACAGGGTTTAACTAATTATCATAAATGGAGTTGGGAAGAATTTCCCCCCAGGGCAGATTGGCAAGGGCTCTGGGGTTTTTCTGCCTCTCTCAGTAGCATGGGGCACAGATTCCTTGCTAGTGGATTCTCTGTACTTTAAAGTCTTTAATCCATGATTTGAGGACTTTAATAACTCAGTTGTAGGTTAGAGGTTTATTATAAAACTGCTGGGCGAGGTTTTGTGGCCTGCATTCTGCAGGAGGACAGACAACATGATCATATCAGTCTCTTCTGAATTAAGATTATATGTAGCCAAGTGTAAGATCTTGTCTTGTGTACATAGGTTACGTCAGATCAAAAAGCACTGTAATTACAATATTTGCCTGTCCACACAACACACATTGTGTTGTCAAAGTGTGCCTACACTTGGTGCTGCAACAATAGCAGTGAGAGCAGTATACTGTGGGCAGCTGTCCCACAGCAACCTGCATATCGTGCCACTATGCTTTGAGGGAAGGTGGAGAGGATTGCAGTGCAGGCGTAAAGTCCCATGATGCATTGATTTCCATCCCATCGTTCCTTGCACTTCCTATATTTTATGGCATTTTTCCATGGGCCTCCATTTCCTGAGCTCCCACCACATCTATTTGAAAGAATGGATCCTGAACTGCTTGCCACTGCTGCTGTCAATGTTCTGAACATATCACTTCTGTTTGAACTACCATGATTGCCAAGATGGAAAAAGGTTGAAGTATATTAACTGCTGTGTGCCATGCAAACAAATCACACCAAATTTCTGTTTGCATTCATGGACCATTACTTTTGGGCCCATGAAACAAGCATTGAGTGGTGGGATTACATCATATGCAGATCTGGGATGATGCCTAGTAGCTGCAGAACTTTTGAATATGCAAATGTAACCTTTGGGTGGGCTAGAATTGATTCCCTTGCTCCTCTGCAGTGCCGAACAGAGATAAACACTAGAGCAGTGTTTCCCAATGGGTGTGCCACAGCACTCAGGTGTACCGTCAGGTCTGAGCAGGTGTGCCACAAAATTTTTTGAAATACTAAGGAGCTCTGGATTGGTTCATTGGCTCAGAAATATTCATAAGTTTATTTGGAAACTATATGGTGGTGTGGCTCAAATTAATGAAAGGTAGCAAGGTGTGCCATGGCACAGAAATGTTGGGAACCACTGCCCTAGAGAAAGCAGCTGGAGATCCAGTATCCAGTCTGTAAAGGACTCACAGAGAAGATTGCTCAAAGTTACCATCCCACATTAAAATACTACTCAAAATAAACATAGCAATGAAACTTTATTAACTACTAACTTAATAAATCTTATCCTAAGAAAACAAATGAATTTAAACAGAACACTAAGAACCCCAAGGGTCACAGAGTTTAGGTAGAATCACCCATATCTCAATGGCAGTCTCTGTTCAAGTCCTGAGGCTTGAGTGGAAAGAAGTAGCAATCCTCTTCTTCTTTGTCTGCAGTTATCTTCATTAAGAATCCACACAGTCCTTTCCTTCTGCTCTGAAGCCAGCACCATGCAGTAAGGAGGTTACTTGCTAACCTACCATTAGTCACATGAGAGAAAAACTCTGCAGCAAAATGCTCCACAGCAGGGAGAAAACATTTTGCTGTCCACTCCTGGCTCACGTTTTGTCTCAGTCACACACTCTGAGCACATGGACTCTTCTCAGTTGCAGCTTGCTGTAAGTGCTCTTCTCAGGCTGCTGCTCTCAAGTTTCTGACCACACCAACACTAGTGAACTTTGTGGCACATGCTCAAAATGCTACCACTCCCTATTTCCAGAAATTTCTGGTTTCTGGGCAGCTAATATGCCCAGCAACAGTAATGCACCCTGAATAGGTCTCAAAGAGGTATCCTGTTTTAGGCATATGGGTTACACAAAGTCACCCCTATGGAACTCCAAACAGAGCTCGCCTCCGCCTGGCAGTGCAAGGACACCCAAATAAGAGCTACCCTCTCAGTGGAAAGGAGTGGAGCAATCACCTCATGAAAGCTGGCAACTCCAACTATTGACCAGTCTCTAATCTGTTTGGCATCCATTGCCAGAGCTGTGTTATTGCAAGCATCCAGGACCATTAAACACATTCTGCTATGAAGGACTGTGACTCTGGAAAGTGTTTGAGAAATAGTGGATGGCTCCAAAGCAATGAGATTCCTTAACTGTGGTGTGGTGATAAATCCGATGCATATCTCATTTTTGGCCCTGTTGCAGCTGAGGACATTAGCAGAAATGGGTATTTTTTGTGACTCACCATGGACATTTCACTGACATCACTGTGGGTTTGTAAGGGTGCATGACACATGAAAAATGGCTTCTTCATGAAAACTGGCCTGTATAGGAAGCTGCAAGCAGGGACTTTCCTTCCAGAACAAAAGACTTCCAGACTAGTCAGCTTAACTTTTGTAGCAGGAAAGATAATGGAGCAATAAATTAACAAATCAATTAGCAAACATCTAGAAGAGAATAAGGTGTTAAGTGATAGTCAACACTGATTTGTCAAGAACAAATCATGTCAAACCAACTGATAGCTTACTATGATGAGGTAAGAGGCTTTGTAGCTAGACAAGAAATGGTAGACTTAGTATATCTAGACTTCAGTAAGGTTTTTTTTATATCTTGTATCACCTCCTCATTAATAAACTAGGGAAATATAGATGGATCTACATGGTGGGAGCATAACTGTTTGGATAACTGCTCCAAAAGAGTAGTCGTCAATGATCACAGTCATGCTGGAAGGGAATAACAATGGGGTTCCACACAGATCATTTCTGGGTCTGGTTCTGCTCGATATTTTCATCAGTGATTTAGCTACTGGCAGAAAGAATATGTATATAAAGTTTGCAGATGATACCAGGCTTGGAAGGTTTGCAAGTACTTTGGAGGATAGGATCACTGTTCAAAATGATTTGATCAAATTGGTGAAGTGGTTGGAAATAAATAGGATGAATTTCAATAAGGACAAATGCGACAAATGCGAAATATTCCACTTACGAAAGTACAATAAGTTGCTAACATACAAAATGGAGAATGAACGCATAGGAAGGAGCACTGCGAAGAGGGATCTGTTTGGCATAGTGGACCACAAGTTAAATATGAGTAAACAGTATAATGCTGCTGCAACAAAAAGGAAAAAAAATCATTCTTGGATGAATTAACATGATGATTGTCAGACATTCTTCTGCTTTACTCCATGCTGAACAGGGCTCAACTGGAATATTGTGCAACTTCCTGGGTACCTCATTTCAGGAAAGATTGGACAAATTGGAGAAATTCCAGAGAAGAGCAACAAAAATGATTAAATGTCTAGAATACTTGAATGATAAGGGAAGATTGAAAGCAGTGGGTTTGTTTGGTCTGGAAAAGAGGAAACCGAGAGGGGACATGGTAGTTTTCAATATCTAAAAGGCTGTTACAAGGAGGAGGGAGAAAAATTATTCTTAACTCCTGATGGTAGGACAAGAAGCAATGGGCTTAAATTACAACAAGGGAGGTTTAAGTTAGACATTAGGAAAAAAATCATAACTGTCGGGCTATGTCTACACCAGAGGGGTCAGGTACATTGACTTAATAAGGTTGACTTAAAGTCAACTTTATTAAGTTGACTTAGAGAGGACCCATTTGGTTCAGTCAACTTTATAAAGTTGATTAAGCCAGGGGACCCATTTAAAGTCAACTTTAAAAAGTTGACTGAAATAGCTCTCCTACCTTACGTCGACTTTAACGGCCACATTCTGTTAAGTCAACTTAACTCTTAAAGTTGACTTTAAGGGTGAGAATTATTAAGTCAACTTAAGCAAGTGCTTAAGTTGACTTAATGAACTCCAAATGTAGCCCTGGAGTTGCTTAAGTCAACTTAAACCTTCAGTGTAGACACAGCCAGAGTGACTAACCACTGGAAAATGTTGACCAGGGAGGTTATAGAATCTCCATCACTGGAAATTTTTAAGAACAGTTTTGACAAACAACTGTCAGTGGTGGTCTAGAATGGTACTTGGCCTGCCATGAGTGCAGAGAACTGGACTTGATGATCTCTCATTGTCCCTTCCATTTCTATGATTCTATTCTCCTATAAGTACAGTGGGGGGGTGTTGAGATGCCCATAGTGGTCATGTGAGACCCAGTCTGCCCATTAATGCCATAGCTCATGAAGGGCTTATACAGTCAACCTGGATAGCTGCAGGGATTACATCAATAATAGTCTGAGCAGCTGCTGAATGGCTGTTGAATGTGTAGCTGGCAGATTAAAGGCATACTGGAGGTGGCTTTATTGCAAGATATACCTAAATGAGAACAATATTCTCATAGTTATCACTGCCTGCTGTGTGTGCGCCATAATTTATGTGAAGCTTTGGAAGAACACTCTGCCTCTGGGTGTGCTGAAGAGACAGATTACCTTCCATCTGAGCAGCCAGATGCTAGGGGTTTTAGAGGGCCACAACATGGGACCATATGGATCAGGAAGGCATTGAGGGCCCTTTTTGAGAATGAGAACCAGTAAGATGCTTCTGTGAACAGCACTGAGCCATTCTAGGACTGCTATCCAGCTTGAACTGTGTTTCAGTGCCAAGTTACTGTAAAATATACAATAAAGAACAATAATTCTTATTGTTCTTAGAGTTTGTCTTTATTAAATTAAAGAAAACTAAAAACAACAACAACAACAACAACGAAAACACTAGGCAAGAAGGAAGAAATCAGAGGTGGCCACTGTGAACTGTGACAGCTGGGTGTAAGAATACATGCCAACTGCTTACACTAAACAATCTGTTCCACCCTGCATTTAGTTGTGACACTCAGAATATTTCTTCTACTCCTGAAGAATAGCTCTGTGTAATTTGAAATTTAGTCTCTCTCACTAACAGACGCTGGGCCAATGAAAGATATTACCTCACCCATCTTGTAAAGAACAAAGAGAGGAAATGGTTACCTATTGTGCAGTGCCTATGTGTTTCCTTCAGGTGTGTTGTCTGTTTATATTCCACTATTGGTGTACATGGGCTCAATGAACTTGAGCTCAATTTTTTCTGTTCAGTAGCATACACTGCAGAAGGTGCTTGCACTCTGAAAGTTCCCATACTTTCAAATGAGGGCATAAGGGGTGGTGCCCCAATTGTCCATCAGTTACCTTCTCAATACAGAATCCAGGTGTTTTAAGAGTTCATAGTAATAGAGAAGGAGGATTGTGAAATACAGGCAGCCAGAGAAGTTTGAGAGGGAAGGAGTTGGTGAAGCCCTGAGAAGGAGGCGAGGGTGATCCCCTAGCTGAAAAAGCAAGGGAGAGAGTGAAGCTTGGGTGAGTGAATTGCTGACTGTGTTTATATCTTTCCCTCCAGGTGATTTCTGTTAGTTGTCAGTTACTGTGGGAATTGGGACTGTGATTGTCTGGGGGTTGTTTGTACCATTGTTCCCTGCTCACCGTTGATCAGCCTCACTCAGCCTTGTGATCATCTTTCCCTTGTGTGCTTAACGAGGAGCAAGGGCTGACCTAGGCAGAGAAGGCCTTAAAAGCCAGTGACTGGGCAGAGCTTCTGAACAGGGGACTGCAAACAGGGGAGTTTGAGAGGGAGTTTGGGAAGGACTCGGTGAAGCCACGGTGGTGAAGAGGAGCCACGCTACTTGGGCCAGCACCCCTTCTGTCTCCTCCACCTGTGATTATAGCCAGACAGACATTCTGAGCATGGATATCTCTACCCAGATTCTGGTGTGGACTTGCAGGGACTGTGGCCTGCATTTCCCTGTCACAGACAATCAGCTGGGGAAATGAATCAATGTGATAGGTGCCTTCTGGTGGAATCTCTCAGGAGGCAGGTGAGAGAGTCACAGGAGGAGGTGTCTAGGCTCAGGAATATACACGCCCTGGAGAAGATCCTCAACAGCGTCCACGAGGAGACATGCAAGGATGAGGATGCTATCCAGGTGCCCAAGGCTACTGCTCAGAAACGGCGCTAGCGTTTCTGGAGCCCCCCTGCAAGCGCAGCAGATGCCAGCGCAGATGAGTGACATCAGAGCATTGTACAATGGCGTGTTCCCCATTCTGGTGCCCCTCAAATGTCGGGGGCCCCCTGCAACACTTACTGGGCTTACCGCATTGTGCCGGCTCTGCTACTGCTGCACCACTGGAGAAGGGAGGACACTGGCAGCTGGTTACCTCTGGCTGCTGACAGTGCTCCACTCCTGCTCCTATCCCACCCTCCATTGCAGTGAAGAACCATTAGGCAGCACTAGAGACATTGGATAAGGTGGAAGAGGAGATGGCGTGCCCACCCGAGGCTAGGAGGGTCACAACCATCACACACAGGAGGAAATGTCAGGTTGTGGACTCTCTTCTGAGGGGGATGGAGGCAGCCATCTGTCACCCTGACAAGGCTTCTCAGGAAGTATGCTGCCTGGCAGGGGCCCCTATCCAAGATGTTATGGAGGGATTGTCAAGAATCATCTGGCCCTCTGACTACTACCCCATGCTACTCATCCATGCGGGAACCAAAGACACTGCGAGAGGTGATCCTCGGCAAATTAAAGGTGACTACTGGGCTCTGGGAGTGCGGGTGAAGAAGTTCGGCGCACAGGCGGTATTCTCCTTGATCCTTCAAGTCAAGGGGAGGAGCCTGAGCACAGACAGATGCATCCTGGAGGTGAATACTTGGCTGCAAAAATGGTGTTGTCAGAAGGGCTTTGGATTCCTGTTCCAGCAAGAAGGACTGTGTGATGCTGTCTGGCTCTAGGGGACCATTTATGGTTATCTTTCATATTAATATTTCATATTTACAATAATCCATATGTGATATACCATGTTTGGTGTCAACAGAGGCTATAATCAGCTGAAAATGATTATATGGTTTATATGTAGGTATCATGCCTATATTAGAAATTAGAAATCTTGTTTTTGTGTGTGTTCCGTGTGATTTGTTCTTGACGCAATCCCAGACTGGGTGTCTGCAAAACTATTGTTCCTCTTGTTGGCCCCATCAGGGGGCTCCCAGCTAGCTGCAGTGGGCCCAAGAAGAAACCTGTTTGACCAGTTACCCAGACTGACTGTGTGGCCCAACCTGCAATCAACATTCACCTCTGGAGCTATCCTTCTGGGGCTGAACAAAGGACTGAGACCCACCCAGCTGCTGCTGCTGCTGGGTGCACAGCAGAGGAGTGGGACTAATCAGCAAACTACAGGATCTTCAAGGATTTGCTTTCTATGGACTATAAATCATTTGTATGTATGTAATTCACTTTGACCCTTTAACATCTCTCATATTTTGTTTGTTTTCCTTTTATATTAAACCTTTAGTTGTAGTTACTAAGGGATTGGCTGGCAGTGTGGTATTTTGGGTAAGATCCAAGCCTATATTGTTCTGGGTGATGTGGCTGGCCCTTTGAGGTCAGGAGAACCTATTTTTTTGAGAAACCCAGTGGCTAGAGGGGACCATAGGAACTGATGTGCAGCAAGGGGCCTATTTGTTTTGTTATCCTTGGTGATGGCCAGAGTGGGGAATCAGATGCATGTTTTATTGCTGACTGGGAGACTGGTTTAAGTACTACCCAGTGTTGGGGTAAATTTCTGTTATACCCCTTATTTTTGCTTGTTATAATGGTAAGTTGCCATTAAGTAGTGTACCTAACCAGCCTCAGCAGGGTTGATTATGTTATCCAGCAGAGTTGCACAGTCCAGTAATATAACAGTTATGTTACGTTGGCAGGCAGCCAAGGTTTAGAGTCTGCCTAGCGGCCAGGAACAGAGTCTGCCTGGCAGCCCAAGAACTTTCTCTCAGGACTGCCATTCGATTGGAGAGGAAGAAGGGCTGTGAGAACCTTCCATAAAGTTTTATATTTGATTGGGGGAAAAGTTGTTTACTGCTGGAACTTTCTGTGTGCTCAGCTACAGGACTGGTAGGACCCTCCACAGCGGGAGAATGCTACACTCTGATTGGGCAGTTTGAATGGGCCACAGAGTTGATTAGAGGTTGCCTGCTGGGAGGAGGCGTTCCTGTTCCTGTTTCTCTTCCTCTTCCTGTTCCGGGGGAATCCTTCTGCTGCTTTGCTGTGGATTGGGGCTGGAGAAGAGCCTGAAGACCAGAAGACTGGCAGGTTGGCTAGTTCGGGTTTAAGTGCCTGCCACTGGAGAGGACACCTTCGAGCAGTGTGTGTGTAGACTTGCTCCGTTGCTGGGACTTGGGCTGAGGCACCGGAAAGCCCTCAGCCGCAAGAGGCGGAGTAGTGGAACTGAGTGTGACTGTTCCTAATTGAGGACTCTGGCTTGGGCCCTGGAAGCCCCAAGTGCAGACAGAGGAGGAATCATTGTGGGACACTCAGCAGACCGACTCAGCAGAGACCCTGAAGCAGGATCCATCCAGAGAGCCTCGGGTTTGGAGCCTGGGACTGTGTTTCAAGGCCCTGCTCTACCCTGGGAGGCTAGGACCCCTGGACTTTGATTAGGGTGAATGGACTCTAGTTGCAGGACTAGACCACCAGTGGTCCAGAAGCAGAAGGTCCACGCTCAGAGGACATTGGACCTGGACCCAGAAGTAGATGGTCGGAGGAGCTCAGCATGGCCTGAGAGACACTGATCAAGTCGAGCCCTGAGTGGCTCCTTGCAGTGTGGGACTCAGCCTGTGCCTGGAGCTGAAGACTGCGCAGGAGTCGTAGGCCAACGCCCCATGCAGAGTGAAGAAAGACCATAAGGGAAGTCCAGGCGATTGGGCATATAGGTCCTCTTGCTTCCCCTTTTCCTGTGGTTCTCCTAGTTTAAGGTTTCGGGGTTTGGACGTTGGCCTACTGGGTGGGTGTGTTTGGCTCGGGGTGTGAAGGGATAGCTTACCTTACTGTAACTGGAGTGGGGGTTTGTTTAATAAACAGTGTTTGCTTTGGAAACCTCTGTCTCCTAGGCTGTGTTCCCACACAGTGGGTTATTTTGATACGGTTGTTTCGAAACAACCGTATATCGAAATAATGCTTATTTCAAACCAACTTATTTTGAATTAACAAAATGTTAATTCAAAATAAGGAAAAAAAGCCGGAATCGAAATAGCGATTCCGGACAACAGTTATTTCGAAACGACTCACCGTTGTTTCGAAACAACACGTTTGCACGGCGTTGTTTCGAAATAACCATTGCGAAACAATGTTGTTTTGTCCACAGACTAGGTTTAACTTGTTTCGAAACAACCGTGCGTCGTGTGAACAGCCAAAACCTTATTTCGAAACAACCTCCCTTGTTTCGAAATAAGGAGGCTGTGTGAACACAGCCCTAGTGTTTATTCCACCAGGGTATACAAAACACAAGTTGATAGAGGCTCGAGGGGCAGCTTGTATTCAACACTCTTGAACCCATTTCTGGGAATATTAGTATTTTTCCAGAACACCGTCAGTGGTATGGGGGTTTGGCTCCTGCTTTTACAGCTTGCTCTGATTTTGGCACATTCAGAAGGTAATCCCAGGAGGCCTGGGTCACAGACTGCTAGACAGAGATGGACTCCACCTATCAAGGAAGGGGAAGAGCATATTTGGATAACCTTGTGAGGAAGGCTTTAAACTAGGTTTGAAGGGGAAAGGCGATGAAAGCCTACATGGAAGTCACAATGAGGGAGACCTGGGGGAAGGGATGGAACTTGGGAGGTGCTGGGACTATAACACCAGGGATAAAAGAGAGGGTAGCTGGAATTATGGGGGAAGGGAATCAAATAGTTGTCTTAGGTGTCCGAATGAAGTCCTGATACCTGAGGCTAGCGGGGAAGGACAACACTGGGAGAAAATGCAAGGAGGCAAATTGAATGGAACTGAAAATCAACAGGGAAAAGTAGGGCAATTGGCCCGCTATTTTAGGTGCCTGTACACAAACGTGAGGAGCCTGGGAAAGAAGCAGGAAGAATTTGTAGTACTGGCACAGACGAGGAACTATGATATAATTGGAATAACAGAGACGTGGTGGGATAGCTTGCATGAATAGGGCTCAGCCATGGATGGGTATAAATAGTTTGGGAAGGACAGGCAGGGAAGAAAAGGGAGAGGAGTAATGCTACGTGTAAAATAGCTGTATGACTGCTTAGAGCTCCACAGTGGAAGTGGAAATGAGCCAGTTGAAAGTCTGTGGGTTAAGTTCAGAGGAGAGGGCGACAAGGGGGATGTCATGGTGGGTGTTTGCTATAGACCGCCAGACCAGAAGAAGGAGGTGGATGAGTTACCCTGACATCTGCTGGGGAGCCAATACAGAAGTGCCACAGGCAATCCAAGAAGTTTTTGGTGAGTGTTGAAGACAGCTTCCTGGTACAAAAGCTGGAGGAATGAAGTAGCAGCCTTGCAGCGCTCGACCTGCTGCTCACAAACAGAGAAGAATTGGTTGAGGAAGTAGAAGTGAATGGCAACCTGGGCAGCAGTGACCATGAGATGGTAGAGTTCAAGATGCTGATTAACAAAAAAAAGGAAAGAAGCAAAACATAGACCCTGAACTTCAGAAAAGCAGATTTTGGCTCCCTGAGGGAGCTGATGGGCAAGATCCCTTGGGAGTCTGATCTGAAGGGGAAAGATACCCAAGAGAGATGGCTGTATTTAAAAAAAAAAAAAAAAAAACCTGCTAAGGGCACAAGAAGATACCATTCTGATCAGCAGACAGAACAGCAAATGTGGAAGGTACCCAGTATGGCTTAACAAAGAACCTTGCACTGAGCTAAAACATAAAAAGGAAGCTTACAGTAAGTGGAAGCTTGGATAGATGACAAAGGAGGCATATAAAGATATTTCTCAGGACTGCAGGGATAAAATCAGAAAGTCCAAAGGACAACTGGAGTTGCAGATAGCATGGAATGTGAAGGATAACATGAAGGGGTTCTACAAAAAACAGGAAGTGGATCAAGGATTGTGTAGGTCCCTTACTGAATGGGGCAGGTCTCCTTGTGGTGGAGGATGAGGAGAAAGCTGAAGTGCTGAATGTTTTGTTTTTTTTTTTACTTCTGTTTTCACAGGCAGGGCCAACTCCCAGCCCACTACACTGGGTATGGCAGATTGAAGAGAAGAAGAGAGACCATTGGTGATGGAAGGTCAGGTTATGGACTACTTAAAGAAATTGGATATGCACAAGTCTATGGGGCTAGATGAACTGCATGTGCCGGTGCTGAGGGAGTTGGCCGATCAGATAGCAGCACTGCTGGCCATTATCTTTGAAAATTCATGGTGAACAGAAGAGGTGCTAGAGGACTGGAAAAAAGCAAATATAGTACCTATCTTCAAGAAAGGGAAAAAGGAGGATCTGGGGAATTATTGACCTGTTAGCCTCACCTCAATCCCGGGAAAAATCATGGAGCAGGTTCTCAAAGAATCCATCCTGAAACACTTGGAGAAAAATAGAGTGATCAGGAACAGTCAGCATGGATTCACGAAGGGGAAATCATGCCTGAACAACCTCATTGCCTTCTATGATGAGATGACTGGATTTGTGGACACGGCAAGAGCTGTTGATGTAATACACCTCAACTTTAGCAAGGCTTTTGAGACAGTTTTCCACAGCATTCTCATCGGCAAGTTAAAGAAGTATCGGTTGGATGTGTGGACTGTAAGGTGGATAGAGAACTGGCTTGATCAATAGTTTCAGTGAATAGGAATCAATGGCTCCAGGTCTAGTTGGCAAAAAGTCAACAAGTGGTGTCCCCCAGGGGTCAGTCCTGGGGCCAGTTCTGTTCACCATTTTCATTAATGATCTGGATGATGGGATAGATGGCACACTCAGTAAGTTTGTGTATGACACCAAGCTGGGGGGAATGGTAGACATGCTGGAGGGCTGGGACAGGATTCAGGGAGACCTAGAAAAATTGGAGCAGTGGGCCAATAGAAATCTCATGAGGGTCAACAAGGACAAGTGCGAAGTACTGCACTTGGGATGGAAAAACCCCATGCACTGCTACAGGCTGAGGAGCGATCAGCTAAGTAGCAGCACTCTAGAAAATGACCTGAGGATCATGGTGGATGGGAAGCTGGATATGAGTTAACAGTGTGTTTTTGCAGCCAAAAAGGTCAATGGAATACTGGGCTGCCTCCGTAGAAGTGTGCCAGGAGATCAAAAAATGTGATTGTTCTCCTCTGTTCAGCACTGGTGAGGCCGCATCTGGAATACAGTGTCCAGTTTTGGGCACCCCACCATGAAAAGGACAGAGTTTAGTGGAGGGCAACCAAAATGATAAAGGGGCTAGAGCACAAGACTTACGAAGAGAGACTGAAGGAACTAGGCTTATTTAGCCTGCAGAAGAAAAGACTGAGAGGAGATTTGATAGCAACCTTCATCAGTCTGAAGGGATCCTCCAAGAAGGACGGAGCTCAGCTGCTTTCAGCAGTAACAGAGGACAGACCAAGGAGCAATGCTTTCAAGTTGCAGCTGGGGAGGTCAAGGTTGGATATCAGGAAAAACTTTCTTACTAGGAGAGTGGTGAAGCATTGGAATGGGCTACCTAGGGAAGTGGTGGAATCTCCATCTTTGGAGATATTTAAGGCTTGGTTAGACAAAACTCTGGCTGGGATGATTTAGTGAGAGTGGTCCTGCTTTTTTGGCAGGGGGTTGGATTAGATGACCTCATGAGGTCCCTTCTAACCCTTATATATAAAACTGCTTTTGCTATGGTCATGCATATGTCATGTGAAGTGTACCATGTGACAAGCCATTGTGATATCAGAGGTGACTTAAGCAATTGTTCCTTGGGTGCAATTGGTTGAGTCACCTCTGACATCACAATAGCCTAGGAGTCTTGGCATAGCATAGATATGTACCTTATTGTAGATGCATGCCTCATTGTAATTCATAAAAGCGAAATAACTGGGGATTTAAAAATTGGACAGTAACAGCCAGTGAAACCCAGGTATGGTTCATCCTTGGGACATGGCTGCTTGCTCGGAACTTGTCAAAGTTATAAAGCTCTCAGCTATTCTTTCAGCTGTTTCCAATATTGCACACTGAGTCTTCAGACAATTGTATATGGTGCTCATGCAGGGAAGAAACCATGAAAGTGTGAAAGCTTACGTGAAGGATATGAACTACCAAGGCAAAGGTTTTCAGCTGACCCATAGAAATTTTTTGCAAAAAATGTTGCAGTTAAAGAGCTGTTAATCAGTTAAAATAAATAAGTATTTCATAAATTCCCTTTTGATTGTCCCTCATCATTTTTGACAGGTCACAGTGTGTGTGTGTGGGGGGGGGGGAAGGGGTAAATAACTATTTCTTTGAGTTCCTGACCATATACCTTCTAGTACTCATGATTCACAATGACCTAGATCAGTGGTTTTCAAACTTTTTTCCTCGGGACCCAGTTGAAAAAAGTCATTTTTGCCCATGAACCAGCAATTATTTCTTTTGAGCAATGCATTCCAGTATTTTGGTGGAGGCAGCAGGGGATGCTGAGACCCAGTACCTGAGGGTCTGCCACTCAGTACTGGATCCCAATCCTAAGTTTGAAAACCACTGATCTAGATCCTAGGACATGAGTTTTAGGAGTCTGCATGAATAATGACTACAAGTAGTGGTGGATTGAGGCCACAGAGTCCCTGGGCCTCCTGACTGGTGGTCCCTCCTCAGTGGAGGGCCTCCCCTAACCAGCAAGCCAGCGTGGAGGTGTGGCTTGGACCAGAGGCCACCTGGCAAGGCTGCAGCTAGCCTGTCCTGCCCCAGGGGGCAGGGTGAGAATGGTAGAGCTTGGCCTGAGGGCTGGTTCATCCTGCCCCTGGGAGTGGATTGGGTGGCTGAGGGAGAGGGTGGGAGCTCAGAGCCCAGCCTCTGGGCTGGCCCGCCCCATTCCCCTTCTGAATGCTGGGATGGCAGCAGGACAGAGGGGCTACCACATTATGTTGGGTCGCTGGGCACAGGTCATATTGGCCCACGCAGTATTCTGCCCCTGACTACAAGGCATAAATATCAAAATAAGCCTCAAATTTGGATGCTTCCACTATGGAGTAATGCTGAACAAACTTATGTACTGAACCCCAAATAGCTATAGTTCTAGTATCAAAACATTGACCAAAGAAACTACAGAAGCTGCTTGTACTCTTGCAGAGTAAGATGTCAATTTCAGCAATGGATCTAATTTGTTAATGTCATAACACAATTTAATACAAGTGGGCATCCAGTTAGAAAATCTGTGTTGATATGGCCCGATCTTTCACACATTCCTTATAAATTAATCTGAAAGATAACTTAAATGTCTTAGTTCTAGCCAGGTAGAAAAAGCACACTTTAAGAAGATCTAGAATACGATTCTTAGCCTTCTCTTTGTGGGAATATGGCTTTGGGAAAAACAACACAAAACAGGTAGGCATGTTACCTGGTTGAGACATAAGTCAGAGACTAACTTCAGCAGGAACTTTGGCTGAGCTCTCATGATTATCACTATTAAAAAGGCTGATTTTATGGAAAGTGGTGCAGGGAACATTCAACTAATTAAAGGGTATAACCATTAATCCCATCTGTACAATGCTGACATCTCAAGGAGGGGGAGGCTCTTTGATTAGGGAAATTTACCTTAAGAAGGCCTTTGAGGAACCTAGCTGCCACAAAGTGTGAATATGTATGGTATCCCTGAATTAGAGGCTGAAGATCTAAGACAGCTGCTAGGCAGACTCTTGGGGAGCTAATAGATAGTTCAACGTTTCTGATGATAGATTGTAATTCAATACATCTGGAATATAAATTTAAAATGGAGATAATTAGTCTTCTTGTGCCTATATAATAAATCTCTTCCACTTGGCAGAAAAAGCCTCTTACAGTCCATGTGTCAGCTATGTAGGTCCTCTCTTACTATTAGCCAGTACCCTTGCCATGAGATTTAGAAAATATGAACCCAGATGGAGGATTTGTGTCTTTGAGATATCACATCCAAGTGGAGATGCCACTGTATCAAACATTCAGTGCAGAGCTTCTTCAGGTCTCACAATCAGAATTGCTTAAGCATGATTATGCTCATTGAATCCTGCCTGAATTTCCTGAGAACTCTTGAGATCAAAGGAACTGGATGGAATACCAATCATAACTCTTGGAGAGACAGCAAAACTCAGGAGCTGGACATTAGTCACTCCTGCCACATCAAACACCATGCATAGTGTTGAAGATGAAAGCCTAAATCCCTGCATGAGAGGGAGACAAACAAAAGGCCTTAGTATACAAGAGGGCATTCTTGAACAGATTACAGAGGCAGGGGGGAGGAGGAAGGTTCAATTACTCTGAATCTGTGACCATCTTGTAAATTATCCACCAGGGAGGTCTGGCAGAACATTCTGCAACTCTGCTAAATGACTATCAGAAAAATTCCACAGTTTATAACTGAGCTGAGAGGATCACCTCATGATACCTCAGTTAGCCATAGATCCAGATATTGTATTTGCATCCCCAAGGGCTGATTGGAGAAATGTACATGCCAAAAGTTGGCCTTTTGAAATCAAGGACTTAAACTCCTCTCAGTTGTGTTAGTAAATTTAGAGATATAGTCCCAATTTATATAATTGTACTTTGCCAGTAAGGCCTGGGCACTGATGATTCTTGTTTTGGAGATTTGATGTTAAATACATTCTTAGCAAATAAATCCAGCCTTTTTGGCTTCTTATCCTGCAATGTGCTTTTTTCCAGCATTTGACTTTCCATTAACTGCTGTGATAACCAATGGCCCAGAGAGAAAGAGGGAGAGAGAGTGTATATCATGTATAATCACTCAAAGCCCTGAGAGGGCACCTGGATGCCAGTGAGCTGATCTATTGGACATAGTGAAATAGAAACAGGCAGCTACCAAAAGCAACTTAGCTGGCACCAAAACACCCTCCATGATGAGTGTTGTAATTAATTCAGGTACAGAGGAGTGAAGGATGTCCAGGACCTTCTGTGACATCTCCTGGACATCTTTCAATGAATCTCCAGGGTCTCAGCCACATGACATAGCAAGGCCTGGAGTGAACAAGGATCTCGAAAAGATTGTTAATATGAAGCAAGAATCCTACAAGGAATAGAAGATGGGATAGATTGGCAAGGAAAACTATGTTCTGGAGGTCAGAAGGTGCAGGGGAAAAATAAGAACCTAAGCAGTGGTGGACCATGCAAAGGAGATTAAAATGATTAGTAGAAATTTTTTTAGGAACATAAATAAGAAAAAAAAGAAAGAGGGCATGGAACTGTTAAACACTCAGGATGAGTGTGGAAATTAAAGATAATCTAGACATGGCCCAACATTTACTACTACCTTGCCTCAGGTTTTAATATGGGTAAAGAGGAGCTTAGGGGTAATGGCAGGCTGGCTAATGAAAATGAGGATATGGGAGTAGAAATTATGATACCTGAGGGGGAAGTCAAGATTAAATGATTTAAAGGCTATGTCTACACTCGCAAATTAGTCCAGACTAAGGAGGCTTAGTCTGGACTAATTTAGCCCATGGCTACACTAGGCATTCCTTGGTTTGAACTAAAGAAATTTCTTAGTTTGAATTACGGAAAGCTTAGTTCAAACTAGTTAGTACTCCTGGTTAGTCTGGACTTTAGCGCTTAGTTTAAACTTTAGTTCAAACTAGGAGCGATGTGGACCAGGACTAATGCCTAGTTCAAACTTAAGTCCAAACTAAGTTGGCTAGTTCGAACTAAGCACGTGTTCTAGTCTGAATTAAGTGTTAGTTCAAACTTAGAAGCATGAGGTAGTTCGAACTAAGCTTGAGCTTCTTAGTTCAGAATAACAAGTCCAAACTAAGTTTTTCTGATGTAGATATAGCCCAAGAATATTAAAGGAACTGGTACATGGAATTGCTAGCTCAAAAGCTAGAATTTGTAATGAATATGTAAATTCAGGGGCTGTACCCTTTGGCTAGAGAATTGCTAACATAACTCTCATTTTTTAAGAAAGGAGATAAAAAGTGACCAAGGAAACTATAACTTATTAGTTTGACCTCAATTGTATACAAGATCTTATAAAATTTTTTTGAAAGAGAAAGTGGTTAAGGATATAGAGACATACAGTAATTAGGATAAAATATAATATGATTTTGTAAATTGTAGACCTTGACTGACAAACCCAATCTCTTTCTTTGAAATGTTGATTGGTTTATTTTAGAAAAAGGAAATGTGATAAATCTAGCCTACCTGGATTTTGGTAAGGCATTTGCTGCAGTTCACATGGGAAATTATTAATTACATTGGTGAAGATGGGGATTAAAAGAAGTAAAAGGTGGATAAGGAAGTGGTTAATTGGAGGACTATAATGGGTTGTACTAAAAAGTGAACTGTCAGGCTGGAGGAATGTTATTAGTGGAGCTCTTCAGGGATCAGTCTTGGGAACAATCTTAACATTTTCATTAATGACCTTGGAATAAAAGGTGGGACTATGCTAATAAAATGTGCAGATGAAACAAACCTGGAAGGTATTGCCAACACAGAGAAACTCTAGAATATCATACAAGAAAATCTGGATGACATTGAAAACTGGAATAATAGATTTGACATGCAATTTCACAATGTAATGTGCAAGGCTATGTACTTAGGGACTAACAACAAAACTATTTACAATAAAATGGAGATATATCAGTTGGATGTGACAAAGGAAGAAGAGAACTTGGGTGTATTGGTTAATTACAGGAGGATGATGAGCTGTCAATATGCTGTGACTTTGAAAAAGGATAACACAATCCTAGGATACATCAGATGAAATAGAGACAGGAACATGCAAAACCTCATCTAGAATACTGCATGGAATTATGGTCTTTTGTGTTTAAGACAGATGAATTCAAACTCAAATAGATGCAGAAAAGGGCTACTAGGATGATCAGAGGTATGGAAGACCTACTTTATGAGACGAGACTCAAGGGCTATGTCTGCAGTAGAGGGCTCAGGTAAGTCGACTTAATAAGGTCAACTTAAAGTCAACCTTATTAAGTCAACTTAGAAAGGCCCCATTTACTTAAGTCAACTTTATAAAGTTGACTTTAAATGGGTCCCCAGGCTTACGTCGACTTTAGTGGCCACATTTTGTTAAGTCAACTTAAACCCTTAAAATCTACCTTAAAGGTGAGAGTTATTAAGTCAACTTAAGCAAGCAGCAGTGGCAAAAAACCTAACTTGTTGCAAGGCTGAGTTTGATAAATTTATGGAGGGGAATCCTACTATGAGATTGCCTCTCATGGCATGTAGCCCATTGGTAACTGCTAGTAGCAAATATCCCCAACAACTGGATATAGAACACTAGGTAGAGAGGGCTCTGACCTACTACAGAGAATTCTCTCAGATGTCTAGGTGGTAGGTCTTGCTGACATGCTCAGCATTTAACTGATCTTGAGGAAGGAGTTTTCCCACAGGTAGAAACCCTGGGATCTTTATACCTTCCTCTGCAGGATGGGGTATGGGTGACTTCCTGGTTTAAACCAGAATACATTTTGAATTCTCTGTAACCTGAAGTCTTTAAATCATAATTTTACAACATGATTAACTGAGAACCAGATCTTATAGGTCTATTATAGGAGTGGGTGGGTGAGGCTATGTGGCCAGCAATTTGAAAGAGATCAAACTAGATGGTCATGATGTTGGTTCTGGACATAAAGTCTGTGAGTTGTGGTACTGATCTGGGATTGAACAGATAATGTGGGTACCACAGTCTCACTTGAAAATGGTATTTGGCCTGGAACTCACTACCAGAAACCTGATCAGTTTGTTCACTTGGTAGTGGTGAAAACTGGCTGCAATGCTACTTTGTGCACGGACAGGGAAGGGGACCCAGACCTTGATTAGGATACAGGAGCTAGTCTCCTACTTTGAGGAAGTTACCCACAGTGCCCAATAAAGTCAACAGTGTGGCTAGGCACATGGAGAAGGTTGCCACTGTGGTTGATACCAAGGATTAGTAGTCTGTGAGCTTTTATATCTAGGTTAATAAAAATGAGCCCTCCACTTGTTCTCTGGTGGACACTGACCTGTCACCAGTCACATTTCCTATATGCTGGGCTTATGTAACTGCTGTGTCATCACCAGGTTTCAGAGCTGAAAATATTACTCCGTGTTACCACCCATTGTTTCCTTATTCCAAGGACCCTGTCCATTGCAGGGTTGTACTCACTGTAAAGTATTGCATTTTCCAAGGTTGGTAGAGGAAAACCCAGCCATCACAGCTCAACTGAGATGTAGTTGACAAGCTCTAACTTTTTAAATGATAAGTGAACCACAAATGAACTTATTCTTCATCTAGAACTGCCCTCCCTAGTACAGGACTGGCTTAGTGCAAAACACTCTTCAGATCTCCTTTTCAAACTTGGTCTCATTATCTACTTCACAGTACCCTGGACCCACACAGTCCCTACTGCAGAGTGATTCTCTGATGTCTTAACAATCCATTCCTTTGACCTTCATTGAGATCCTGGGACCACTCACTTCCAATGTGGCAAATCTCATCTCTGTCTTTCGAAAGTCATCACAAAGTTCTAGAATTTAAACAAACATTCCATATCGACTTCAAGAACCAAATGGGCCTTGACAGAATCGACAGATATTACATCAATTTCTCATGTCCAGCCACAGATTTTACTTCCCACAACCTCATACAGAAGACTATATTAATTCATCACATTACCTAATATCATCCACATGGTTTGAATATTTAAACCACTGGAAAAAAATTGGTGACATGTCCCTACAGTCATGAAAGCATGAGGATGAAAAAGATTAGCCCTCTTAGGCTGTATTCACACACACATGGTTATTTTGAAACAACTTGTTTCGAAATAACGCCTTATTTCGTAATAACATATTTCGAATTAACAAAATGTTACTTCGAAATAAGAAAAAAAGCGGGAAATGAAATAGCAGGTTCACACTGTGAACCTGCTATTTCGCTTCCTCAGGGGGCTGCGGGCACCGGCAGGGTTCAGCGCTGCCCCGGCGGTGAACCCCACGGGTGCCTGCAAAGGGGGGCTGCAGGCACTTGCGGGGTTCAGCACTGCACAGCGCTGCTCCCCGCTGGTGCCTGCAGAGCCGGGCTGCGGGCATCGGTGGGCTTCTGCGCAGGCGCTTCTGAACATGCTTTCCCGCTTTT
>ML681979.1:17787420-17830666 GCA_007922195.1 Podocnemis expansa
ACCCTGGCCAGGGAACACTCAGCACCCTGGCCAGGGTGCTGAGGGGGCAGCCCTTGACCTGTTGTTTTGGAACATCTTGTTCCGAAACAACATGTTCACATGAGTTGTTTCAAAACAAGCGTTTCGAAACAAGGTTGTTTCACCTCCAAATGGGGTTTAACTTGTTTTGAAACAACGCCCTTGTTTCGAAACAATGGTTCCCGTTGTTTCAAAACAACGGTGTGTCGTGTGAACATGTTTTTTTTGTTTTGAAACAATGAGGTTGTTTCGAAACAAAAGTGCTGTGTGAACTCTTAGAGAGGAAGAGATGTTCCTGTTGGTGTTCTGGAAACTCCCTCATTCTGCTCTCTGTTCATTATCACTGATATGCTTAATACTGTTGCAGAAGAAGCAGTTGGTCTTAGAAGGGGTATCTTCACTACTACTTACAACAGAACATCTGGTACTAAATAAACCATGAAGTCCATGTACGATTTTAGTAGTAAGTAAGCCAATACCATATGAAATGCATTGGCACCAGAGCACTTGATACCAAAAGATATTGGTACCATGGCCTGATGTGCCAAGGGTCAGTGCTTTGTCTGGTACCAAGAAGAAAGATGACCATTCTTTAATGAATGTGTTAGGGACTTTTCATGGGCCTTGAGCTACTATTTTCTGCTGTGATTTGGAGGTTTTGTGGCCCCTGAGGAGTGACCCAGAGAAGAAGACCTAGATCTTCCCTTTGGTGGCTTGATTCTTCTTTTCTTCCTCTGTCCTCTCAGCTTTACCAGTTAAGACAGGTGAATCTTTAGCAGTGGTTGTCTCAAGCCCATGAATGGAGGAGCCAGCAGAAGCACTTTCTGAGGATGAGTACTTAAGAATTTCTGTTCTAGCCCTTCCAGAGTCTGAAGAGGGATGCACTACCCTCTACAGAAGGAACATATTGAGTCAACACTCCCTAACTCTTTGAGTTCTTTTAGAAAAAGATTTACAAATGACACCTGACAAATGACATCTGTTACGTGCCCATTGACCAAACACTATAAGCATTTGCTGTGTCCATCACTAAAAGACAACACTGCCTCCCACAGATGGCCATTTTTAGTGCCTGCAGTTTTGCATTGTCATAATGACTATTACTGATACTAGCACAGACTATCAGAAAAAAATAAAAAAAGAAACACACAATAGAAAATATTCTAAAAATAGATAAAGCTAATACTAATAACTAACTGCTGAGTACTGAGCTATTTACAACTATTTAGAAACATGAGTTGATCACTTAGTTAGTGAAGCGGTTCAGATACTGCAACTTTGGACTGATAGCCACAGGTGGTGAAAAAGAACTGAAGAACACTTGGGGTGACTAACTTACCTTACTTTTTTGCCCTTGGTTGGAGGCATGGGGCACTCAGGGTGCAAGCACAGCTACCAATAGCCACTACTGGGCAAAAGAATCCAAACTCAAATGCATGAGCTGCATGTGCACCAGTAGTGGAGAACATGAGGACAAAGAACTTGAATAACTGTTAATTCCTTGTATGTTTGATGATAGAGTGCCTCAGTAACTCAGTTGACATAATTGTTTATGCTGAATCCCTCCTAAAGCCAGCAATTTGGTTTCTAGTACCCATTTGTACTAAATCCAAGCAGCAACAAATAGTTCCAACTGGATTTATGGAGAGGCCTAATGGACAAAAATTCCAGTCCAATTTTCTCTCTTTCTGGAAAGTGAACTTAAAAACAAATGGTCTTATTGAAACAAGTTTTGGAAAAGGCTGACCTTTTGTGTCAAGCTAATGTCTCACATCCAGGCTTCCAAATTCAAATGGACTGTTACCCATGTGAGATGCAGTCTTCTTGTAGATGAGGTGCCAAAGGTGAAGTGAGATTTGTTCAGTGGTCTCTCTAAACTCTAATAAAAATCAGTCCTGTGAGGTTAATTCTAATAAACTTCACTTTTTCTTTCAGTGAATATCTCCTGAAGACAGGGACTCTAAAAGGATGATGTTCACCATTGTTCTGGTCAGCCAAGATAGCCAGCTCTGAGATTTCATTATCTTTTTTTCCACTGTGGATTGGGAGTCTGTAAATCATTCACTAGTAGATCAGTGTATAATTTGCACTATATAAAATGCATTGGAATAAACTGGGGCATTGCTACACATAAATATTGGGGGGGGGGCAGCCCCCATCAGTTGCAGGAGGCTTCCTGGTCTGTTCTCCCCCCATTTGTTCCCCTAGGCCTTCCCAACCCCACCACCCAGCAGCCCCCTGAGCCCTTCCATAACCCCCCAGTCCTGGCACTGGTCCCTGCTGCAGTGGGCCGACCCCCTTCCCCAATCCCTTTCCCTACCTCATGCCTGTCCCCAGCTCCCTTACCTGGCTGCCTGAGGGAGAGCGGGGCTGCGGCACAGCCTGAAGCTCCTGGCATAACCCTGCTCTGAGCATGCTCGGAGCAGGGTCACACCAGGGTGGGAGTTTTAAAAACTCCCAGGCCCAGGCTGGGGCATCTCCCTACCGGCTGGAAGACTGTCTTCCGGCCGGGTAGAAGCCACGGCTGCAGGCAGTGTTCTCTGCGCAGGGGCATGACGGTGCACCCCTGTGCAGTTTAGAGGGGCTACTCAGGGGCTGGCCTTGAGTTTCAGGTAGGCTAAGGCCCCGGAGGCCCTCCCCCAGCGATGCCACTGGAATAAACTGCCATACTTCAATATATCTAATAATAAGTTATATTTATTTTATGTGTCATTAAGCAGTGAATTTTGTTGTGATAATGTATGCTAGAAAGCTAAAGTATATGTTAATTCTCTAAAGAAATTTTATAAACTTCACTGGGAGAAATTATAACTGTGAAATACTATGAAGATAATTATTCAGTATTAAAAAAGAATATCATGTGATTAGCAGTTTATATATACAAAGTACTTGTGCAGGAAAATATCAGCAAGGATCTTATTAATAAGGAAGAAAAAAGTCCATATTTACTGCAACTCTTTACAGGATTTGTGTAAAGTGGAGCCAAGTGTTTTCTTTAGCCCTGAAGTATAGGAATTTGCTCTATATCTTTCCGGATATATGCAAGTGAATTAGAGGGGTATCTCACTAACCATAGCTGAAGGTAATATTTGATTATCCTGGGTAGTTCCTTGTATTCAGATGTCTTTCCAGATGAGAAAATCCCTCTTCTGTAAGCCACTAATGTCACAGTAATACTGATTTGCTCATCCTGTAATTCTCAGAAAATGTTACTACATAGTATTTTTGGGAATTGATTTAAAATCATGCTAGCTTGATTGCTATTAAAATATACCTGAAAGTATTTCAACAGCCAAATGCAATGAGACTGGCAGTACCACAGCAGTACCTCTAGTTAAAATGAGATGATGTATAAACAATTACTGAATTGTGTGTTCAGCTTGAACATTCTCTTAAATGGTTTTCAAGTTAAAGTCCTATTTATATTTGGAATCTTGGTTTTACTGCTCCATTCATGGCTTAGTGGTATCTAGCTCTTCTACAGTAACCTAATATTAATACTGTGGCTCCAAGAATGTGTTAATTTTCTGAAGTATTTCTAATATACTCCTGACCATAATTCTAGATGTAATAAAATATAGTTTGTTCATAAATGTCCTTGTTCTTCATGTTTTCTACATTCAGGTGATATTGCTTCATTTTGATTTTAAATTCTATTATTTATATATGAGAATTCATTTTTGTGTGAAGATTTCTATGGGAAGGTGAGTTTTGAAACTAAATCTGAAAGGATGCTCTCAGAAAAGGGTCACCATGCATTCTAATCTCTGGTAAGGAATTTCACACTTGGATTAAACTAAAATGCATGTGTTCAATTTTAAAAAGGGCTGGATTATTTAATGACTAATAATGTTTATAAGAGTGTAAGATAAGGGTAATCAGATATGTTTTAGTATTTTCGTGGTGTATTAGCATTTCAAGATTGGCTAGAAGCAATATTCCTTTTTGTCATATTTTAAAGCATTGGTTATTGGTTTTATCAGATACTTGTTAACAAACTTTATAGAGCAAAGATCTCATCAGGTCTGGCCATTCTTTTATCTATGTTATTCTCATTTTGAGAAATAGACTGCTGAAGTGGTAAAGGAAATTAATACCTTTGGTTGCAAACTGAAACATCTGGTTATATTAAGTCAGTCTTGAAATACAATGCATTAGAGCAAATTACTATATATGCTTCATGAGGGAAAAAATGGCGTGTTAAAATTTCACCTCACTGTCCTCTCATCTCAGGAAGACTCTGCTAGTAGAAATGCAGGTTTTTGTATAAGGAAGGTGGTAGAAGGATAGTTTTCAGACAGGATATTAGCCAGAAAGGTCTCCTATTCCCAGAATGATCAATCAGAATAAATGAGTTTTCTATGTATTATTACCTAAGGGCAGAGCAAATTCAAGATGGATTTCTTCCCCCTACTTGTTTGACCTTGTCACATAAATATGATGTAATGAATGTGTGCAGAATATGATCTTGACCATTTTGATTAACCCAAACATTTTAACTCTTTCACATACCTCATACTGTTATATGATTGCGGGGAGGGGCAGTAATAAGGCATTGTCATTTTTCTAAGAGAAAGTGAAATCTTATGAAAACTTGGTGCCTTGCCAGTCACTCACTGAAATAGAAACTTCTTTATAAAATGGATCCTCAATGGAGTCAAAGGATTTTCATATGGGAAAATAATCTCCCACATTCATCAACATGTAAGGGTGGCAGTAATGAAATCAGTTAAAAATTAATTTAAATGGCCTTTTTTCTTTACCAAGCCCCACTGAGATGTACACATTGTAAAGAAGGAGCAGCTACCCATGTTATGCAGTAACTGGTATTCTTCAAAATGTATATCTATATGAGTGCTTGACTTTAGGTGTGCTTGTATCCCCCTGTGCCTCTGATGAGAGACTTTTCAGTTAGCAGTGCCCATTTGGCCCATGCATACACCTATATGTAGGGCTGTGTCAGCAAACCGCTCTCAGTTCCTTGACTACTTCAAAGTCCTGCAGAGAAAACCCTGAAGTAGATAGGAAGGAGGGCAGGTAATAAACACTCACAGGGACATATATCTCAAAGAACTCCAATTACTGCGCAAGTTCCAAAGGGGCAGCCATGTTAGTCTAGTTCAGCAAAAGAAGCAAGTGAGATGGGTCCCTGAAAATGGACAAGGAAGGGGGATGGATGGAGATGACCTGGATGGAATAATCAGAAGTTATTACTTCCAAAACCCAGGTGTTGGATCTTATTCTCTCCCATGCAGGTTGGAAATGGGACAGATGGTAATTAAAGAGGAGGAGGAAGATGGGATAGTCCAAATGTTGGATCCCATGGAATGGATAGTTCAGACTCTGGACCAAACCCAAAACTCTGGATGCTTTGTCCAACTGAACCTATTAATCTACAAAATCAGGTTGGAAATGTCATAGAATTGTAATCTCCTATTTCTAAATGTCTATTTTTGTCCTCTGCCAGAACCCAGAAGTACAGAGATCTGGAGAAATAGAAAATAAGAAATAAAAAAGTTGTTAGGAATCTTCAAAAAAGCTTTAGTTTGATCTCATTTCTGGTTCTAATAATGAAGGCTGGAAGAATATGTTTTATTCCAGTTTTCTCATTCCTTCTATGTATATAGAGTATAACTAAAGAAAATTGTGTTTATTTTAAGTCTATTGGTTATTTTCAGTAACCTCAAGGCTGTGTGGCTAACAGTCCAGTGGCTCTGCCAAATAATTCAATCCAGATTAATGCAATAAATGGGATTCTAGAGTTTGTCATGGAATCAAGTTTCATCATAAAATTTCTTTTTACATGAAAGTTAATGAACAAATTTGAAAATACTTCATAGTCTTTATCAGATGAACATTAGGAAATAGTATGGCATGAATTTCAAGGATAGCAAATCAGCCTTTCAGGCTTACAAAGAATGTCATGGCCTTACAATATGTTGAAAATGGGCAAGTATTTTTATCAAATCTGACCCAAAAGACGTCAGAGATATTAGGGGCATTTTTCCCCTTTTTGGTTCATAAAAGGACTCTTCAGAACTTGATTTAACTGCCAAGAGAGATAGGCTTAGATGTACATAAGAAAGTAGGTGTTGTGATGTGAGGTGTTCAACAGCTCCTAAACTAGATTCATGGAAAATCATTGTGATTCTCAAAGCCTGAGTTCGTTATCTAAGCATCCATACAATGAATGAGATAGAACCTTAAGTGTGCTTCACAAAAAATAAAATAAAAAAGACAAACAAATATGCTAGGCAGGGAGCTGCCTAAGGTAACCAGTGCAAGATGCTGATGACAGGGGTGTATGCTAAATCCCTTCTGTGTCACAGGAATAGTCTTCAAAGTTAGGTTTCTACGCCATTTTTTCAAGATTGCAAGAAGGCAGAGGGGAGCAGTCTTTCATAATATTTTGGCCCTGTGGTTAGGGTACCCATCAAGAATGTGGCTCAATTCTTCCCTCCAACTGACAAAAGAAAGAAACTGACCATGGATACATCGCCTCTTAGGTGAGTTACCTAACCAATAGGCTATGGAATTGATTTTCTACATTTTTGCATTTGTGGACCCCTAAAAAATTGTGAATGAAGACATGGAAATATTAACCATAGTCTGTTTCAAACCTCTATTGGTACCTATAGACTTGGGGAAAGCTAAAGGTAGTTTTGTATATTTCAGTGAAACTTAAAACAGGATTTAGGCACCTTCTTAAAATTTTGGGAGATCTCCTTTGAAAAACTGGGTTTCTTGAGGACTTGGATAATTATAGTGTTCTAGGGGCCTGAAGTCTGATGATAAGCTTCTCTCTCTTGAAGTGTATTGTTAATTGAGTTTGATTTTTCAGTCTTAATTAATTGATTAATATTAATGGACCCATCTGCTACTCCAATAAATGGAGAACAACAACGGTAAGAATAATTGCTGTGAGAATAGTTTGAGACATTGGAAACATGCTTGGTTGTGGAAGTAATTAACTTGCAACTTGTATTCAGCACTATGAAAACTAACCTCATGTATGTTTACATTTTTGTGAAATCTTATGCAGTTTAAAATGAATTTATTAATCAATCACTACTATTGGTGCTGCTGAGACAATCACCTAAATTACCAGTACAATAATTTTATGAGCTATTTTCCCATCACTGGTGTTTCTTTTTTTAAATACAGCCAAACACTGTCTGTATTGTACAATTGGACAATGTGAATGGGAGGCATGTAAAACATTCAGGTGTTTGATTTTTTTTAAACTTCCCAAGCCCTTTATGAACCACTCTACTTAAAGTCCAAGCAGGTTTTATCCACAGAAAGTGTGGTTTAGGTAAACTGGCTCCAAACCTAAATTTAATTTACTTTTTCCTAAAAATGAGAAGTTTTCAATTCAGATTTACAGTGCATAAAAAAGACGAAATGCAAAATCATGTGATGGTACTAAGAATAGTTGAATGCTTATTTAGCAATGCCCAATAGCTCTGTTTTACTTCAAACCCTTCAACACAAAGAATGGGCTCTCCTAGAAATGGTGCAGGAATAACCTTTGTGTGAAGGAAAAGCAGCCAGATTTTTGGGTTGCATCAAAGTGATTTGAGCTATCATAGCACATATTTGGGTTATAAATATTCAATGCGGGATGTATTTTATCCTGTTTACAACCATGGCCTTTGCTCAAAAGATGTGTTAAATTTGCATAACATCATTATTTTGTGTTAGATGATGTATACTTACCCAAGTGCAATCTGCAAGGGGCAAGAGCACCAAGAAATTTCTAATTGCAACTGGGTGTAAATCTGGAGGCGCGATAAAGTTGTTACCGTTATTCTAAATTTACACTGGAACAGCAAGTACAGAATCTGGCCCAGAATTCATTAAATGCAGTTGAATACATACAAAATATTAATAGATTTTCATGCAGAATTATTGCTGCATATGCAATACTACAAAACAGTACTACAAAAGGAAGGAACCGTATGACCACATAGTTGTTTTGTTTCTTTCTCACTGAAGGGCTATGTTCAGATGAGAGTTTTATTTCAAAACAACAGCTGTTGTTTCAAAATAAAATTTCTTATGTCCACATGACGTTCTGTTATTTTGAAACAGTAAAACCTCACTTGAAATCGGAATAGCCATTGTTTTGAAATGGCTGTTTCGAAAAACGGCGTTCGGACATGTTGTTTCTAAACAACACCATTGTTTCGAAATGACATGTCCAAATGGCCTTATTTCAAAATAACCATTTCAAAATAACAACCATTTCAATAGCAGGCTTCTCCTTAATTCGAATTAACATTTTCTTAATTCAAATTAACTTATTTTGAAATAAGGACTTTATTTCAAAATAACTCATTTCAAAATGACTTATTTCGAAATAACAGTTCACATGTGAACATAGCCAAGGGGGATAAAGTCATCATAGGAACTAGAATGCCAGATTGTTGAAAAGTAGAGATTTCCAAAGACTTACATATTTATACTTATTTAATTTAACTCTTAAATTCTATTAATCCTTCAGTTCTTCTTCTCAAATTAAAACTGTTCTTTCAGACTTAATGTTTGAATTGTAAAACATTGTGTGCCATTGTAGGCACTGACAATTTAAAACAAATATAAAGTATAGGCCAGTTTTTTGCTTTCATTTACACCGAAGTACTATACATGCACTGAAGTCAATGTCTCTACATGCTTATCTAGTCACTTTGTAAAATCCAGTGACATTTATTTTCATGTGTTTGTTTTACATCACCATAATATCTCTATCATTAAAACCAACTTTCAAGTAATCTTATGAGTATTTCATTTTGAGACTCGTAGATTAGCATGATGCATGAGTTTTATATTTCAATAAATTAAAGTTTGTCTTACAATATTTTGATTTTTGTTTGGGTCCATCCTGGATCTGATACTGTTTCAATACTTTCATTAATGACCTGGAAGATGGAATAGATAGCAAACTTACAAAGTTTGTGGAAGACATCAAGATGGAAGGGGATACAGGTACTTTGGAAGACCAGATAGGAATTCAAAATGATCATGATGAATTAGAGAACTGGTCTGAAATAATTAAGATGAAATATAATAAGGCAATGAAAAGAGGAAAAGCAACAAAATTGTGCTCAGTACAGTTAGGAAAGAAAAACTGAATGCACAAACATAAAATGAGAAGTAAAGGATTAAGCAGCAATACAACAGAAGAAGATCTGGGGGCTATCATGGGCTATGTCTACACTTACAGAGTTAAGTCAACTTTGTTAAGTCGACTTAAAGTCAACTTTGTTAAGTCCACTTAGAGAGTCTACACTAGACTCTTAGATTGACTGGCTAGGTCAACTTTCAAGGAGGTGTTATTAAGTTGACTTAAGCTTTCATTTAGTCGACTTAAGTAACCTCTTAAGTTGACTTAATAAAAGCCCAGTGTGGACAGAGTTCTTAACTTGACCTAAGCTCCCAGTGTAGATGCACCCATGGATCAAAAGTTGAAAGGGAGTAAACAGCACAATGCAGTTGTGAAAAAGACAAATGTCATTCTGTGGTTTTATTAACAGAAGTATTGTATGTAAGTTTGATGGAGTGTGCATCCTAAACCAGTGCTGATAAGGTTAATGAGGACCAGAAAGGTCATTTAGGGTCACATAGGCATTCCTTGAGAGGAAGAGCAAGGTTAATTGGGAATGAAGGGCTGGGACAGCCCTATAAAAAACAGAAAGTTGAGCACAGAAGAAGATAGCAGAGGAAGGGGTCTTTAGTCACTCTCTGGGAAGAAGGATGCTGTTAGAAAGAAAGAAGCAGTCCAAGAGGTAAGCCCTGGGATGATGCCTAGTAAGAGTCTAGGAGGAGTGATGTAGCCGCAGGAAGTAGGGTAAGTTCTGGCAGTAAAACCAAACCAAGGCAAGAGAAGATAGCTAATTTGTTAGGAAGGCATGCAGGAAAATTGCAACTGGGAAGGGGACCAAGGAGCTGGATTGCTGATTTTGGGCTCCCTGGGCCAGAACCAGGTGTAGAGGGCAGGCTTGGGTTCCCCTGCCAGCCTTTGATATAATGGCATAGAGACCTGAGCTGGGGTTGAATTGGTGCTGCCCTCTGGAGATGGCTTTTTGATAATTGTCCTGTCTGTAACACTAGAAGGAGTGTTACTAAATACTAACATGACTGAAGGGCCAATTTGCTAGAATAAATGCTACTGCAGAGAAAGCAGCAAGGGGAAACCCAATGCTATAAGATCTGTGTTTCTTGACATTGATGCAAGGAGACATGTTAGCAGTGAGTGGGACCCCATTACATTAAGATACAGAAGGTAATTTCTCACTCAGCACTGGTAAGGCCTCAGCTGACATATCATATCCAATTTTGGGTATCACACTTTAACAAAGATGTTGACAAATTGCAGAGTCCAGAGGAGACAGAAATAAAAATGAAAAGATGTATAAGAAACATGACCTATGGGAAAAGCCTGAAAGAACTGGCAAACTTAGCTTAAGAAAGAGAAGTCTGAAGGGGCATATGATAACAGTTTCCAAATATGTAAAAGGATGTTATAAAGATGATGGTGATCAACTGTTCTCCAAAGGAAAAAAACAAAAAATCATTGGATTGATTTGTAGAAATGGAAATTTAGGTTAGATATTAGAAAACACATTCTACCCATAAGGATGGTTAAAAGCATGGAACAAGTTATGAAGGTAGGTTGTGGAATACCCATCACTGGAGGTGTTTATGATCTATTTAAATAAACAGATGTCAGATGCTCTACTATACGTGTTCCTGCCTCAACACTAGGGACTGGTCTAGATGCCTTTCTTAGGTCTTTTCCAGGTCTACATTTCTATGAATTTATTATTTTAGCTTATGTAGGAGAATAAGATGATGTGAAATCCCCCCCCTTTTTTTTACTGAACTCTCTTCATTAGTTACCTAATTTTTCTCACTTTTGCCCATTCTGACTGTTTTGTCCACTTGATGTGTCACCTAGATACTGAGCTCTCTGTAACAAGAATTGTGTACTTTGTGTTAGGAACTGTACAGACAAATTATAATAGGGCTTCGATGCTTGATTATAGTTCTTAGATCCTACCATAGTATAAATAATGGTGCCAATGTGTAGTAATTTATCCTGGTACCCAGAACTCACTCTGGAACAAAGCATTAAAACAAAAAGTTAAACTGTTACTAGTCAAGGAATAGAGATCAGAGTTTCGAGCTCAACATTTAATGAGATATTAAAGCTTAGCAGACATTTGACTCTTATGACTTTCTAGAAGTAAACGGTCCAGTATTATTCTATGACATTCAAATAATACAAAAAGAAAGAAAAATATCTTTTTACGATGTCAGCCAACATGAGTTAGTTAACTGGCTTAACTGTAGACAACATTAAACTATGTTAGTTTTTTTTGTTCACTGTTTTATTATCTATTTAATTGTTTTATCTGGAAAAATGAACTGTAAAAAAGGCTCTAAGATTATATCTTTTCAACAATAAATGAGCAAACTGACATACCTAATGGTCTGGGACAGATAATATCTTTGAAAACTTTTACCTAATTAGGACTCTTATTAATTGTGGTTTCATAAATAGTAAAACCTGTACAATAAAGTAGTAACAAATTTTCACATGAAAATAGAGGTCTTCTGTCAAGATCTCCTGTAGTTTGTGGGTTGAGGGCAATACTCAGGGCTCCAGACTAACTTTCACTTCCAACTTTTACACAAGTTATTTCTGGCAGTAGTTTTACAGCAGTTCTGTCATGCATGACTTTTTTTGGATTGTCTTGTGAGCATGATCAGACTACTGAAGCAATGAGTCTCTAGGCAGCTGGGATTCAAATTCATCACTGATGTAACTCCAGTCAAGTCACTGATAATAAATTTGGTCACTGGAGCCTGCCCAGGATGAAAGGGAAAACTTTATTTTTCCAGCAGGTGTTAAGCACTCCTTGTCTGTCAGTCTTTCACCCTTTTGTTACTTTAACCTTCCAATTAACTAGCAAACAGGGTTTCAGAACACATGTCCTTTAATAAAGGGTTCTTTCATCCTAAATTTTAACTCAGGGGTGCTCACACTACTGATTTAGATACACTCCATCAGATTTGTATTTTACATGGCTTTCCATCTCTAGGAATGAAGCCATATTTATTTTCATTTATGGTTCAATAGACTGTAGTTTTGTAGAATGAGCAATGATCTCCAAATTAAAAAGCTTTCAATTGGCTCAAACCTGTGGATCTTGCTAGGATTCTGTGCTCCTGTTTCAAGAGGGGATGAAACCTCTACTACTCTAAATCAGCAGTTGACATCAACTGTTGCAAGGGAAATAGAGAACTCGGAATTCATATCTTGGAGTCTACATGAAACATGGTAAATGCAAGAGAGTAATCTGCTTTCTACCTTGGCTCAGATACCATCAACATCAGAATTCTGAATTAAATTCTAGTTGTATAGGGGCAAATCCTCAGCTGGCATAAATAAGTGGAGATCTAGGGACTATGGCTGCGTCCACACACAGGCATTATTTCGATACAAGTTGTGTTGAAACAACTTGTATAGAAATAATGCCTTATTTCAAAATAACTTAATTTGAATTAACAGTTTGTTAATTCGAATTAAGGAAAAAAAAAGCTCAAAGCAAAACAGCAGTTTCAGGCAAGTTATTTCGAAACAAGTCACTTGTTTTGAAACAACATGTTCAGACGGCACTGTTTTGTCCCCACATGGGGTTTAAGTTGTTTCGAAACAAAGCTGTTGTTTCAAAACAACGGGTGTCGTTGTTTCAAAACAACCGTGCGTTGTGTGAACAGGGTATTTCTTATTGCGAAACAACCTCTGTTGTTTCGAAATAAGAGTGCTGTGTGAACACAGCCTATAATGAATTTATGCTGTTTTATAACAGTGGAGATCTGGCCCAATGTCTTTATTACCTGATCCCATGGCTTACACTTCCCTGCATCTATTTTCCTCCAATTCTATAAGTTCCCCATCTTCAAAGAGTCTGACAAAGTGGTATTTGCTCTCATGAAAGCTCATGCGATAA
This sequence comes from Podocnemis expansa, assembly GCA_007922195.1. Lineage (NCBI taxonomy): Eukaryota > Metazoa > Chordata > Testudines > Podocnemididae > Podocnemis > Podocnemis expansa. The sequence goes on from ML681979.1 coordinate 17,800,458, forward strand.
ATCAATTTGTTAGTCTTTAAATGCCACAGGACTCCTTGCTTGTTTTGCTGAACTCACAGCTACCCCTCTGGAACTTGGCAGCAAGTTTTTTGAGGCATAAGCTTTTGTGGGCTGGAATTCACTTCATCAGATGCATGAAGTGAAAACTTAAATTTATTAGATATATCTACATATGTGCCAGGGTGAATCACAATTTATGAGGAGGGCAAGGGCTGACAAGTTCGGTTCAATCAGGGTGGAAGAATCCCATTCAAAATAGTTGATGAATGGACTTCTTCCACTCTGATTGAATTGACCTCATTAGCACTTGTCCTCATAAACTGTAGCTCACTTTTGCATACATATATACTCCTAACTAACTGGAGTTTCCAGCTCATGCATCTGATGAAACGGGTTCCAGCCTGCAAAAACTCATGCCATCAATTTTTTTGGTTAGTCTCTAATGTGCAGGACTCCTCATTGTATACATACAGATATTTTTCATTTTAATTCTTTATTCTGCATACTATGTGCATTTGGATATATAAATAATGTTTTGTCTTGAAGCAACTAATTTTGAGTTACTTTGATCAGTGCTATCAGAGGCTCCTGGAGTAAAAGAACTTAAAGGTATCAGACATAGTTTGGGCTGCTGAGGTAAACAGAGGTCCTGTCAGGTGGACAGCCAGTCCTAGAGAGGCTAGATAACATATTCCATCCAAAAAGGAGTGAATGTAATATAACTTGTCATCTGATGATGCTTTCAAGAGGGACAAAAAAGAATCTAAAGCACAGCTTATTTTGTAACCATGACAATAACACAGTAATGTTTTTCTATTCACATTCATGTCACATGGGCTGTGTCAGACTCCATTGAATTTGTCTTACTTATTTGCTTTGTAGATTATCTAAAATTGTACCTAGATCTGAGGATATTGCCAGAAACAAATAAATATGCTTGGATAACATCAGAAGCGTGGCATCCAACCAATGGTATCTGAATCCACTGGACAGTGCCCAGAGCCTGAAGAAGCAGCTTGCTCTGCTTCCCCTGCCCTTCTGCTGCCACAGTCATGCTGCCCTTTCCCATGACACAACTGGCACGGAGTGGGGTAGAGTGGGCTGGTTATCAGAGCAGCCACTCCATCCCCAGCAAGGGAGTTGGGGTCCTACTTGAGACAGACCAGTGTTGAGGGACAGGGCAATGTGGGACCAGCCCAGCCCAAGGGTCAGGCAGCCTGGTTCTGTGGCATCTCACAGGCTGGTAGTGCTCTAACCTAAGCACATCCCTTTGTCCACTTCTAGTCCAATGTTTCGGTGCTGTAGAATTAGAATAGGAACCAGATAAAACCATATTTATAGATACACAAATAGATCTGGAGTTTCATTAAAAGGAATCAAAGTCAGGAATGCAACATAAAAAGTGGAATGGGTATATTTCAAAATCACTGAAAATCATTTAAAATACATTTTGCTTAGATGGACAAGCTTGGTCAACCATAGTTTCATTCAGTGAGGGGAGGGGAGGGGTGTGTGTGGAGGACACGTGCACACAAAGATCCTAGTCCTGCCCTCATTGAAGTCAATGGAAATAGACTTCAGAAGAAGAGTCTGGGGTGTGGGTTAAATACCAATCTCATAGCGCTAATCTGATCCCTTTGTGTGTTAAATGAGGAACAAAAGTCCTTGTTTCTCAGAAGTTGAGGTCTTATTGTCAATTAAACATTAAATTCCATTTGACATGACTGAAGTCACAGTTAATCCATGCATTCATTTTAAATAGATTGCCTATGAATATCTCTTGTTGTCTGTGAATATGCTCATTTGAATGAGAAGCTCACACATTTTTAATTCAGTGCCATACAGATAACAAATCCAGGCATAGCTTGTCTATTATACAGGTTATTCTTATGGTTTCATGTCAGAGATTAAATTATCAGCCATACAGTGAATGAGAGATTACAAAAACTGATGCCTACCTGGTGCAGATACCACCATTGCGACATGGATGATAATCACAGACAGGGACATTGCAGTTCTCAATGTTCATCCCATCTAGGGCCTCATCTATGATAAATAGTTCTTTATTATTCACTTGAAACTCCCTGATGCAACCTCTGTAGCCATGAATCCGTCCTGCACTCTGATGGACCTCAGCTTGAGCAGGGACATTTCCGAGGAACAATGACCCAAAGGTTCTCTGTAGAGTCCCAAGAGAAAACATCAACAAAAGGCTTATTACAACTGTTTGCTGACTTTACGTGATGTGTCTATGACTAATAACAATAAGTTACTCATAGCAAGAAGCTCAATAGATGTTACTAATGCAAATTCATAAATTCCAATAGCTATGTCTACAGCAGCAAATTAGTTTGAATTAAGGAATCTTAATTCGAACTAATTTGAAGCCTGTCTACACTAGACTTTGCCTAGTTCGAACAAAAAAAGTTTTTTTAGCTCAAACTAAGCAAAGCTTAGTTTGAACTACTTAGATCAGCTGGTTAGTTTGAAATATTTGCTTAGTTCAAACTAATTTGCATAATTAGTTCAAACTAGCACAACGTAGACATGGTAGTTCAAACTAAATAAGTTTGAACTAGACATTAGTTTGAACCAACCATGCTTTTTTTGTTCAAACTAAAAAGTTAGTTCGAACTAAAAAAAAATGTGCTTAGTTTTAACCAACTTTCAAGCTACTTAGCTCAGACTAACCAAGTCCGAACTAAGATTTTTAGGTGTAGATCTAAAACAATAGACAAATAGACTATCACTAACCCCAAGTCTGCAAGGCAGAAAGTCAATGAGCTTGAACCTTAAAAAAAATAGTGCATTGAGACAAATGCCAGATGACTTCTGAGAATCCCTCTTGAAATAAGGAGAAATACACCTAGTCATAGAATAGTGTTGCCTAATTAAATTTATTGTGGTGATTTTATGACTTTGCTTGTGCTAGGTTGTGCTCAGATACAGTAAAGAGAGTCCTACAACATGTTCTTATCTCACTGTAAGAAACTTTCTTTAAAAAAGAATTGCTTTTTCTTTCTATACCTATATATATAAAGTAGGGTCTTCAAATGCTCTGAGTAGGATTTGGGCAGGAGGGAAAAAAGAATTAAGAAAAAAGGAGATGAAAAAGGCATAAAAAGAAATAGGCAACTTCAGTAATTTTTTTTTTTTTAAAGCCTCAGGTCCGTGGCCTACATTTTCACAAGTTGTGACTAATGGTTTTGGGTACATAAAATTTTTGTTGCAGAACTAGAAGCACTTTAAAAGTGTCCTGATGCTCAGAAGGAGAGAGCTCAGCATTTTCTGAAAATGAGTCTTCTTAAAGGAGTCTCAGTTCGGGTACACAAAAATGGAGGCACCTCAATTCATTAATCACTCATACAAATGTAGGACTCTGTTAAAATACTGGTTATATTTATATTTTTATGGCCATATTCATTAAGATGAAGTAAGATTTGAGCTGAACATTCAGTGGTCCTTCAAACTGAAGAGATAGAAAGATCCTGCACACACTGAGGGTTGCTGGAAGAAATAAGATTGAAAAAAAGAGTTCATGGAAAAAGCCTTTCAAAAACTGGGAGGCTTTTAATGTCTTTGATGGTTTTGAAATATATTTGTTACTAATTTAAATTTAAAAACAGAACAAAAGAGGGGCGCTGCTACACATAAAGATTAGGTGGGGTCCCGGCCTCCACTGGGCACCCAGGTCCAAATCCATTCCCTCCCCCCTCTGGTTCCCTGAGCCCTTCTCTAACCACCCCTCCTTGGCCTCCCAGTCCCTTCCTTAACCCCCTGGTCCCACCGCTGGTCTTCGCTATCCCATGCCATTCCCCCCCTCATGTCCTTTCCCAACCAGGTTGGCGCACCCTCCTCCCCCCCGACTTCCTACCCTGGCTCCCTTACTTGGCTGCCGGAAGGAGAACGCGGTTGTGGCAGAGGCTGAGGCTCCCGGCCTGACCCTGCTCTGAGCATACTCAGAGCAGGCTGAGTCCAGGGCGGGAGTTTTAAAAACTTCCAGGCCCAGCCTGGGGCAGTTCCCTAATGGCTGGAAGACTCTGTCTTCTAGCCAGGTACAGGCCATGGCTGCTGGCTGAGCGGGCAGTGTTCCCTGCGTGGGGGAGTGACGATGAGCCCCTGTGCAGTTTAGAGGTGCGCTGATCAGGGGCTGGCCCTGAGTTTCAGGGAGGCTGATGCCCCCAGGGCCCCACACAAGTGATGCTTCTGGAATAGAACCCCTAAACCTTATTGAAATGATCTATTTCTTCAGTTAATTTGTATTTCCTCTAACATCCTGGTCATATGTATACCTAACACATTCTCCCCTCAGCTAACAATAGTGGACACCATACTTGTTACACCAGTTCACACTATAGAATATCAAACATATTTGTTTATCACCACATCAGAACAGTTTGTCATTGTATGGCTTACGTACATGTACAAATACCCCTTAATACAAACAGAAAGTGCATGCATAAATCAAGAGGAAAATAGATAACCTGCAGTTTGTTTCAAGGCAAAAGTTAATGTATCATTATATGCTTTTTAAGATGCCTATCATTATAATTACTTGGTTTTATAACTGCAAAAAGCTACAAACACAAGAAGGGGAGTATCTCACTGACTGATCTGCAATTCATGTCTGATATAATTCTATTTTACTTTTCCCTGGATGGTTTTTATCACGACTTGGGCTATGTTGACAGACTATCTCAAGTGAAGTTTGGGTATTCAATGAACATGAATACCTGCTGGTATTTCTCTGCCTGTATTGCCTTTCATTCAGAAAAGAAGGAAAAAGATAAGTCTCCTAAGTCTCCTATAACAGTTAAAAAATTAAATCAGATTTCTCATGTGAAAGGAATTCAGACACATCAGCTCAGCACTTGTCAGCTTCATTCCATATCACAAGCTCCTCTGCCCTCAATAAAGAAAGACATTATTCAGCATTGTTTTGGACAAGCCTTTTAAAATAGCACTTGCAGACAGACATTGTCTCCTTGCAGTGAACCTATTATTAGAATTAAGCAGGGGATTTGACTCTGGAAGGGGGACAAGTACAATTTATAAAAGAAATGGTAATTTGCTGGCAGTATGATCTGTTTTTATTGTGGTCATTTTGCAGGACTACAGGCCATATGGTCAGACACAGCGCCTAATAAAATGAGCTCAGTCAATTCTGCTTAGTCTCTAGGGTCAATCATTTTAATCACAGTATTCTAGTCACACAAATTTAGGCCCATTAAACATAATACCTGTTTCTCTGTAGAAAAGTCCAGCTCCAATGCAAAAATTGACCCAGCTGAGGTTCATTTCTAATGTAGTGTGGTAGAGGAATTCGCATATATCTTGTTAATACCAGAATGAGTTTAATGTTGGGACTTTGCAAATACTCATATGAAAATGCCCCATTCCTTTGCAGCCTTGGAGGTGTAGAAGTTCCATTTGGGCCAGTAGTAGAAAGAAAATCCTTGGCTCCTTCAGAGATCACACTCCTCTTTGTGATCACTCAGCCTTCTTGTGGGCTTGACGTGGGGAAAGGGGATTCTGGGGCTGATTGGTTGGCAGAAGAGTGTAACATAAGCCTACTTGTTTCTTCATACCCAAGGTGAGGCTTATAAGCCTTTTGACACTCTGGCCCATGAGGGAAAAGGGCAGCAGAGGAACCTGCTGTGTAGTTACATGCAGTCACGTGTCTCCCACTGGCTCAAAGTATTAAGAACCACAGGAATACTCACATGTCAACAGTGTCCTAGTAAGCACAAGTTGAAAATAATCTCCAGAGGTGCAACAGATGGAGCCAAGGAAGCCTAGTGGCAATAGGTGTCACCCAGACACTGGGCATTTAACCCACAACAGGACCTGGAGTTTTTGCCTTGCAGGATGTAGGTAACCAAATGTCTCAAATTTATCAGATAGTCCTGAAATTCAGTTTTTTTTTATATAGGTATCTATTATCCCTCCACTTTTGTTTTAATTTACATAACCCTGCTTGGTCTAGGCAGAAGTGGAGGGGGAATGCCGTGAGCTTATGTATTTTGCTGCTGGCAGAGGTTTCTGTTTGGCTCTGAGGATATCCTGAGTAAGCAGGATGGTTGATGCCCTGGTTGGACTCATTTCCACCCCTACCAACAAATGAAGGAGAGAAAGGAGAAAGGAGAGGCAGGAACTTTCCATGGAGCTAGAATCACTGACCTGCGGGTCCCTACAAAGTGAATTTGTGTTGAGTGCCTAAAACAGGGGACAACTAGGGCAAGTGGGCCCTGGAGGGGCAGGGTAGTTGCATTCCTGGCTGAGGTCTGTTCTTGCTCTTTGTGTGAGTAAAATGAGAGAAAAATTGAAGATTGGCCATTCTGAAATTGCATATTGCATAACCTGAGTTATTCAGGGAACATAATTCTGTCCATTATAGAAAAGGAACTTAATAATCTGGGGACTCCAGCAGGATTGCAAAAGAACACCAAGCAAATCACTGCTGTACGCTGGTGGCTGATGCCCAGTGGAGGTAATCATTCAAGCAGGGTCTGGCTCTTTGGTAAACCAGATCTGTAAATGGATTAGGAGAAGGCATCTCCTAAAGAAGGTGGAATTGGAGCTGGCAATCCTAATGTTTTGAATTGTGAGAGTACAACCATTTGTACCCATATACTGAGTCCTTATATGAAAGTAAGACAGGGGAGTTCTCCAGCCACAGAGGTGGGAACAGGTTAATAGGATGAGGGCTGATGGCAGCCTTCCACTGGATGGACTGGAGAGCAGGAGGGCATGTTTCCAACTAGACCAAAGCGCAAGAACTTTGAAGACATGAGTAAAAATTGAGTTTTGGATGCTAATTGTAAGAAATCCTGTATTAAAAAAAATAGTAGAGCTGGCTTTGCAGAATTACATTGTCCCATAATGAAGGCTAAGATGAATCTGTAAAGAGATATTTTATGTCAGTTTTTCCTGAATAATTGAAAGGAGAAAATTAATAAATAATGCTTAATATTGACAGCCTAATATGAGAATAATTAAAATAGATATGCTTTTGCAATAATTAAAGCAAGTAGCTATATTTTGTATATGCTGTTTTGCAGGCTTACCTGAGACACATGATATGACAGAATGACTCTGCGTTGTAGAGGAGGATTTCCATCTGCAGCCATTTTAATCATACAATAACCTCCAGGACTGCCAACAGGCAACATATAGCTGGAAGGAAACAGAAGAATGATCTCATTATTTTTTATGTTGTTGACAGAAAAGTGTTTGAACCTCACACAGCAAGGGTAGAATGAAAAAGATGCTCCTGTCTCTATCAAAAATTACACTCTCTGGGCATGAACATCACCAGAAGTTCTCTGACCTCGTGGAGTTGAGACGGACAAAAGATGTAAGTGTCTTTTTTAATGTCCTTCTTTCATTTGCCTTCCATCTGTTTTTGACTCCAGTGATTGAAAATGCTTATAAAAAGATTGATGAAAAAGAGCTCTTTACATTTTTAAGTGGGTACTGATAAATTGTAAGTGCTAACTGTGATTGACATATGGGCTCCCTAGTGGAGGGGATTGTTAGACGATTAACATCAATGCTGAATGACGCTAAACTCCCTAGGTGGAAATTTCCCTTTCCTGGCCTACAGGGGAAATAGAAATGGAATAAGAAATGAAAGGAGGCATACCTCTGAGCTGCTAGATTACACTGTGATATAGTTATCGCTATTCAGGAAGCATGCTGTTAATGTAACTCTGGTGCTGAGTTTCAGAGATAAAAAAAGAATATAAGGCTAAGGGAATTTGTAAAATATACGTTAGGCACATTCAACAAGCTATTGAGAGTTTTTGGAATATATTTTTTATATGATGAAATGCTATGTACATGATAAATAATACAAGTGTGTTCCTGTAAAATGACAAATGAGTTCCTGTAAAATGACTTCCATATACCTTAATTTTCACTTAAACTTTTATTACAGTAATGACAGTGTGTGAAAATTAGCTGTTAGTTTGTTTAAAAATGAGTTCTGTTAATTCATCAGATGCAACCATTCCTTGCATCCTGCTTCATCGTAAATTTGCATACAGTTCAAATAGAAAGAGTGTAATGCATCCCTTTTCAAATGATGTAGCTTTGGAAAGCATGCTGAAGACTTGCCAGCTATGAGGTCAACAGACAAATGTCAGTATGACCCAGCACACTTAAGTTTGCAAATCAAAACTCTTCACGAGAATTGTACATTTTTCACAATCAAATTTCTGAAAATCCTGAAAAATGTCATCCCTTGCACTTTTAACACTTATATTGCCAGATTTTCTACCATGGTAACTACAAAATGTGAAAGATATCAACGGGCATTTGCAGCTGCCTGAACTGTTTTGAATTTTATAAACTATTCTCCTCGGATTTAGTTCAAGGGACACATGATGTGTTAGGCTAATTATTTAATATAAGTCAATACACCTATTCTAGGTAGAATAGCAACTAACATCTATTTAGGAGTTGAACTTTCTCCACTGAGGTTAATGATAGCTTTGCTATTGATTTGAATTGACATGTGATCAAGCCCATAAGAAATAAATTATTTTAATTTTTGTTTTGTGCATCAGTTTTCCTACCTGTTAATCGGAAATTGCAATGCTCAGCTACTTTTTCAAAGTGCTTTCAGTGAAAACTACTGTATAATGTTCTATCTTATCATTAACTGTTAATGAGACGTAGACACCTAAGTCACTTTAAAAGTGAAATTAAGGCTACTAAATCATCATTTAAGTACTTTTGAAAATCCCCCCATCTTTCAGTTTAGAAAAAAATCACACCTTTTTTCTGTGTATTGGAAGTAAAAATGAACACTCTCCTTTCCCTCTTCTACTTACTTTAAAGGATGACAAACAAACCCTGGAAATTTTGAATACAGGGGTGATGCCATTTTCTGCTGTAGTAGAGACTATCAAATTCAAATAACCTTATCACAGATGGCATTTCTGTGTTCCCATGAATACAAACTTCTACTGCCTACATAATTGCTTAGTGTATCATATAGTTTACCAATTGTTTAGTGTATCATATTGGATGTCTCCTTTCTGTGTGCTTGACTCAAGAAGAATCTCAAAAGAATCAGCTGTATCACCCTGAAAATCTTCCCAGGTTCTTGAAGTGTTTCCTGATTTATCAAATCTTTCTTAATTAATATTTTTTGTTTCTCTTTGGTCTACAGTAACAGGGTATTTTCTAGCACTCAAAATATTTAGCTTCTGTATTATGAACTCTCTTATTCTGGTACTGAGGAAGCAGTCTATTCTCATTTCCTTCATCTGGATCACTGGTATCTTGATTTTACTCACTATGGAGTCACCAGTCAGGATTACATGCCACCTCATTCTTTCATGTGGCTCCTCTTGAGTGTTTTGCTTTTTAATTAGGGTAATATCAGGCTTTGGCATGTGCTTTGTCTACTTGAATTGCTGTTACATATTTACCCACAGAAAGAGGCCAAGGAAGGAGAGTCACAGTCAATTGGAGCTTTATAGGTCAAAGCTAAGGCCACAAATTTCACCTGGTAGCCAATAGTCAATGCTGAGCTTGGAACAAAGGCCAGATGTGGTAATGGAAAGAAATCTGGCTTATTCTCTGGGATGTTGCTGTCCCCACCAGCTGCATCTTCTAAATGTATGTAAGGTGTAGTCCACATCACTATCTCTAGATCTGGACCACTGTAAAGGCTTAAATTTCACTGACAAGGTTCATCTGTGCTGATGTCAATGGGAAAAAAAGCAGCATGCGTCGTAGTCCATATCTGATCACCCAACAACAGCTGGGAATTTACCTATAACCCTATCATGCAAATTTTAGTTACAGATGTTGGGTATTCACACATGGTGCTTATTTTGGGCATTTAATTTCCCTGGCCTTAATTCCTTATTTAATTAAAAAAGAGATGGGAGAGTAAAAAGGAAATGTAATTCAAAAATGCTTTGAAGAGCCCTGAGTTCCTAACTGCATTAGCATTACTTGAGGCACTTGAATTTGGACAATCAAAGGTATCCTAAACTCAGGCAGCAATTCACAGAAGCATCTTTACCTATCCTTGCCTAGTTTTCCAAACTACTTTCCCAGAAGAAAAAGGAACAGACAATTCCAAAGCACATTGCAAAAGTGCTAATGGTAAATGATAATTTAAAAATTATTATAACCCTTCTGATTAAGTATTTTTCATTGGTAGTGCTCAAGCAACTTTACAAAGATGCAAGGAGTTCTGTGGCACTTAAAGACTAACAAATGTATTTATTGCATGAAGTTTTGTGGCAGAAAACCCCATTTCATCAGATGCTTGCCCACAAAAGATCATGTGATAAATACTTTTGTTAGTCTTTAAGTGCCACAGGGCTCCTTGCTTGTTTTGCTGAACTAGACTAACACAGCTACCCCTTTGGAACTTTAGAAAGATGATAAATTTTGGATTTAGGCATAGGAAAGCTATGTCACAAAGAAGGGAAGTGACAAGTCCAAGGTCAGCTAATACACCAGTGATGGAGCTAGTAATGGAACTCCTCAGTGCCAGTACAGAACCCTAGCCATGTGGCCACATATTATGTTAAAAAAAAAACAAACAAAAAAACCAAAAAACCACAACTTTGTTCATTCCTTTCTTACTGACTATAAAACAAGTCCTATTTGAAGTGTTTTTCTGTAGTTATATTAATGCAAACAGTAGAAAATATGGGAAAAGCAAATGCTTTTTATGTTTACTTTTCCACAAAATGACAATAAATTGTTCAATTATGCTTAAAATCACTTTTGGGAAGACAGAGTGGAAAACTTGAGTCCAAAAGAAAGCTTTCTGCAAAAATTATGAATAACTGAAAAATGGGGACTAGTGCTGAAATGGTATCTTAATCTTTACTATCACAGTGGTGAAACATTGTAATATAGGTATACATACCATATATTTATAACGAAATTGCTTTTATAATGTAAGAGAAAAATACATCAGAGTTGTTCTGCAGAGTTTCAACAATGTGCATTCAAACACCTTTCCACCTGAGTATATGAAATGCTGTAGAAATATTTTTCTTACAACTCAGAAAATAAATTAAGGACCCCTTCCTGTAGTTGCATGCATGCAAGTAGATTTTTGTGTTTATCTCACTAGGGACTGGGCCTCAATAGTCACAACACAAAAAATGTCAAGAGACGGTATTGTCATTATCAGATCACTTCTCACCTTTCATTTTTCTAATTAACCTCACTGGCCTCACATTAGGAACAGTAAAGATTAAAGCAGCTCATCAACTAGATTTTTAAATTCTGAAGATAAATGAAGCTTGGATTTGAGTCTTCATGGCTTGTTTTGATGCTGAAGGCATTTCAGAGCATCTGCCTCATATTTTTTCAAATATTTCTACTGCATTTCAATCCAGAATATTTCTCCCTCCAGAGACATTGAAACAAAAATGTAGAATTTGATTTCTAAGATATATTTGATATATTTGTCAAACACAGAAAATGCTCTGCGTTTCTGATCAAACACAACATTTATAATGAAACGTAAAGCTTTATACAATAGTTGAGAATGGTAGGAGAATGATAGCTTAAGGGTGGATGCTATACAGGATATTTTTTCAAAAATAATTATAGTGGGTCTAGAGCTCTGTGTACTACTTCTATAGGCAGTACATCACAGGTCTGATGTTGTACAAGATATGTTTTTGCAGGTTCAAAACATGAAAGTGTTCAGCCCCATACTCTAAATTTTACTGTTCTACAACTAATGATGCTACTCTAGCTGTTGTGGATTATGTGTAAGTTATTGTTAAGAACAAGAATTAACAGAGGGCCTCCTAAAGGGTTTATTTCTTTTTCAAAGACCCATGGATTTCTTCAACAGATGCAAAAATAAAAATTAAATGCACTAATTACATTGCTGATTAGATCCTGATTAATCACCTTCACACTGAATATTGAATTCCTAATAAATGAGTGCAATATTTACTTAGAAAACTTACATGCCTCAGGCACCAGCTATAGGTGTTAGTGTTAAGTATTGGGTTGGATTAAGTTGGGCTTGGAACTGTTATTAAAAGGAATCCTTTTAAGCCAGCTAAGATTGAGGGTTTTTTAATTCAAATGTTAGCTAATATAATCTTGTTCAACCAAATGATTTAGCTTAAACTGTGACAGTTAGCTCTTCATGCTGAGGAATGTGATGAGCTGATTGTGCCTTTTTGTTAGCACAAGTCACCAGATGGCAGTAAAAGTACATAGCAGAAAATGTGACTGTAAACCTCATATTTCCATCTCTTTTAGTCATTGCGAAGTCTAACTTAAGCCCTAATTGATAGCATGATTGCTTCAGCTTCCAGTTTATATCAAGGGAAACATAGTAAAATGTGTTAAAGTGATTACATATTTGACAATATGGATGAAGATAGGTCCACAGACATATGACTTTCTAAGTGCATTCATGCATTATAATTACCTCATGTAATCATATAAAAATAGTACATTTGTGGATGTGCAAACACACTTAGGAAAAAGTTGTTTACATCACTTTTTTTTAATGCAGTATTATCACCACCACCATATTTCTATGGGTTTATTGCTGAAATCCAGTAAAATTAAAATGTCAAAGTAGTGTATATTGAAGGTCACCCATATAAACAACAGTCTTTGACCTCGTAAAACTAAAGTGATATAGTAGGATCCTCTTCTGATTCTGTCCATAGGGATTTCACACTACCAGTTAGCTATAATGTGTAGAAAGGCTAATTTCTAGCCTTTTAACAAAGGAACACACCATCTCTACAATTTGTATCAGATGACTGGGGTATTACATTTAGATCTTTCCACTAATTTCCCATTGCACCTTACAAAGTATCTAAATGTGCCTAATGACACAGCACTGAAAACAACAAGGTGCTTTACCTGTAAAGTAAATCTGATTTTAAGGATAGGATTTGAAATTATTCCTGTGGAACGCTGAAAGTGTAGCTTCATTTACACCCCTGATTAACCAGAGCAGTTGTCAAGGGAACATCCAACTGTTAAGCAATACAGAAAATTTCTCAAGAACATGATTTTATTTTTGACTGCACACACTGAACTCACAGGTGGGAGAATCTATACATGTTTACAGATTTAAAAATCTCCTTGTATTTCTTCTCTAGATCCTTTATAGCCTTTATTAATGAAGCCATAATTTCATTATTTATTCCTAGAAAAGATGCCAATGTTACGGATGTTGCAGTTAGACAAGATTCCTGCCTCCACCGCTTCAGGATGAATATAACTTCACAAATGCTGCTGCCTTGGAATTTTTCACATTTGGCTCTAACCTTTTCTTTTTCAACAGGGAATTCTTTTTAGCATTTCTTGGCAGTTGCAAGCACTACATTAAAACAAAAGCATGAAAAAATGAAATGGCTGGCATGTTACTTTAACAGTCTATGCAAAATCTGCTTCATCACCCATTATTTGACACCAAATCTCAGATTTCCTGACACTTGTAAAGTGATCTGTGCCTAGCTCTGGATAATGCCTATGGGAGATGCATGTGGCTGTGGACAGTAGACTAGAACTCATCATGAGAGAAAACCAAAATGATTTGGACCCTTAGTACTGTCCTCCATCAATATTTATCTCAATGCAATTTATTATGTAACCAAACATTAGACTCAAAGGAAAAGTATCTTACTGAACAAATTTGTAGTCACAGACTTGGATTTGGAGTAGGAGATCAACCTAAAAAGATCCTTTCTGGAAACAAAAAAAAAAAAAAACCAAAATAACAAACAAACAAACAAAAAAACCCAACATAGATCCTATAGCTTTGGCTGTGGAAACTCCCAAGAGTGAATCCAATCATATCTGACAGTGGAAAACACCCCCCACCACCACCAACCTATAGTACACATTTTTCAAGATACTACTGGTATCTTTGTAATTTCCATGCATAAAATGCTGCTTATGCTAATGGTTCTTAGGGACAGCTTCTGCCACCTGGACTCACCCTGAGTAGTCTTTTACTCTTTGAGCAGCAGCATTAGACTGCTCAGGCAAGCATGGGTGGCAAACTTTGAACTTTACAATGGTTCATGAAAATCTACACATGGGAAAGGGTGGGTGATTAGCAACCAATGTGTTTATCAACCTTTGAAAGAAACTTACATAGCTGGACTGCTCTCAAATTTTTTTTGGGCTCCAAATAATTATTATTATTGTGCTGATTTACTTATATTTAATGAGTCAATGTACCCTAAGTAGGGAACCAAGTCATCTTCGTTTTCAGCCTCCATGTCCCCATGTGGCATGGAGTGTTTCTCTCACAGAACATACATTGAAGGAAGTTATTGGTCCTTTTTCCCTGTCACAAATGGACATTAAAGGTCTCTGATGGCCACTGTGGTAAAAGAGAAACTCCATCAGGCTTTGCTGGATTTTACTCTTTATCGTTATGCACAATGTACAACCAGTTTTCAGCCCCACTGGTGTGTCCATTTTAGTTAACTGGCTTCCAAAAAACCTGAGAATATAAACTAAAGTGATAACCAGGTACAATATGGTACAACCCTAACAACAGGTGAGCTGCCTTTCTTTCTTTCTTTCTTTCTTTCTTCAAAAGAAGCCTGTAGCTATTATTTGTACGCAGATGCACTTTTGTGAGAATATCATTTTAGACATCATATTCAACATCAACACTCTTTTTACCAATATAAAATATTTCCTGTGTTTTTATTATAGATTTATTAAGTGGGTTGTTTTCTTCCATAGAACATTTCCAGTCTTTTTTACAGGATTTTTGGATCATTTGTGGGCAATGAAATACATTTCAGTCAACACTTCACAAATCTACAAGGAGGACTGAATTGCAGCTGACATATAATATTTACATTGGAGCTTTTATGTAACTCACAGATGGGGTGATTTGCATAGTATTATCATAATTCTTAACAGTGAGGCTTCTGGTTTTTTATTCTCTTCTTCCACATAGGTCTCTGCATAATCTCAAGATTTCTTATAACCATGAGCTGGAAAAGCCTCAGAAAAGAAGACATGCTAATAGTTGTACATGATCTTCCCTCCCTCCTCCACTAAGGAATACTCAGGTCAGGCACCATTTTATGGCAAGAAATAATACAGTGCTAATAAACACACTGATATCTTACCATATTAAGTAGATATTCCAGACATTTTACACTTTCTATAAGGATAAAATTATTTATTAACTACTGGATTTAATATTAAGAAGTCAGCATTTCCCTAGAGCTACGTCTTAGTAGCATTTGAACTAATGCATATGTTTAGAATAAGAAAATAAAAAAAAACAAACAAAACAAAAACAAAAACAAACAAACAAACAAACAAAAAAAAACCAGAGCATCGTTTATCAACTAGTGATGCTACAATGGACATCACCACTTTCTGTGATTTCTAAGAACAATAAAAGACAATTTTTTCTTATAATAAATAGAAATTGAAGCCAATGAAGTTATTCTAGAGTCACACTGGGGTCACAGAAATATTTAGCCAAGTGTTTCTAAATGACTGATTATCTGTTCAGATACCTAATGAAACTCAGAACTGGTTTACAGTGACTATTATTACTTCATTAAATGCCTGAACAGGCAGGATACTGAGCCTCATCTAGTCCTATGGAAATCACTGAGGACTGAACATGCTCAGAAGCCTGCAGGATTGGGCCTTCATTATTCCTGTTGTGTGTAAAACAAACAAGAAACTTTTAAAGACTAATAAATGTATTTATCAAATGAGCTTTCATGAGTAAAACCCCACTTCATCAGACGCATAAAATGGAAATTACAGTGTGTAGGGGAATATTTAAATACAGACAGATTCCTCAACCTTAAGCAAAAACTCACTAGCAATGATACACCATACCACAGAAACACTAAGGCAGGCACCTATCCACCCTGTTCCAGCTCTGCCCACATATGAATTCAAATTACACCATCAGGGGCTCATTCATCTACTCATCCATCAATGTGATATATGACACATGTCAACAATGTCTAATTGACCAAACTGAACTGTTTCTGAGTAAAGGAATAAACAGGCACAAATCAGACATCAAGAATGGTAATATTCAGGAACTAATAGGGTAACACTTCAACGTCCCCGCATAGTCTATGAAAGACATGACAGTTATATTGCTTCAACAGAAACACTCTAAAATGATGCCAAGTTCCAAAGGGGTAGTTGTGTTAGTCTAGTCCGGAGAAACAAACAAGGAGTCCGGGCACTTACAAACTAATAAAATTGATTTATTGCATGAGCCTTCATGGAGAAAATCCCACTTTGTCAGATGCTTTGAAGATAGGGGAACTTACAGAATGAGAGGAAATAAATGCAGGGAAGTGTAAGTCATGGGATTAGCTCCTCCAACCTTAAGCAGATACTCATCAGCAACTACAGATCTCACAAAAGAACCATTAAACCAGCCACATATCCCTGCAATAAACCATATTGCCAAATTTGCTCACACATCTGCACAAAGGTCACTATTACAGGACCTAATAAAACCCACTACGCCATCAGAGGCTCATCCACCAATATGACTTATGCCATCATGTGCTAGAAATGCCCCTCTGCTGTAGATATTGGACAAATAGGACAGCCTCTGCGCAAGAGAGTAAACGGGCACAAATCTGAGATCAGAAATCACAACAGTCTAAAACTAGTAGGTGAGCATTTCAATCTTCCTGACCATTCCATTGATGATTTACTAATTGTTGTGCTCAAACAGATGAATACTAGATCAATACTTAAAAAGAGAAGCTGCAGAGCTCAAATTTAGTTGCAAACTCAACTGTATTGCTTCAGAGCTTTATCAGGACTTTGTATTTTGTTCTCATTACAACAGGATTTGTAACCTCATCTTCCTCTGTATGCTGTTCAGTGTGACTTGACCCCATGGCTTACCTTTCCCTGCATTTACTTCCTCCCATTTTGTAAGTTCCCCATCTTCAAAGCATCTGATGAAGTTGGATTTTTCTCCCACAAAAGCTCATTTAATAAATCCATTTGTTAGTTTTTAAGTGCCATAGGGCTCCTTGTTTGTTTTAGACTACCATGGCTACCCCCTCTGGAACTTGTTCTGTGAAAACAGTCTTTAAATACCAGTCAGAATGAACTCCTGATGTTTCAAATGTATGTACCGTAAGGTTGCTGCTATAGTGAGCTTTCTTTACTGTGAAATGATACGTATAGCTCTACAGATCTGTGGGCACCTCTTTCAAATACATGTGTATCTGCAAGATCTATTGGTACGGATTGGACCTTGGATGCAGATTCTATTTTTATCCGCCCAGGGTGCATTTGCTGCTGCTGCTGCTGCCGCCTCTGCTGCACCTGGGAGAACAGCAAGCAATGTAACAACAGCAGGGAACAAAGGAAGCACTCCAACCAATCCCAGCGAAGCTCTGCTTGTGGTGTGCCAGCCAATCAGAGACTGACTCACAGGAGTTTAGCTTACCAGGTAGTCTTGTTTCTAAGAGCCCTAGCGGCCAGTCCCCATACCCTACTGATAAGCTGGCCATTCAGTCAGATGACTGGAAACTGCCACTGTCATCTCAGCAGCTCTGGCTTCCCTGTCCAGCCCAGGCAGAATCAGGGGCAAGGGAAGCTATGAACAGCATTGGGAGCTGCCAGCAACTCCACCACCCCCCGCAGCTCCATGAGCCTCCGGCTGGCAAAGCTGTGGCATCCAAATAGACTTCTGCTCCTGTCCCCGGAGCAGGAGCTGCTGCAGGACGGGGCTGGTGTGAACATGGATAGACATAAAACGTGGCATGCGGATTCTGGATCATATACAGGCTGACACTGATCAGATTTGGATTTGATGCAGATCCACATTTGTGAATTTCAGTGGATAGCACCTCCTGCTGTCTCCCTGCTTTATTCTAGGTTGCTTCTTCTGAACCTTCCTGCATTTCCCTCAATTCATGTGTTCTACTTTTCCATTCTCATGGCATTTTTTCCTCTTTAATCTGAGATAAACTGTGATAATTAATTTGGTAACAATCACTGAAAACTGGCCAGAATTGTAAAACATTAGCTCTCTTTTAGTTAGTTTTTCTAGGACGCATAGCTAAGTTTGTTGTTACATTCTTTCACATAATTTAATAATAATGTATCTATTAATATAAACTGAATGCAGTACTTAATATGCTACAATAATTAGAAGCAGAATACATTCTACTACATATACCAAAAACTGCTAAGATACTAGTATTAGCAACCTCAGAAATTAGTGCACCAAAAGGATGTTCACATTTTAAAACCTACAATAGATTTGTAGAAAATTAGATTTGCAATTGATATGACATTTTTACTTTCTCAGATAACTCAGTCCGTCTTTAAAGAAACAGCTGTATAACTCTTATGATGATCATACAACAGAGATATAATAATCAGTCCCCTTTTTTTTTTTTTTATAGAAGACCAGATTTTCTTTCACACATAATGGGAGCTCCTAAAGACATTTTGCCTCTTTCTGTCTTTTAGGGTGATGAGCATTTATGGCTGAACTTCTCTACTAGTCAGTAGGAAGAGAGGAAAGGAGTTCTCTGCCCTGTCTCATCCTGTTTGTCTCCCCATTCACTTTGGTGATTTCAGGAGAGTCAGGAGAACATAGGGTATGTCCACACAAGGCTGGTTGTTTCAAAATAAAAGCCCCTATGTCCGCTGGGCTTGGGGGCAGCCCCAGGGGCGGGATGAGCTGCCTGTGGAGCAGCCACCCCGCGGGGGCTGCAGCCTCCCTAACCAGGTGGCAGGGTGAGCCGCCCAGCAGCTTGGGGCACCCCCAGGCTCCTTACAAGCCCCTTCCCCTTTCCCACTGGTGGCAACATGGCCTGCAAGGGGCCATGTTGCCACACCTCCCAGGGTGCGTGCCCTTCCTCTAACTCAAAATAGCAAGTCCACTGTGGGGACATACTATTTTGATTCTCCCTTTGAATTGTTTTTTTGGTTATTTTGAATTAAGTTGTTTCGAAATAAGGGCTTTATTTCAAAATGACTTGTTTCGAAATAACTTATTTCGAAACAATGCCCTGCGTGTGGACATAGACATAGGGACTACCATTGTCCATTGTTCTTGCATCAGAAGTGGGCTCGCTATCTCTTTAGGCCCAATCTATCTATATTATGGAGAATATCACAAAACAGCAAAAGAACTTATATTTACCCAGTACATCAAAAGCTGAAAGTATTAAAATTCACTTTTTCTGGAATACAATGAACCTATCCCATTTACTACATAACAATCCCCTCTAGGCTCTAGTCAGCTTTCCTTACCCCCTACTCAAGGCAAATGCTGCACATTCCGAAGATGTATTAAATAGAACTCAAAATATTAACTAAATGAGTTAATGGAATTGCTTCTGTGACTTACTTTGCTAGACCATGATTCAGCAAAGGCACTTATGCATATGCTCATCTTTAAGCACATGCCTCTGCATGTGCTTAAGTGAGATGCTTTTCTGAATCAGGGCATTAAAGTCTATAGGCTTCAGTTCTTGGAACAATAGGAATCACATTGACTCCTAATGATGGCAGTCAAAATTCTGCCCTTAATTATACCATTACAATGACACTAACTTCAATGCTATGTCTACACTAGGGAAAGTTAGTTTAAATTTGTTAATTCAAGCTAATACATTCGAGTTTAGTTCAAACTAAACTCAAACTTATTAGTTCGAATTAACAAAGTGGACTAATTTAACTTAATGTTAAGTTAAATTAGTCCACTTTGTTAAATTGAACAAACTGCCCTTAATTCAAAATTATTAAATTCAAACTAAGGATTAATCCTAGTCTACACTGTCTTTAGTTCAATCTACGGATCAAACTGTGGGCTTAGTTTGAACTAACTGGCAGGTCTTAACTAATTCAGACTAAGCTTTCATTAGTTTGAATTAAGGAATTTCATAATTCGAACTAATGAAAGCCTAGTCTGCACAGGGACAAAGTTAGTTTGAATTAAGCCTCCTTAATTTGAACTAACTTGCAAGTGTAGACATACCCAAAGGGAGTGCACTGATGTTACTGTGAACAGACTGTGGCTCATCCTTTCATCTGTCCATCTGTAAAATGGGAAGAGCATTTAGTTGGTGTGAGGATTAGTTAGGTATTGTCTGTGTAGAGCTTTAGAACTGTGAAATGCTGTAAATTCTCATTAATTATTATTATATTGCAGTTATGCTCATGATATCGCTGACAACATAGATTCTTACAGACTTGAGCTTGACAGTTGGCTTGAACCCCTGTGAACACCAGATGTTCTGCTTTAAGTTTGAGGCTAAAATATTTTCTTAATTAGAAAGGAAGGGAATACAGTTCACATTTGTGGATCTGTTCCCACTGCTTTCTACTAAAATATGACAGACTTTTTCATGTGTCACATAACATTTTTTCTGTAAGCTGATTTAGTGGAGCAGCTCATTTTTAGAAATGAGTTCAGACATATGTTTTATTAGCCAGTGGTCCAACTTCATGACTGAAATCATGTCTTCACTGGAAGTGGCAAATTTACCGTTATCAGACTGATCTTTCTGGCTCAACTGAATGGTCAGTGAAGACCAGCTCAATCTATTTGGAAACTGACACGTTAAAACCACCCCCTCAAGTGGTGTAGTTTTGCGTCAACGGGAACACATTTCCCATCAGCTCAGTGTAATAAAGATGCTGAATGGAAGAAGAGATACTAACTCAATGGGAGTTACATAAGCTACTCCCATTGACTGCCATCAAATTTCAAGATAACTGTAGACCAAGGCTGAATATTATTACTTTCTGTCACTTCTAATAGCATTATCGTTAGATATCTGTAACAGAGAGAACATTTGCCACCTGTGAATGCAGCTGCCCCAATTCCTATCATTCTTGTCTCCAGCCCATTTCCAAAGACCTGACACAGGTCTATTGTGGTGTTCCTAAGAAGAGAACATGCTGTGGGGCTAGAATGCCTTCTCTTATGTGTCACTCGAGGTCCACCTGAACTGGGTCCTCTCATTCTGTACTTTGTTACTCTGTTTTTACACCTTCACATTTACACTGAAGTAAATGGCCTGACAATGGCATACAGAAAGGGGAGCCCCTTACACACTTGCCTGCGTAGACACAAGGAAGGAAATGCTGATGATGGGTGTGGGAAATATCTTGGAGAATTGTTGCAGGTTTTGACTGCAACCTCCACTGAAGGAGTAGTTTGCCCTCTGACACACTCAAGCTGGAGCACCATCCATATGTAATATGATATGGAGATACTAACTGTGTGTAAAAAGTGCTGTAGTGGAAAAACAAAACAAAACAAAAAACAAACAAACTTAAGACTCTACTATTTTTGTGCCACAAAGCTGCAATTGTTGTATCCCTTAAGCTGAAAAAGATACAGCACAATAGCATGCATGCCACTGGCTTTTACTTATAAATGTGGACACAGAATTTCTACCCAAGTTAATAGCAAATGGGCAACTTAAAACTATTCCTGAACTAGCATGCCATAAGCTTTTCCAGGGGACAGAGTCAATGTCAGTTTGGGAAAAGTTAGGATAGCAATTCAGAGCATCAGTGCAATACTGTAGGCTGTAAAGGCCTTACATTTGGTGACTTGTAAGATTTATACTAGATGTTCTGTAGAGGAGAAACTGAGGCTTACCTCTTATTGTGTGAAACAACTAAACGAGTAAAAATCCATCAGTGTTGATAAGTTTAAAGTCTAAGCTGGGAGTTGATAAGAATTGCCTGTTATTACTTATATCATTGACTTTGGGTCAGTATATAGAATAGAATAGAATAGAAAAGAATAGAATTTAATCTATAGCAGACATCTTTGCCTGATTCTTAAAAAAAAAAAAAAGAATTCTTTTATACATTTGTGGCAAAAAAAATCAAATTGAAGGGTTTTTTTTAAAATAAATATTACAAATATAATTGAAATTGCAGAAAGATCACAAAGGATTTCTCTGTTGCAAATAAATGAGCACCTTAATGTTAAACTAAGATTATCTTTGAAGCTACACATGGCTAACAGATGTCCTGCAACTACTGCTAAACCTAAGCATTAAAAATTCATGTGTTAGCACTAAAAAAAGTCTTATCTATATCTATATACTTTTAAATGGGGCAGGATTATTTTCAACTTGATAGGGAAGTTGTGGAGTCTTTAAGAATCAGGTCTAGATATTTGTCTGCAACCATGAAAGAAAGGAACATTTTCTTTAAAATGAAATCTGAAATTCTCACATAATTGTAAACAAGGAGTCCTTTGGTATTTAAAGACACACATTTATTTATTGAATGAGCTTTTATGGGAAGAAATCCCACTTCATCATATGCTTTCAAGATGGGAGAACTTACAAAATGGGAGGAAATAAATGCAGGGAAGCGTAAGTCATGGGATCAGGTCACACCATAACAAAAGGCATATATCCCTGCAACAAACCACTTTGTCAATTTGCCCATATATCTGCACAAAAGATATGATTACAGGGCCTAATCAAACCAGCTACTTCGTCAAAGGCTCATTCACCAATGTGATTTCTGCCATCATGTGCCCGAATGCCCCTCTGCCTTCTATACTTGAAAAAGAGGACAGTCTCTGCACAGAAGAATAAATAGGCACAAATCTGCCATCAAAAATCACATCATTTTAAAACCAGTGGGTCAGTATTTCAATCCTCCTGATCACCCATTGACAAATTACTAATCATGGTGCTCAGACAGATGAATACCAGATCAAGCCTTCAAAGAGAAACTGCACAGATTTATTTGCAAATTTGCCTTCATGGCTTAAGAGGGACTTTGGACTTTTGTCTCATTACAACAGGTGATTTGACCTCATCTTCCTCTATATGTTGTTCCCCAGTGTTTGAATCTTAACATCTGTTTTGATTTGCTGGTGAATGAGCCTTTGATGGAGTAGCTGATTTGATTAGGTCCTGTAACAGTGTCTTCTCTTCTTCGAGTGCCACTCTGATACCTTCAGTAATAGGTGTATCTGTGCTGCAGCGCACGACTCGTTGGAACCTTTCTGCCCTAGCCTGTCAGAAGAGGGCTGGTGGCTACTGCCCTCCGCACCACCCTGTAGCTACATATGCAGCCACTGCCCAACCCCTCCCCAGTTCCATTTTGTCTGCCTCAGCGACAGTTAGTGGAACAGCCCGCTCCTTGTGTTAGCAAGCAGCCTGTCTTCTTCCTTTGTTTATGAGCCTTCCACTCAACTGGGAACATCTTTTCGTGGACCTGGTTTCACTGAAGAGCATTTCCTTTCTCAAGCACCCGGCTTTGGAGCAATGACACTGCTCTCCTCTGCTGCCCACCATGTATTTGTAAGGATTCAAACTCTAGGAAACAGCACACAGAGAGAGGGTGAAGTCAAATTACCTGTTATAATGTGAAAAGAATCCATAGTCACGATTCAGCCCCGCTTTCACACAATTCAATTTGCATATTAGCTCAATTTCAGCTGTTTCTCGTTGAAGTCTTGATGCCAAATTGATTTTCTTGATGACCATTGTTAACAAGTCATCAATGGAGTGATTAGGAAGATGGAAGCGCTGAGCAATGGTTTTTTTGAGTTGTGATTTGTGATATCAGTTTTGTGTGCATTTATTCTTCTGTGCAGGAATTGTCCTGTTTGTCCAATGTATAAGGCTTGGGGGCATTTCCGGCACATGATGGCATACATCATATTAGTGGATGAGCAGGTGAAGGACCCTTTGATGGAGCAGCTGGCTTGATTAGGTCCTATGATGGTGTCTTTGGTGCAGATATGTGGACAGAGTTGGCAGTGTGGTTTGTTGCAGGGATATGTGCCTGCTTTAATGTTTCTCTTGTTAGGTCTGTAGTTGCTGGTGAGCATCTGTTTAAGGTTCGGGGGTTGTCTGTAGGTGAGGAGAGGTCTGTCTCCTAAGACTAGAGAGAGAGTGAGTGGTCAGCTTTTAAAAGAGGCTGGAGGTCCTTAATGATCTGTTGTAGAGGTCTGACTTGAGTGTTGAATGTGGTGACCAGTAGCGTTCTGCTGTTTTCTTTTTTGCTCCTTTCCTGTAGTAGTTGATATAGCATTTGATACAGTTCCACACAGGGAATTATTAGTTAAATTGGGGAAGATGGGGATTAATATGAAAATAGAAAGGTGGATAAAGAACCATTTACAGGGGAGACTACAGAGGGTTATAGTGAAAGGTGAACTGTCTAGCTGGAAGGAGATCACTAGTGGAGTTCCCCAAGGATTGGTCCTGGGACCCATCTTATTCATCCTTTTCGTTATTCACCTTGGCACAAAAAGTGGGAATGTGCTAATTAAGTTTGCA
The DNA here is from genome assembly GCA_007922195.1 of Podocnemis expansa. Lineage (NCBI taxonomy): Eukaryota > Metazoa > Chordata > Testudines > Podocnemididae > Podocnemis > Podocnemis expansa. The sequence goes on from ML681979.1 coordinate 17,824,748, forward strand.
GACGACACCAAGTTGGGAGGTATTGTCAATATGGAGGAGGATTGGGATAGCATACAAAATGATTTGGATGACTTTGTAAAGTGGAGCATTAGAAATAGAATGAAATTCAACAATGGGAAGTGCAAGGTCATGCACTTAGGGACAAATAACAGAAATTTTTCTTATAAGTTGGGAATACATCAACTGGAAGTGACAGGGAAGAAGGACCTGGGTGTACTGGTTGATCACAGAATGACAATGAGTAGCCAATGCAATGTGGCAGTGAAAAAAGCTAATGCGGTCCTAGGGTGCATCAGAAGGGGTATTTCCAGTAGAGATAGGGAGGTGTTGGTACTGTTATACAAGGCGCTGGTGCGACCTCACTTGGAATATTGTGTACAGTTCTGGTCACCCATGTTTAGATGAAGTCAAACTGGAAGTGATGCAAAGAAGGGCTACAAGGATGATTTGTGGAATGGAAAATCTTCCCTATGTGAGACAACTTAAAGAGCTTGGTTTGTTTAGTCTTCTCAAAAGAAGGCTGAGAGGAGATATGATTACTATTTATAAATACATCAGAGGGATAAATACAAGGGAGGGAGAGGAATTATTTGAATACAGCACCAATGTGGACACAAGAACAAATGGATACAAACTGTCTTGTGCAGATCCCTAAGCATCAGAGGAGTAAAGTTCTGGAATAGTCTACCAAGGGAAGTGGTGGGGGCAAAATCCTTAGGTGCCTTCAAAACCGAGCTTGATAAATTTATGGAGAGAATGATATGATGGACAGTGTAGATTGGCCATTGTCTCTCTTTTACTACTGGTGATGGGTATGATAGCGATGTGAGAAGGGGCATTTGATCGAGTGGGTTCTGAGTTATTACAGAGAAGTTCTTCTTGACTGGCTGTTGTGGACATACCCTCATGCTCAGGGTTTAACTGATCACCATATTTGGGGTTAAGAAGGAATTTTCCCCCAGGGCAGATTGGCTTGGGCGCTGGGTTTTTTTTGCCTTCCTCTGTAGCACTGGGCATGGCTCACTTGCTGGTTGATTCTCTGTATTAAAGTCTTTAAATCATGATTTGAGGAGTTTAATAGCTCAGTTATGGGCTTGAGATTCATTGTAGGAGTGGGTTGGTGAGGTTTTATGGCCTGCACTATGCAGGAGGTCAGACTAGATGATCATATTGGTCCCTTCTGACCTTAGAGTCTATGGCTACACCTACAAGGCACTTTTATTTTGAAATAATACTTGTTATTTCGAAATAAAAGAAATTAGGTCTACACGACGTTCTCTTATTTTGAAAGGACGGACCCCGTCCTTTTGAAATAAGAATAGTCTTTTCGAAAAAGTAAAACCTGCCCCCCCCTCGAAACGGCCGTTATTTCGAAAGGGATATTTTGAAATAACGCCATTAGACCTGTTGTTTCAAAACAACTGTTCGAAACAGCGGTCCAATTGGCGTTATTTTGAAATATCCCTTTTGAAATAACGGCCATTTTGATTGCGCGGTTTTCCTTATTTCGAAATGAGCCCTTTTGAAATAAGGGTTTTATTTCAAAATAAGCCATTTTGAAAGGACTGATTTCAAAATAAAACTGTGTGTATAGACATAGCCTATGAGTCTATGACTGCAGGATAGCTGTCTGGCCCTGTCAATCTGTTTCTTTCCTTCTCCAGGTGGGTACCAGAGTTTTAAGAAGGCTTGATAGATTGCCTGTAGATGTCTGATTCTGTCTGAGGGATCAGAGCAAATGTGTTTATATCTTAGGGCTTGGCTGTAGACAATGGATCATGTGGTGTGTTTAGGATAGAAGTTTAAGGGATGTAGATAACTATACCGATCAGTAGGTTTTTGGTAATAGAGTGGTGTTGATGCGTCCATCCCTAATTTGAACTGTAATGTCCAGAAAGTGCATCTCCAGTGTGGAGTGTTCCAGGCTCAATTTGATTGTGGGGTGGAAATTGTTGAAATCTCTGTGGAAATCTTCAAAAGCATCCCTGCCATGGGTCCAGATGATGAAAATGTCATCAGTGTAGCATAAGTAGAGGAGATGTGCTCCGTCCACATATCTGTACAAAAGACACCATCATAGGGCCTAATCAAGCCAGCTACTCCATCAAAGGGTCCTTCACCTGCTCATCCACTAATGTGATCTATGCCATCATGTGCTGAAAATGCCCCCAAGCCTTATACATTGGACAAACAGGACAATTCCTGCACAGAAGAATAAATGCACACAAAACCGATATCAGAAATCACAACTCAAAAAAACCATTGCTGAGCCCTTCCACCTACCTAATCACCCCATTGATGACTTGTTAATGATGGTCATCAAGAAAATCAATGGGGCATCAAGACTTTAAAGAGAAACAGCTGAAATTGAGCTAATATGCAAATTAAATTATGTGAAAGCAGGGCTGAATCATGACTATGGATTCTTTACACATTATAACAGGTAATTTGACTTCACCCTCCATCTGTATGCTGTTTCCTGGAGTCTGAATCCTTACAAATGCTCTGATTTGCTGCTACAGTATGACCTGATCCCATGTCTTACACTCCCCTGTATTTATTTTCATCCAATTCTCTAAGTTCTCCATCTTCAAAGCATCTGACAAAGTGGGATATTCTCCCATGAAAGCTCAAGGAATAAATAAATCAAATCAAATCAAATCAAATCATAGGCCTAATGTCTTAGTTTTTAAGTGCCACAGGACTCCTTGTTTGTTTTACTTAACTAGACTAACATGGCTGTCCCTTTTCAACTTCACATAATTATATGACTTCAGGAACTGGGGATTTAAGAATAACACCAGATATTGGTTGAGTGCTGATAAAATAATTAGTGTGGTTGACATGATATTAATACAAAATCGATGTAAAAACATCCCAACCAAACCAAAACCACTACCAAAAATCAAAACCACCTCATGTCAACACATGGCAAAAGATTTCACAGAAACAGCGTATCTAAATTTGATCCTTTTCTATCGCCCTCAAGATGAGTTTTGTCACTGATTTCAGGAGGAAAATACCTGGACTTAGTGGAGAATCATTCACACACAAGAAAGAATCAGTATTAAAAATCTGCACAATATATAGAACCCTTTCCCATGACACTCAGGACACATTGGATTTCTGGTGGAATATGGGGAGGAATACTTTAAAATCTCAACAGGAATCCTATAAGCAGAGCCTGCTGAAAAGAAGTGCTAAACCAGAATATACCCTACACATGATCCCTTTCTTGCTAGCATCACAAACTTTGTGAGCAGTGTTGGACATTTATAGCTCCACTCCAGAGAGAGAAAAGCTGTGATGCTTTATGCCATTACAACTCCCCTAACACAGACTTCACATCACCACTGTTTCCAATGGGCTCTACATAAGCCTAAAACCTAAGATGAATCTGTGCCATAATAAATATCTCGCCATAAGCAATAGCCCCTATGTTCTTCTATTTGTGGAAAATCAGATTTCATATTTAGAAATTTCAACATTTTTTCCTATCTTTTATCACCTCATTAGCTATCAGGAGCCAAATTGCGCTTGGTTACACTAATGTAAAAATCTAGAGTAACGGAAATAACTAAGTGAGCTATCCAAATTGATACTCATGTAAATGAGGGTAAAATTTGCTCTCCATGTGTGTCCTGGTGTCACATTCAATGGATATTCCTTATCTCTTTTTATTTTACATAAGTACAGTAAGACCATACCTATTATCAATTTTCACCTTTTAGATTCTATTTAATTGGACATTGTCTGAAAAGCTGACTAGTAAGAAAACTGATTTCAATTCTCAGGAATGCAGACTGGAATATCCTATTAAAGCGAGACACTGAATTTTCCATTGTAGCTTTCAACTTGGCAAAATATGCTTGTAATCCCATTGAGGGTATTAGTTTGTATTGGCGTTAAAGAGAAATTTTGCATATATAAATGGAATTAGCACTTGCATTTGTATTTGTAATAACTATTCCTTCTTATGCTGTCATAGGCAAAGAACCAAGCAGTCTGGGCTGAGCAGATTATGAAATGTAATACACCCCTGCTAACCAAGATGAGTCTAGGGATGGACATTTATCTTTCTTAGCAAGGTGTCTAAGATAGTTAGAGAGTCATTTCTGTCTTCTCAGTCCTCCCTGGTATTTTCTCTTACTCTCTTGTCAATATATCAATAAGAAAGATAGTGGGTTTTTGTCATCATAGTCCCACCAAATGCTCTGTCTGATGCTTTTGCTGATACCCTATCCCCCTCTTCATCACAAGGGAAAAATGGCTCTTATTTCATAAGATAGATCAGAACTAGCAGTTTTTGTAAAAGTGGTAGGTGCCGTACATATGTCCATTCAGAAAGGGTCTGTGACAGAGATCAAGACAATATTATGAGACAGAAATATTAAAACTTGTACACAAATTTACCATAGTTGGAACCATGCAATGAGTAAACTCTAATTCCAAGGAAATGAAATTGATTTAAAAAATCTTATTTAGCTATAATTTTAATTTAAGATTCATAGAAAGAGAATCCTGAATTCTAAGGGATTAGAACAAATATATATTCACAAAAACACAGACCAATAAAGGTTTTTGTCACAAGTTACACTTACTTAAAGGCCCCTAAGACTTAAATGAACCCATTACCTTCTTATTTACTGGGTTATTTGGAATTTCACACATATTCCGTCTGAAAAAAAGTGCTATAACTCCTATCCCATGACACTTCAGATCATCAGAGTTTGTATGTAGAGTGTATAAGACAACCCACTATAAATTACATAATTCTAATAAGTAGCTGAGACCTTGGTGCTCAATTATGGCTCAACCAACAATTTATTGAGATATGGAAAGGCTGTTTTCTGACCACAGATCAATATAGATTCCAACTGGAAGACTCTAAGGTAGAGTGTTCTTAGATATATAATGAGGAAGAGCTATTGTGATTCAGTCCTACCAGAATATAGCAAGAAATCACTGAAAATACAGGATTAGCCTATGATGTCATCAGGCCCAGATTAACTGGCCCTGGGCTCTGGGGTGCTCTACCCTACCCTTCTGGGCTCCCCCTCCTGGGACCCCATCTCCATTACTGGGTGGGGGCTCTGGCCAGAGGGCACTTCTGCCCTAGCTCCACTTCAACCCATATGCCCAGGGTGATGGTGGTGGTGCACAGTGAGGTGGCCCCCAGTGTAGCCCCCCAGGACCACAGGCCCTGGAGAGCTGCACTGGACCGAAGCAGAGGCCACAGCAGCTGACCCCACTCCTGGGGGGAGTGAGCAGACTATGACCTGCACTGCCCCTGTGAGTGAACCAGCAGGCCCAGGGGTGGGGTGGGAGCACAGAGCCTGGCATCTGGCTCCATGGCCCTGTCCACCCATTCCCCACAATGCCAGCAGGGATGGAGTGCACTCAGCACTCCCAACCTACTGGTGCTGAGCAGGGCAGGGGGTGCCAGATTACCATAAGAGTTTTAGGGGCTAGAGACTGGGGTTCCTTTTCAGCCAGGGCCCAGGGCTTCAGCCCTTATAGCCCTTGCAGTAAATCAGCCCCACATTTCATTATGATATTCAAATGTAATTTGGAGCAGACCTTAAGCAATAAGATGTACATTTTATAGCATATTACAAATGCAGCATTTTCCAGTCACTTTTCCTAGTATTGTATACTTGAGTCAAAGGAAATAGCTTGAAAACCTATTGTACCAAAGATCCATGAATGTGAACAGGAAAAAAAGACAAATGTAGAGTATTTAGATTGGATCACTTAATGTGCCTTCATAAAATGCAATTTTAAGGAGTTGTCTAAATTTCTAGACAAGGTAGATTACTTTTGTCAGGTTTTTTTTTTTTTTAAATGGAAAATATAAGCCACTTATGGAAAAGCATTTTAAAGAAACCCTGCTAAGGGCACAGGAAGATACAATTCCGA
>ML681979.1:17838310-17879830 GCA_007922195.1 Podocnemis expansa
ATCAAATCATAGGGCTGGAAGGGACCTCATGAGATCATTGAGTCCATACAAACCCATGCAGCCATACTTAGATGGTACAGATACACACTTACACTTTTCCCAGTTAACAGACAGTATATTTTACCTGATTACTTGAAAGTGTCTTTGGAATGAATTTGTTACCACTTTGGCCCATTTCTGGGATGAGACGAAATAAGATACCAAATGGAATGGCACTGTACTGCAAAACTTGCCGATAGCAAAATGTTAGCTCACAGTTTAGCTCAAGAACTTGGGTAAGGTGAGATGAGATATGCTGGCTTTTGCAGCTCAGCTTGAATTTAAACCGAACAATTCTGTGCAGCTCCATTTGCTACTTAATGTAGCTGTAAAAGTGTTTTGGCCCTTTGGTCTTTTATATTCATCGCACAACCTTCAGCATATTTAACTTTCTTCTTGTTCTTCTACAAAAAAAAAAAAGGCAACTTGTCCTTTTCTTGTCTGCCTTAACTGGATTTTCTGAGTATTTTTTCCACTTTTTTTTTTTTTAAAGAAACAACTCAGCTAAAGAACTCGGCTGTAAGAACAAGTGATTTAGCGTGCCAAGCTGTTTTGTTGATTTAGTTCCAGATGAACAAGAAGATAACAGCTAGAAATGAACTGCTGAAGGCCCAACAGGAGATATTAGATGCAAAAATGGCACTACTAGGGAAAATCAGTAGAAAACAAGTAAAACATTGTGTGAACTGAACTAAATCTAAACTATGTGAGATACATTTGACTGAATTTAGTCCTTGGGGCATTGCAATGATCAGTGATACAGTAAGAGCCAGTCCAGTGAAAGTGGGAAACTCTTTATAAGACAGATCTCTCTCCTAACCTGATTTCATCATCCTTAATCATATATAGTATGTTACTCCACACGTAATCCTATTGAAATTAATGAGATGGCTTGTGGAGTAAGGGGGCAGGATCAGGTCCATTAAATTAATTAGGCCTTTTAAAAGCATGCCAATTTCAACTGCAGTTAGGCTTTGATCAGGGCACCTGCACCAGACCTGGGGGGATGGAAAGTGCTAGGGGTCAATGCCCCTCCCCCTCTTTTAAAAGTGGGAAAGTCATGCCTTCCCACTTTTTAGCAAAAGAAATATAACATCTCTTCTCCACTGCCCCAGAATAATAGATTCTGCTCGGGAGAGACAGCAATTACTCTTTTGCTCACCAGAGGCTCCTTGGAACCAGAACAGAGGGTGCCTGGCTTACCTCCAGAGAAGACAGACAGGGAGGGAGGAGAGACTTTGTCCTTGGCCCCTTGCACTTTTACAAAGGTTTTGGCATCCTTGGATCAGGGTAATAATATACATGAACAAAGAAGTTAGGCTGGTGATTCTCAACCTATTTATCATTCTCACTCTCATATGCAGCATTAATATGCATGTATTATATTGATAGACACACACACACATACACACACACAGTTTGTGCCCTGAGGATGTCAGATGGTCTGCAGTTCTGTGCTGACTGAGCTATGACTTGAGAATCACTGAGTGATAAATGCTTGTCAGTGATGGTCTAGATAACACCGAGTCCTGCTTTAAGAGCTAGTGACTGGACTAGAGGCTCTCTCATGGTCCCCTCCAGTCCTACGCTTCTATGATTCCGTTCTATAAGGGTCCCATTACTAATAGTACATTGCACAACTTGGAACCATGAATGACTTCAAGACAGTCATTATAACTATAAATGCTAATAAAATACAGTCTTTCCTCCTTCAGCATGAAAAGAAAGAACCTAATTTGTGTGAGTGTAGAAAAGGGTAATGTGTCGGTTTTTAATGGAAACAGGGGTAACATTTCTGCAATTCAAAGATTTTTTTTTTCTGTTCTATCATTACAGGTGCTGATGGTGATAGTTATGGTTAACACTTCCCTTTACAAGTCTTAGTATTTTCAGTTGCATAAAACTACAGCAAATTTGAAGGTTTGAGGCTGAAATTTTCTGCTTTTACTATAAGTCAGGTTGATTCAATTTATTATTTATATTTCAGCAAAAATAGTTCAGTCATGCCTGGGAATGGGATTAGGGCAAAATAGACAGTGTTGCTATTACTAAAATATTTTTTCCATGTTATATTTTGAAGACCTTCAACACCTGCAGAGTTTGGAACTGGACCTTCATATTTGGCAGGGTGATGGTCCTGGAGTCAAAGAGGTGCCCTTTGCTGTCCCTTGTGGAAATACATTCAGATTTGGCTGAATTATAAAACTCTGAAAAGAAAAATCACCATTTATACATGAGCCATTCAGCTGGTTAGAAGCTTGCTGCTAAAAAATCTCCAAACTGTCTGTTGGGTATGAGGATGCTCTAAAGTCCCAGAGTTTTCTAAATACCAAGTACACTGAGCAAGCAACTCCAAGATATACTGTTAGAAATCTGGGCAGGAGAAGGATGCCATTGTACCTTTGGCCCAAGGAAAACAGATTAAGTAGGAAGGAAACATGCTCCTCTTCCTTTGTTAAAAGTAGTAGGAGAGCTCCTCCTTCTTCTCCTGTCTTGAGTAAGCAGCTCCTCTTCTTTCTTGGTGGGTGCCATGGAAGTTTCTCCACATGTTTCAGTTTACTTTACTCACTGGAAGATCTGCTGGATAGCAGAAAGAGACCATAAGTTGCAGTCTTATCTCAACTGATGGCTGGTGTTAAATAATTCTGTTCACTTCATAGCACTTGCCATTGAGTGTTTGCTTACTCCCTCTCTTCGGAAGCATGGAAGTGTCATTGTTCCATTTTCCAGACAGTTTAACAGAGATTTCATGAGGTCATTTCTGACAGATCTGGCAACAGAAGCCATGGGTCAAATCACCTCTCAGATTTACATAAAATATATTCAAATGTAAAATAAAATGTATTTACAGGAAGTGTCTTAAAGACCTGCAGACTAGCTGAGTGACAGTGCAGCATGCTGCAGTGTAGGGGATTCAAGTTCACACACTTCATTCTTATTAAGGCCAAGAGGGACGAGGAGCTCAGATAGAGCAAAGAGAACTGTGAGGTGTGTAACGGTGTGTTACACTGAACATCCCTTCACGTGATGTGCTCAGTAAAGTTAATGTTTTTTTTTTAGGGAGCCACATCCACAAAAGGAACAATTCCCAATGAAACAGGTCCTGTTGTGCAGTTGAGGGAGCAAAAACCACAGAATGGTACAGAACACAAAGTTGTTCTAACACAGAAGACTATTTTGGAGCGATAGCGTGAAAACAGCCCATGGATCCATGATCATGGAAGAATGCAATTTCATTTTGCAGAGAGGTCACTCTCATCTCAGGAAAGATTCTCAGCAAACATTCTCCATTCTTCAACTGTAGTACACCTATCAAATACCATTTACTTGGATTTTGGGCACCTATATGGATTGGGCTCCTAACATACCACGGAGCATGGAAATTCAAGTCTATTCTGTTTATAAAATGCTTATATTGCCAGGCTTAGTGTTTCCTTACGCATTCTAAAATTCTACCTGTTTATCTGTAGTGAAAGACATTAGCACTGGGTGACAGAAGATAGGTGTTAAGCACAGAAAAAATAATATGCATCATGCAGATACTTATGGTTATGATAAATGAGATGCTACAGGTATTCGGAAACTGAGACCACTTTTACTTGACTTTAAAAACAGGAATAAGAATTAAGCTATTTGCCCACAGAGGTATAATACACTAATTATATATTAAAGAATTTCTGAGTATCTTGAAAAGCCTTTACTTGTGCATTAAATTATATGATGTTATAACATGGCAATCACAGATATTACCTTCATGTGTATCTCTACTGGAACCAAGGTGCTTCTGCTGAAGATCTTTTTCTTGCTTTGCTCAGTTAATTTCTCTGTTACAGTGAACCATAACTTATCTGTCCATCCTTTCCACGGGAGGGTTTTGAATTCAATTCTAAATTTTTAGTCATACTAATGAAGAGACAAATATGATGGCACTATCATGATTGGGTATCAATTGATGCAGGTAATAACAAGGTAATGGAACCTCCTATCATCAGGGAAAGAAAAAGCCAAGGAAATAACTGTGAAGAAGACAAATGATGAGTATCAGATAAAGGTAAGCAAACTGAGAAGGAAATTCCAAAGGCAGTTTACAGTCTGGCACAAAGTCATGTCTGTATTAGATTTGGAGGAAGACTAATGACAAAAAGTCAATGCTAGGGATAGAATGAACACAGACAGCCCTGGCCAGACAAGTTAAGGGCATTTTAAAAGGTACATTCAGAACACAAAGAGTGACACGTTTTAATCAAAATGAAAACAGTTTTGATTGATCCTGGGCTGCATTCCTCACCCACCTTTCATGAAGACTCTGAGAAGAATGCAGTCTGTATTTGATTCTTTTTCTCTAGACTACTAAGAAGGATTATTTAAGAACTGTACCACTCTTCAACGTAAGTATCACAGTGTGTTTTCTTTAGTTGAGGCAAAATTCTGTCTTAGTCACATGGCCACATTGGAAAAATTGAAGGGAAAGTATGTTACAAGACTAATTCATTTGTTTTTGTGTTCACTTGTCCTACATGTAAACTAACTTCCACATGTGCTTTGTTCCCTTTTCCAGCATTCATTTACTACAGTGGTCAGTATTAACCTTGCAAGAAAACTGATTAAGCAAATTTTAAATAAAATAATTTCATGTTAGCACAGATGGAAATAGTTGATGATGAAGAGAATCAGAGCAGGCCTAATTGTTCTTCATTAAAATAATCAACTGCTGAGTGACCTAACTTGTCCTGACTCTGACAAAAGTCTGCTATACATGTACAAATTATAAATTATATATTATGGTTCAAGTTGATTGAGAAAGCAAAGTGGTAGGAAAAATAAGATTACATAGCAAATAACTGAAATAACAATCTCAGTGGATAAATTTATAATAAAAGACTTAAGCAGATGACTCTTTGCATAAGTACACAAACTGCCCTTCATTGTTTCCTCTGCCTAATCACTCTTCTCACTTTCTTTTCGAGTTTACAGATTTTCGTGAATTCATCAGCACCCATGCTAAAGGAAAACAAAAAAGGTGATTCTAAGAAATGTAGTGGGATGGATGCCATAGGATAAGTCAGCAGGTTAAAACTATGTTTTCTCAGTTTTCAGTTAAAAAAAAAAAAGCTGTCATTTGAACAATTTTCATGGCAAGGACAAAGTGGCATATGCAAAGTAATGTTAAATGAGTCCAACTATTTAAAAGTAAGAAAATATGTAAAAAAAAAAAATTCTTATTGGGCACGTCTACACGGCTCTTTTATTTCGAAATAACACTCATTTTGAAATAAAAAAAATGTAGTCTACACGACGTATCGATATTTATATTGCCCCCGCTGAGCCCAGGGCCGGAGGGGCTGGTGGGACCCGGCTCCCCATGGCTGCAGCCCCCGCGGCGGGGAAAAGCCGGGGCCCCGGCACCCTGCCGTGGGGTTTGCCACCAGCCCTGGCGGCAGTGAGAGCCGGGCGCCCCCGGACCCCACGGTGGGGTTTGGGAGCAGCCCCGGCAGCGGGCAGAGCGGGGCGCCCCTGCACCCTGCCGCAGGGCTTCTGAGCAGCCCCAGCCGCGGGGAGAGCGGGGCACTGGCACCCCTCTGCAGGGCTCCCCGCTGGTCTTGGGGGCAGCTCCCCATGCCCTGCTGCTTGACTCCCCTCAGCACCCTGGCCAGGGTGCTGAGGGGGTGGGTCTTTCTCCCAGGGTGCTAAGCACCCTAGGAGGAATTTCAAATCATGTTGTTTTTTCGAAATAAAGGTTTTATTTCGAAATAAGTCATTTTGGAATGACTTATTTCGAAATAAAACCTTGTGTGTAGACATAGCAATTGTGTCCTACATTTCTCTCCTACTTTAAAACACCACCATTTGCACACTCTAGCTAAGTCATAAAAATGTATATATAAAAATTTGAACACTTTAAAAAATAAACAAACAAGGAATTCTGTGGCACTTAAAGACTAACAAATTTATTTTTTGCATGATTTTTTGTGGGAGAAAATCCCACTTTGTCAGATGCTTTGAAAATGAAGTGGGATTTTCTCCCATAAAAGCTTGTGCAAAAAATAAATTTGTTAGTCTTTAAGTGCCACAGGACTCCTTGTGTGTGTGTTTTACTGAACTAGACTGACATGGCTACCCCTTTGGATCTTTAAAAAATGTTTACCTTTAATTTCCTGATTCACAGCCAGCTTCTTCTGCACATCCTCCTCTTATCAAGGCTTCACTAGAAATTTTGACTGTGAAAGTAATGCAGGATTGTGTCCATGGATATTGGATGGACATATGACAACTCTAGACATGGAGGTGGCCAGGCTTCAGTGCAAGAATGGCAGATTTCAATGGACTTAAGATGCTAGAGATAGGAAGGAGATAGAAGAAAAGAAAGATGACTGCCTTGGGAAACTCACCTCTAATTTACCTCAGGTTCCCCTCATGTCAATGTAATTGACAACACAATCAGTGGCTATTAGCACAGTAAAATGTATCTTAGTTGGTTTTATAGTTCGTTACAAGATCTGTAAAGGATACTTAGGGCTCTTACCTGGCTTTTGGCCACAGACCAGTGTTGAGGGTTCTACAGTATCACAGCCCTTGAGCAGGGGTTCAGTGGTGGGCTGTGACACATTGTACCCCAAAGTAGCAGCCTGGAACCACCATATTCATCATTCATATATGGGTGTGATATTTCATACAAAGCATGCCATGTAAGGTATCATATGAAAGGTCATGAGCTTCTGAAACCCATTATTTTGTTAAAATATGTGTATCATTGGTGTGCTTGAGGTTATGTGATTTTTCTATATGTTGACATATGCTGTGCTTTTGGGAGTTGTCCAGTACAGGTTCTCCACTGACAACAACAGAGGAATTTCTAGAGGGGTAGCTGTGTTAGTTTGTGTATAGCAAAAACAACGAGAGTCCTGTGGCACCGTACAGACTAACAGATTTCTTCAGGCATAAGCTTTTGTGGCTACCACGTCGTTAATTAGCATGCCGTAGGCCCCATCCTGCTTGGCTTGACTCTATATGCCACGGCTAATGACTCGTGGCCCTCTCAGTCGCCCTCAAGCCCATCTCACGACCTTTTATCCTTATCTCTCTCTTTTAACCAGATGGCTTGCTGGGCTGCATCCTAAGTAAGGGGCATTGTCATCCCCCTTACTTCTCCCTGTATACTGAGAAGTCACCAGATCAGTTCATGACTATGTGGCTCCTGCAAAGCCTTCGGGTGCTCTATGCCTACCCTTTCTTTGTTCTCGAACGAGACGCGCCCATATGGCTAGTCTCATTTGCTAGCTTCTAGTGCTCTCCTTCGAGTCCACGTGACACGGCCTAGGTCAGACATTCATAGAATCATAGAATCATAGGGTTGGAAGGGACCCCACGAGGTCATCTAGTCCAACCCCCTGCCAAAAAAAGCAGGACCACTCCCATTAGATCATCTCAGTCAGTGTTTTGTCCAGCTGGGACTTGAATACCTCCAGAGATGGAGATTCCACCACCTCCCTAGGCAGCTTATTCCAATGCTTCACCACTCGCCTAGTAAGGAAGTTTTTCCTAATATCCAGCCTGGACCGCCCCAGCTGTAACTTGAAACCATTGCTTCTCGTTCTGCCCTCTGTTACTACCGAGAACAGTCGAGCTCCCTCCTCCTTGGAGCAACCCTTCAAGTAGTTGAAGGTTGCTATCAAATCCCCCCTCAGTCTTCTCTTCTGCAGGCTAAATAAGCCTAGTTCCTTCAGTCTCTCTTCATAGGGCTTGTGCTCCAGCCCTTTGATCATTTTGGTTGCCCTCCTCTGGACTCTCTCTAATTTGTCCATGTCCTTTTTGTAGTGGGGAGCCCAAAACTGGACACAGTATTCCAGATGTGGCCTCACTAGTGCAGAATAGAGGGGAATGATCATATCCCTCAATCTGCTGGTAACACTTCTTCTGATGCAGCCCAGTATGCCATTGGCCTTTTTGGCAGCAAGAGCACACTGCTGACTCATGTCCAGCTTCCCATCCACCATGACTCCCAGGTCCTTTTCTCCAGTGCTGCTATTTAGCTGATCACTCCCCAGCCTGTAGCAGTACATGGGGTTTTTTCGTCCCAAGTGCAGGATTTTACACTTATCCTTGTTGAACCTCATGAGATTCCTCTTGGCCCACTGCTCCAGTTTGTCTAGGTCTCCCTGAATCCTGTCTCTGCCCTCTAGGGTGTCTACCATTCCCCCCAGTTTGGTATCATCTGCAAACTTACTAAGTGTGCAATCTATCCCATTATCCAGATCATTAATGAAAATATTGAACAGAACTGGCCCCAGGACCGACCCCTGGGGCACACCACTTGTTACTGCCTGCCAACTTGACATGGAGCCATTGATTCCTACACGCTGAAACCGCTGTTCTAGCCAGTTTTCTATCCACCTTACAGTCCACGCATCTAACCCATACTTCCTTAATTTGCCAATGAGAATGCTGTGGGAAACCGTATCAAAAGCCTTGCTAAAGTCAAGGTATATCACATCAATGGCTCTTCCCGCATCCACAAATCCAGTCATCTCATCATAGAAGGCGATGAGGTTGGTCAGGCATGATTTACCCTTGGTGAATCCATGCTGACTGTTCCTGATTACTCTATTTTCCTCCAAGTGTTTCAGGATGGATTCTTTGAGAAGCTGCTCCATGATTTTTCCAGGGATTGAGGTGAGGCTGACAGGTCTGTAATTCCCAGGATCATCCTTTTTGCCTTTCTTGAAGATAGGTACTATATTTGCTTTTTTCCAGTCCTCCGGCACCTCCCCTGTTCGCCACGAGTTTTCAAAGATAATGGCCAACAGTGCTGCTATCTCATCAGCCAGCTCCCTCAGCACCCTCGGATGCAGTTCATCCGGCCCCATGGACTTGTGCACATCTAGTTTCTTTAAGCAGTCCCTAACCTGACCTTTTGTCACCAAGGGCCTCTCTTCTTCTCCCCAGTCTACCGTACCTAGTGTAGTGGGCTGGGAGCTGACCCTACTTGTGAAAACTGAAGTAAAAAAGCATTGAGCACTTCAGCTTTTTCCTCATCCTCTGTCACGAGGATGCCTGCCCCATTCAGTAAGGGACCTACACCATCCCTGATCCTCTTGTTATTGATATACTTGTAGAACCCCTTCCTGTTATCCTTCACATCCCTTGCTAGTCACAACTCCATTTGTCCTTTGGCCTTTCTGATTTTATCCCTGCAGTCCCGAGCAATGTCTTTATATGCCTCCTTAGTCATCTGTCCTAGCTTCCACTTCCTGTAAGCATCCTTTTTATGCTTCAGCTCAGTGCAGAGCTCTCTGTTAAGCCACAGTGGGCGCCTTCCACATTTGCTGTGCTTTCTCCTTATCGGAATTGTATCTTCCTGTGCCCTTAGCAGGGTTTCTTTAAAATGCACCCAACTCTCTTGGACACCTTTCCCCTTCAGATCAGCCTCCCAAGGGATCCTGCCCATCAGTTCCCTGAGGGAGACAAAATCTGCTTTTCTGAAGTCCAGGGTCTGTGTTTTGCTTCTTTCCTTCTTTCCTTTAATCATCAACTTGAACTCAATCATTTCATGGTCACTGCTACCCAGGCTGCCATTGACTTCTACTTCCCTGATAAATTCTTCTCTATTTGTGAGCAGCAGATCGAGAGGCGCAAGGCCCCTAGTTGGTTGCTCCAGCATTTGTACCAGGAAGTTGTCCTCAACACTCTCCAGAAACTTCCTGGATTGTCTGTGCACTGCTGTATTGGCCTTCCAGCAGATGTCAGGGTAATTGAAGTCCCCCATGAGAACCAGGGCCTGTGCTCTAGAAACTTCTGTCAGTTGTACACAGAATGCCTCATCCACTTCCTCCTTCTGATCTGGTGGTCTGTAGCAGACACCTACCACAACATCCCCCTTGTTGCTCTCCCCTCTAAACTTAACCCACAGACTTTCAACTGGCTTGTTTCCACTTTCATAATGAAGCTCTGAGTAGTCATAGAGCTCCTTTACATATAGTGCTACTCCTCCCCCTTTCCTTCCCTGCCTGTCCTTCCTGAACAGTCTATACCCATCTATTGCAGAGCTCCAGTCATGCAAACTATCCCACCACGTCTCTGTTATCCCAATCATGTCATAGTTCTTTGTCTGCGCTAGTACTACCAATTCCTCCTGCTTGTTTCCCAGGCTCCTTGCATTTGTGTATAGGCACCTAAGATACCCAGCTGATTGCCCTACTTTCCCATTTTGATTTTCAATTCTATTGTATCTACCTCCCTGGATTTTCTTTTGGTGTTGACCTCCCCCACCTGCCTCAGGCATTAGGGCTTCATTAGAGCATCTAAGAAAGTTATTTGATTCCCCCTGCATGTTCCAATTATCCTCTCTTCTATCCCTGGAGTTACAGTCCCGGCACCCCCCAAGTTCCTTCCCATCCCCCTGGTCTCCCACATAGTCACTTACCTGTGGGCTTTGGTCTCCTTCCCCCTTCAGACCTAGTTTAAAGCCCTCCTCACTAGGTCAGCCAGTCTGCGTCCAAATACGCTCTTCCCCTTCCTCGAAAGATGGAGTCCATCTCTGCCTAGCAGTCCTTCTTCCTGAAACAGCAACCCATGGTCAAGGAAGCCAAAGCCCTCCTGACGACACCATCTTCTCAGCCAAACGTTCATCTCCAGGATGCATCTGTCTCTGCTCAGGCCTCATTGTAGTCTGTCAGGTATATTTCACGTTTTCCTCCTAGGCAGGGCATCCGCACAACCTGTTTTCTTAGGTTGCATCCTTTTCTCCAGCTCAGGTGACCTTGCCTGACCCACTTATGTGTTCTGCCTCGGTCGGTTCGGTTTTGCCCTGTTCTGATTAACCCTCAGCTCTTGCTTCTTCTGGGCCCATCAAGGCCCGTCCGCCTTTTGTCTTCGGCGAGCATCTTGCCGTGGGGCCTCTACCTTACAGGGTTTGTTGCTGTGCTGAAGGCGGAAGTACCAACTCCACCCGCCATCCATCAGCATGGCTAGTAGTCACCTATTACTGAATGCATCCGAGCAGTGCTCAGAGAACGGTGGGTTACTCACTAGTAACCATCCTTCTTTGAGATGGGCTGCTCGGATCCATTCAGGTCCCTCCCTCCACCCCTGCTTCTGGAGTTGGTGACTCTAAGGAACTGAGGAGGGGGCGGGGAGGAGGCCATATATATAGCCATGGTTGACGCAAGGGGCGGTGGCCACCTCCCCTCTGACAGGCTAGGACAACCAATCTGGCCAATCTGGCACTCTGGCATGGAGACAACTATTACTGAATTGATCCGAGCAGCCCATCTTGAAGAAGGACGGTTACTGGTGAGTAACCCATCAATTTAGACTGTGGATTTAGTATTTAGACTATTTTCCTTGGCAACTCTGTCTGACCTTTTTGCCTACCACTTATAATCACTTAAAATCTATCTTTCTGTTAATAAACTTGAATGTTTAATCGTAACCAGAGAGTTTTTCAGCAATTCTTGGAGAATCTATTTAGGTTACAAAGGCTTTCCTTTGATAAAGTGGTGAACTAGTTGATAATCATATGTGGCTTCAGAGAAGAGCTTGAACAATGCAAGATTGTATTTTCAAGGGGTAAAAGTCTGGGGGCTTGGGAGATCTTCTGGTTTTTCCCTGTTTATATTGGGTGGGCCTCTGTATGCTGGTTGCGAGTAATAATGGTTCCTGGAGGGCTTGGTGCTTCTCCTTCTTGTCATTGGCAAAAGCATTGTGAGGGATAGCTCAGGCTGGAGATTTAATGGGTACACTGTTCCCATAGTCCCAGGTTGCACTCCAGTATCCCATCACAGGTGCACCTTTTATCAAGGTACTTACAGAATCATTGTAGCATTTGAGTGTCTCATGATCATTAATGAATGTTATCCTCTCAGTATCTCAGAGATATGAACTTATCCCCATTTAACATCTGGGGAGAACTGAGCATAGATTAATTCACTTGTTAAGCATAGCATAGCTTAATTGACTTGTTCAAGAATACACAAACTAAATCAGGAATTGAACTCCTATTTACTACATAACTTCCTAGAGCCCCATGGTACATAGGGAGAGTACACCCTGTGTCATTTTTTTTCAGTGTTTTCCCTTACATGAGCAGCTAGCTTTATTGTTTAGTATATAGACAGCAATTCCATGGCCCCATCTACTTTTTGCCCCTGTACAGGTGACTAGGGCATGTAAGCAATAAGACTTTGTTTCACACGTGGCTTATAATTTTGGCACATTCCCCTTTCCTTGAACACCCATGCAAGGATTGGCTACAACTTGTTTTATGCCTTCTATATCTACAGAGGAAATAAAACTTTGTATTCAAGTTTGCCTGTCTGAATTAAACTGACATTAGATAATAGAATTGCTAGAACCACATGGGGCCAATTTCATGACTGTTTATAATATACAAAATATATATATAAATAAAACCATATAATGCCACAATATAAAATGGTATGGCCACACCTTGAATACTGCATGCAGTTCTGGTCACCTGTAGCAGTTAGCTTTCCCTGACCCTCTTCTCTGCTCCCAGATTCAATGCAGGTCTCCACAAAGGTGTGCCACTCCATTGCATCTGCTGTCATCCAATCTTGTTTATTTTTAGGACTCACAATTAAGTTCCCATTCCAGCCCCAGATGTCCTACAACTCCAAGGCTCAGGGCTCTGTTCTACAGCCAAGTCAGCAAGCAGTCTGATTCACAGCTTCCTCTTCCTTTGCTCGACCATACCTCTCCCTCTGGTTTCCTGCTCAGGCCTATATACTCGCCTGGCCAGGTCCCCAGATGTTCCTCCTCACCTTGTTAATCCTGACTCTGATTCATCCTAATTAAAGCCACACCTGTTCCTGTCCTTGGGCCAGGGCTGGTGGAGCCAACTGAGGGCGGTTTATCCCCTGCACTCTGCCACACCACCCGTCTCAGAAAAGATACATAAGAATTGGGAAATGTATGGAGAAGGCCAGCAAAAACAATTAGGAGTATGGAACAGCTTTCATAAGAGGAAAGATTCTAAAAACTGTGATTGTTCAGCTTAGAAAAGCAATGACAGGGGTGGGGGGAATGATAGAGGTTTATAAATCATGAATGGTGTGGAGAAAGTGAATATAGAAGTGTAATTTACCCTTTCACATAACAAAAGAACCAAGGTTCTCACTATGAAATCCATAGGCAGCAGGTTTAAAACTAATTTATTGAAGTAGTTTCTTAAACAACACATAGTCCAGGCCCATCTTTGGGAGGCACAAGGGGGCAACTGCCCCAGGCCCACAGTTCTGTGGGCCCTGCACTGTCCTGTTGTGAGCAGGGCAGTGTGGGTTCCACCTCACTGCCCCCCCCCCACCACGCTGTCCTCCACCCTCACCCTGCTGCCTTTGATGCAAAGCCAAAGGCAGAGGGGCTGGGGCGTGAGAGCAGAACCTGTCCTCTGTTCTGGGCTGGCCTTCCATGCCACCATGGAGGAAAAGCCAGTCTGGAGCAGGGTAGGCTGGTCGACCCAAGGGCTGGGCTCCACTTTCCTGCCCCACATCTAGGGGTGGAGTGGCTGGCTCACGGGACGGGTGGGAGCATGAATCTTGGCCTCTGGGCTGGCCTGTCCTGCCCCCCCCCCCAGTGCAGGGTGAGGGGCATGTGTCCCCCACAGGCCAATTAGCCCCAGGCCCCACCCCACATAGGAATGGCCTGACAGGTTAATCTGTGAATCTTGTTGCCAGAGGATATTGTGAAGGCCAAAACTATAAATGGATTAAAAGAATTAGAAAATTTAATGGAAGATAGAATAAGTTAGGATCAGGGACATAAGACTTTGAGATGGAGCATTTGAAATTGCCCTGTTCTGTTCATTCCATCTGAAACATCTGTCATTGGTCATTTTTGGAATAGAGTAAAGTAATGCAGGAAAGAATCTGACCCATTGGATCAAGCACCTCTATGATTCAGAAAACAAAGAACTAATCAATTTCCCAGAATTCCACACAATCAAGAACTAAAGACAAAATGGTCCCTTGGTGCAATATACTCTACATACTAGCTTATATTTTATGTTTAATTAGTTCCTGCTCTCCAATAGTAGTTCCACTTACTTGTTTTCTCTCCAAGTCAGTAGTCTTTGCTCCAGTTCCCATGATAAACAACCATAGCTCTCATGTTGTCATCTGGGTAGTACTAAATTTCCTGGCACCTTCCTTGCAGTGAAGGGGGCAAACTAGTATTTTGAACTTTTTATTTCAGTTTCAAACATTTTAATAACACCAGGAAGGGAGAGAAAAAGGTGACTTACAAGCTACCATACAAATACAAAAAACACACATGGTAATTGTCATGAGAAAGCAATCATGTCAGCAACTCCTTAGTTAATATTTGCTCCACTACACATTTGCAGACTATTATGTACACTTACCAGAACCACTTGCACAACATATGGAAATACTAGTTTTAACCTTCACAAATATTTTGAAAATGTAGGATCAACATTAAAAAAAAAAGATTGTTAATTTAGTAAAATATTTTGCTTATTCAGCTTGATATATATCTCCTATCCCTCCTTCAATAATGTGAGCTAAGACTGCTCAAGCATTAATTGTACCAGTGTAGTTACAAGGTGATAGAAACAGAGTAAAGAGATGACTTCTCTGCTGAACTACTCAGGAGTCATGAGAGAGGCACTGAGCTCTGATGAACCTTCTATAACCAATTATCAGGAAACAGGAAGACAAGTTCTCTGCTCTATTTCTGCCAACTGACGCTTCACAGCTCAAGTTCTACTTTTTCTTGCTTAAAACTTTTCTACTTCCTGTCCCTGCACATTTCTGTTCTCTCTTCTCCTGCCCCATCTACCCCCATCTAAGCTCCACATTGTTCTTTGCAATGTACCAAGGAAGTAAAGTTGATGGTTGAACAGGATGGGGATTGAGACAAGAGGATTCAATGCTGAGGAAGAGATAAGGTACTGGAAATATAAGGAAATCTCTTTCAATTTTGAAAATAAAGGTATCCAAATTGGTTTTGTGGACTGATTTTAACTTTCTTGTCCACACAAATATAACATACTCTCCCAGTCTTGGAATTATAGAATTGTTACACTTGCCGAGGGAAAAAGTAGATTAAATATATATTTCTTATTGATAATTTATGCTTGTCTTACTTTGATATTAGTTCTGATGAACCTTCACTGATTCAGAACCCTGCCCCCACAAAACTGAGAGCATCAGTCAAATCAAGTAATACAATAATTGATTTTATCTGTATCTGTCATTTAGAAAGTGACATTCTCAGCTGTGAATCCAGCATTCTTCTTTAGTTAATGGATGGTTTATTTTCATTAATAACTTTAGGAATATCTTCTGAAAAGGACCTTTTTTATTTATTGGTTTCCATTTACTAGGCAACTTCTGAGGTATAATTTGCATTCCTTAGGATAAGTGGCGAAGGTCCTAAAATATTTATTTTCTGAATTGTAGGATGAGTTTGACATTCCTTTAGTAATTCTTTGTGAAGTTTAAGCATATGATAGAGTGGTAATATCTGCAAAGGTATAATTTTTAACATATTTATAATAGGCTTAATGACAAAACACAAATATGTAAGAATTTATCAGGGATATTTATTATCTGCCTTTATTGTTTAAATATATGTGCATATTTATATCAAAAGGTTTATATATGCACCTAATTAATCCCATTACTTTAACAGTTTAAGTACACTCTCAAACTCACACACACACACACGCACACACAAACATGACCATTGAATTGGTTTGCATTACAATACTTCTTCCATAATTAGCTATTTACTTTAATATATTTTACTGTGTCAGGTACATGGATGGCTATGTCTACACTGCCATTTTCAAAATAACTATGCCAAGATTAATTCAAAATAATTATTTCAAAATAGTGAGTCTGTGAAATTGACCAGGCTCTGGACTGCTTGGAGGGAGCTGCAAGCAGCTGAGAGCCCAATCTGGCTCCTAGCTCCGTTTTTGCCCCCACCCCCTAGCCTGAACAGAGGGGCTGGGGGGGGGGCAGATCGGTATGCCATGGGGTAGGAAGCAGCCCTGCCGAGGGTTCCCTGCCCCAGGTGGGGAAACCAGCCTGCCAGGGGTTCCCTCCTCGAGTAGGGAACAGACCCCTGGCCGGGGGAATCTCTTCCCTGTGGGGAACAGAGCCCTGCCAGGGAATCCCTTCCCATTATTTTGAAAAAAAGCCAATTTTATGACTAGGAATGACTTTTTTCCAAATAACAGTTTTGAAAAAAAATCTCTCTTTTGAAATAAAAGCAGGTTTAGTGACTTCAAAATAGCACTTTGTTATTTTGAAATAACTAAATGCCTACACAGACATAAAGAAGATTTTTCAAAATAAGCCTTTTTAAAATTTTCACGGTAGATGTACCTGATGTCTTTACTTTGACTCAGGGAAGGAGTGCATTTATAAAAAGCGGGTGAGGAGAGCAGCTGCACTGTGGTTCTGGAAGAACCTTCCATTTTGCAGACAGGGAGTGTCTTTAGCACCAGGGAACTTCGTAAATGTGCCCAGTAGTGCTCAGGACATTCTGGGGCCCGCTAGTTTCAGGCAGGCAGCATTCCAGGGCCCCTAAAAATAGAAAATGGAGCCTGAACGCTGCTTTCCAGGGCCCACCATTTAAAATAGTGAGTCCCAGAATACAGCGGTCCAGCTCCATTTTTTATTTTTAGGGGGCCCAGCGTTCTGGGACCCCTAAAGATAGAAAATGGAGCTGTCCATTCAAGGAGGGAAGGCAGTGCTAGGAGAGTGGGAGTGTGTGTGCCCGCCCTGCTATGAAGTGCCAGCCAGCCCCTCTGAGCATCTGCAGGC
This sequence comes from Podocnemis expansa, assembly GCA_007922195.1. Classification (NCBI taxonomy): domain Eukaryota; kingdom Metazoa; phylum Chordata; order Testudines; family Podocnemididae; genus Podocnemis; species Podocnemis expansa. Next base: position 17,855,161 of record ML681979.1, read on the forward strand.
TGTGCTCCGAGGTAGAAGGCCCAGACTGCAACCTGGAGGGGAGTAAGGGGTGATTCTCCCCTGCCCCCATCCTGGCCCTTGGGAGTCCCCCCACTCCACCCTCAGGTGGCTCAGCATTGGGGAGGGCAGGAAAAAGGGGTTGGATAGATGGGCTGGGGAGGTATGGAGGGGGTTGGAGGGGTGGAGTGAAGACAGGGGAAGTGGGGGGTTAGAAGAGCTGGAAGGGGGACTTGGGGCAGGGAACTCAGGGAATGGGGCTGAGGCTGAAGAGGATATGGGGAAAAAGGGGTCTGGTGGGGGGCATCAGCTGGGGTGGCAGGCAGGTGTTTGGGAGAGCAGTAGCTGGGGTGCGTGAAGGGGGCCTGGACGTGTGTGAAGGAGGCCTGGAGATTTAGGAAGGTTCTGGGGCCTGCCAAATTATACTTTAACCCCTGCAGTAGTGTAGTTATTTCTACTATTTATATGGTTGCTCATTGTCACCTGTTTATAGAAAGGAAGCTACAAAATAGTCCTTAGTCTTGAAAGTGTCACCAAATCTGAAATATTATGCAACATTGCATTAGACGAATACCATCTGACAACCTAACCAGCATGTATATGTGCTAATTCTAATAAAAATCATAAAATATTTGTGGCTCAATAAACACCAAAAATATTCACATCTGATAATATCACCAACTTGTCACAAAGTCCTCAGTTTGGTACAGTAAATGCTGATTTTTTTTAATGGTTTTACATAGACATTACCTACACTGACCTGAAAGTCAACATATAGGAAATCCTCATAGAAAGTATAAAAATAAACAGATGGTGTCACCGTCATGTGTGACAGTAACATTGTTTAGCAAGTGAGACTTCACTTCCACCATGAAGTCACAGATCATTTATCTGTTAGAAAAAGGTAGTGGAAGAAGAAAGAAGCTGATTAAAACCTTTTCATCACATTTGCTATAGGGATAAGCAAGTCACTCTTCGGAATGTTATTTTTGTGCAAATAAAGCCACAGAATGGAATAATTTCTGTGTTGTGCTGATTTTAAACTCCTGGGCTGTGTTCACTCACAGGCATTATTTCGATACAAGTTATCATTATTTCGATACCAGCAACAGAACAAACTAGTCACCCTGTGTACACATACAGCATCTCAGATGGCTATATAGCTGTGTCATCTAGTCCTTCCAGTAGCTTATTCTGCTGCTGCAACACTATTTGTAATGTGCTAGCTTGATGAGAACTAGTGCAAATATGTCTCCTCTAGCTGGGAATCACGTTCCCCACTCAAAGTGTAGGGAGGGTGTGGAATCTCCATCACAGGAAGTTTTTAAGAGGAGGTTAGACAAGAACCTGTCAGGGATAGTTTAAGATGGTACTTGGCCCTGCAGTGAGTGCAGGGGACTGGACTCAATGACCTCTCACGGGCCCTTCCATTTTCTATAATTCTATACTTTAAGCAGCTTCTCACTCTCTCCTCCACATTAACAGGAGCTACTTTACTCCCACAAGTCAAATGTAGAACAAAGTGAATTACTACAAATACTACTATGCCTTTTAGGTTGTTCCTTGATGGGTGTTAAGAAGGTTAAAAATAAATCCCCTCTGGCCAGCCCTAGTAATAAACAAAGTGTTTTGACTTGAAAAAAAAATGGAATAATGTAATTCAAAAAAAACCATCTATCTGTGCTTTTTACATGGAATTTAGTTATCTGTAGCATTCCTTATATTATCATAAAGACACTTTAATTTCAGGTGGAAGATACCTGACTATCCCTTAAGGGAGAGAAGTTAAATGATCTTCTCTGATTGCTGCAGTATATCTGGGGGGAAAAAAAAGAAGAAAAAAACAGAGCAAAAATGTCTCATTTAGGTTTCAAAATCATAGTGCCTTGGTTGAACAGTTAGTATTTATTTATCCAATGTGGAGCCTATCTAACAGAATGTGAAGCTTTAGGCAAAACTGATATAAAATTTGCAGATAAAAATCACTAGCAAAATCTTATTTTTCCAATCTTTATATTAATCGGTTGATTGGAAGCTGCGCAGTATTAGCTGTAAGTGAAAGAAGAAGTGGTCACATTCAAGAACACTTCATAAATGTTTGAACTGATATTTTTCATGTTATTAAGTGAATTGCAAATTGGTTTTGTCATGAAGATTTACAAACCCCAAACCTCCAACTTTCAACTAGACTAAAAGTTACTAGGAGCATAAAATTGGCAAAGGTTCAAATATGAAGAGAAGAACTGGGAAAGAGAAATAAGTTGTTTTGCAACTCTGTTCCTCCCTTTTTCTGTACCTTTTCAGAATATTCTGTGTTGACATAGTGAACTCTTTGGAGTTTGGTTCACACTGGGTATGTAGAATTGAGATGTCAAGCATTTTTGGCATGGTAAGGGAACCTGGGGAAAGCAATAAGAAGGCATACTTCATTTGGTTGTGTAACAAAACCCAGAGGCTGAGATGAGTACAGTGTATGTTTTGAAGACTACACCATTGAAAATATCCTTGTCTATGATGAATAATACAGGAAAAAGGCTGTGGGGTAGCTCTCTTTCAGAAGGATAAAACTGCCAGCAGACATATGATCTTGGGAAGTGAGAATGACAAATATTAGGAAACATTATACCTGATAATTCTTTGAATGGAAGACCTGAAGGCAGGTTTGTCAGGAACTGATGTAGCACTATTCCTTGATTCCATGTTATGTGAAAGTTCCCCCACCAAGTCAGGTGCTGGTGCTTTCTTCAGCAAAAATGTAACCTATCTGGTTAAAAATAGAACTGAATGTAAACCTACGTTTGTTCAGTTCTCATCTATTCTGTCTGCCTTACAATGATTAAGTAGTTTCAAGTAGATAATTGTATTCTTCATAGGATTTCATTATAAGGCCCAATCCTATGACATGCAAGATGCTTTCAATCCTTCTGTTTTTCATAAGAATTCAGGTGCCTCTCAGGAGGTGCCCAAAAATACTATGCTATACTGTTATAAGTTATTGAACTGTTGATGAATTTCACCTTTAAAATCCCACAGCAATAAAGGTGCACCATAAATGTAAATTACTGTCATCAGAAAGTGTGCTGATTTATAGTGTTTGTCAAGATTCATGATAGTAAAAAGAGAAAAGAGCCAAAACTGGAAGAAGGTGAACAACAAATCTTTGTTTAATCAAACTAAAAATATAACAGCAAAAAGTAATAGGCAGAAAAATCAGCCATGAAGCATAACCATTAAAAAAAAAAAAAAGGAGTAAACTAATAGGAAATCAAGAGCATAGAAAACTATTGAAACTGATAAATTTATTTCCTTCACAAGAAAAATAAAAACAGTTTGAAAGGTAATACAGTCCCTTACATTTGAAAAATCAGATTTGATGTTGCAGTATCTGAAGTGTAAAATAAGGCCAAAACAGATCTTAGAAATACAACCTTTCAATATCAGCTATATCAGTCTCCAAAGTTCAGAATAAGTTTTATTCCTATTTTCAAATACTATGAAATGCTGGGGGAAAACAACAGTAAGCAATTGGAAGGACAAGTCAGAAAGATTTGTACTTATAGAAAACCAAGAATAATTACAGTATAGTGAATTATATAGTTATATGGCTTAAATAGATTTACTATGAAAAGGACAATAAACAAAAAATGAAGTTGGGAGTAATTTATTTAATTTAGTAATTAATCTAAGACAAAAATACACTCCCGATTACGGAATCTGAGAAGACTTTGTGCAGATAGCTCATATGTTGCTTACATACAGAAGGCTTGATCCTGTTGCCAGCTGAAGTCGATGGAAGTTTTGCTGGGAGCAATATTAGGCACAAAGGCAGGAATTTTTACAGTGCAGACCACTGAAAAGTTTTCCTGTTAATTCACAGAAACTTTTATTATATAAAACACTTTAATGTCTGTCTGGTTTAATTAGGTCCTATTCATGTAGGTCCATTTCCTTTTAGTTTCAATGGAACCATGTGTGCATTCAAGGATAGAATGCATCGGTCAGTAAATGAAGAGACTGGGGGAGGGGGGTAGCAATAATGGTGATTTTAATGTTTGAATCATCCTGACTCCTGTCAATTACTGTAGCCTCTAAACCTTGCTTTCAGTCACTTAATTGAATAGTTCTGATAATTGTCTCTTAGTTTGAAAGAAAGGAAACATGGCAGAAGCCATTTCAAGGGAAAGGACTTTCTGATGAGAAAAAGGTAGACTGACATTCCAAAATGAAGGAAAGACAAATACTTTATGACCCTGTAATGGCTAGCTTTACATTCTGGATGTCTGCCCTAGGTAGATAATTGTCTGCTGAATTGAGACTGTGTTGGTACCAGGATATTACAGAGACAAGATGAGTAGATGGGACAATTTGCCATAAGCATTTAATATCAGTCAGTAATAGTGAATTACTTCAAATTAATATGACTCTGCATCCAGCTACAAACACAGAATATCAAAATAAAACTGTAAAAGTGTATATTAAATGAAGTAGCTCTCCTCAACAGATAACACAATGGCTGTATTCACACGCAGATGGTTATTTCGAAACAAGTTGTGTCGAAACAACTTGTTTCGAAATAACTTATTTCGAATTAACAAATAGTTATTTTGAAATAAGGAAAAAGGCGGGAAATGAAATAGCAGGTTCACACTGTGAACCTGCTATTTCGCTTCCTCAGGGGGCTGCAGGCACCTGCGCGGTTCAGCGCTGGGCAGCACTAAACTCCGCCAGTGCCTGCAGCCCCCCTTTGCAGGCACTGGCCAGGGGACACCCCTCAGCACCCTGGCCAGGGTGCTGAGTGTTCCCTGGCCAGGGTGCTGAGGGGGCAGCCCTTGACCTCTTGTTTCGGAACACCTTGTTCCAAAACAACATGTTCATACAAGTTGTTTTGAAACAAGGGTTTCGAAACAAGGTTGTTTTGCCCCCAAATGGGGTTTAACTTGTTTCAAAACAACGCCCTTTTTTCGAAACAACGGGTTTCCGTTGTTTCGAAACAACGGTGCGTCATGTGAACATGTTTTTTTTTGTTTCAAAACAACGAGGTTGTTCTGAAACAAAAGTGCTGTGTGAATACCGCCAATGAAACCTAATGAGGTTAATACTGGAAGAATCAGATTGCTTGCAGGAAATTCTAGACACATTTTGATCCTCTATGTCACCTCACTGTGCCCAAACATTAGGAATCTGCTTTAACTAGAAGGAAACAGGTCTTCACTTTTACTAGCCAAAACAAATAATATAATAGTCTGTCAGCAATAAAACAAAACAAAACAAAAAAGAAAATCTAATATAACTAGTCTACTAGTGTTCACATAGCCTCCAGTGAGTTAATAGTAAATCAAATCTTCAGCTATTCTGTAAAGGTTAAAGGCATTCATGATGGGCATGACCACAGGAAGGGTTTAGTCAGAGAAGGGTGTAAGAGGATTTATGAAAAGAGCCGATGAGGCAGTGTTATGTCATGTCACTCATGTCAATTCTCAAGGTCATCTAGATTGAGTCTATGAAAGTAGCTTGTTAATAAGCATGAATAAGTTTTTTTTGTTTGTTTGTTTATGATAGATCACCTACCAAATTTCTGTAAATAGCAGTTGGGACTGTCCCTATAAAATCAGCATATATAGTCACACTATATGTAGCAGCCAGTACACAATTTTGTTTAAATGTTGAAGACTTAGGAAAAGTGCTGCTTGACAAAGTTGAAAATGAAATACTCGGTCAACACAATAAACATACCCTGGGCAGCTACAGTGAAAGCTTCCCTACAGTCATAGTAGGAAGTATCAAGGTGAAGTAACTTTATGTTGTCGATACCTGCTGCTAGAAACTGCTCTACAATTACCATTGCTTTCACAAATGCTGCTAAAAAGCTGCTCAAAACTTGCTTCAAGATTTCCAGCAGCCTTGACCAAGATGGGGAAGGTTCCATATAGTCTATTATCCCAAGCCAGTCAGTTTGTTGTTTCACAATAATATAGGCTGAGTCATGAAGACTTAAGTCTTCTATAATAAACTTACAGCCACAATATGATCCACATACTTCCATGTTTATTAACTAATTATCTAAATACTCTTAAAACAACAAAGGTCTCACCAATATTCTATAAACTATAAATAAACTACAGGAAAACAACAATGAAATAAAAAGGATGGGGACTTTAAAATGCTAATTGAACAAGGTACCTAACAATGATCACATGGAATGAAATATAGGTATTAATTTCTAAAACAAAGTACTTTTCTATAATAATTCCTTAATTTGTTCCTCAAAGGGATTCCCATTTAGTGAAATTTAATATTATCTTGTAACACATAAAATTTGTGACACGCGCCCGTGCCAGTTTGTCTTCCCAAAGTGATAACCAAAGTTAAGTCAAAGTTTATCATGGCGAGAAAGATATTAAGGTCTTTGCAATGTACAGTTATACACAATTAACAGTATGTACACATAGGTGTGCTAAATCACCACATTTGTGTGAAATTTTTCAAGCCTCAAATAAACTGTTAAAATATATGTAGCAGTCTCCATTTCAGAGCATAAATAAGTGTTACTTCTCAGGTCTTGAATTCATTGTTTATGTTGACCTTCAAAGAACAGTTTAGTTACAAGAGTAAATTTGATAAAATATAAGAATATACTTCTTAAATCTTTCATTAGTTAAATTTAAAATAAGCACACCAGGTGTTTAGGAATATCTATTAAAACAGGAGCTGAATCTGAATAATCTCTTTTTAAAACACTCATATAACGTACTGCAAACCATTACACTTCTTAAATTTAATTGTATTGACTACTGCAAAAATTAATTAAATTGATATTTAGGTATAGAATCCATAAACACTTGTCCCTGTACAAATGTTATCAGAAACATAATTTAATAAATAAACATAATTTTTTCTCACCCATTAAAACAACTGCTTCCCAATCCACCTTTCTTAACACTAATGAGCCCTTTTACTGTTCCCTAAAAAAAAGCCATTCATGCATTATAAGGACAGAAAAGACTATTAGAGCATGCTGTATGATCTTTAGTATAACAAAAGCCAGACAATTTTACCTAGGTATCCTTAAACGGAACCGAATAGCCAATATTTGACTAAAGCAAAGCCCAATTAGGAAAGCATTTGAGTAACAAAAAGTTGAAGAGGACAGTCATTTTCCAACCACCTTCTGAGTCAGGCACTCAGAAAAGTAAAATTTATTTCTAGAATGCTAAATCAGTGTAACAAGACTTGGACAAACTGAGTGAAGGACTACCACCAAAAAAAAAAAAAAAATCAGAATACTGATGAATTAGAAGCAGAAATACATAGCCTGGTTCAGCTCCCATTTCAATTAGTGGGAATCTTTTCAACATTTATCATGGGGTTGACTCAGGCATACAACGACTTGATTTTTCCCCCCATTTTTTCATAACAGTTGAGTAATTTTGTGTCCACGGACACCTCTTTCTGGGAATTGGTAGTGGCGATATATTGTGCATTAGCTACCTTAAAATGTGAATAGAGGTCAGGGCTAGATTAAGGCAGGGGTTTTAGGGTCTGAAGCCCTGGGCCCTGGCCTAAAGTGGGGACCCACAGCCTCCCAAAAATCTGGGCTCCTGTGGCTCAGGCTGGCCTGGGAAGTCTCTTCTGCTAGGCCTCCAGGGCCCCAGCACTGTGGTCCAACAGCACTCCAGTCCCTGGAGGCCCGTTGCCAAAGGCCACCGCCAGCCAGCACCCGCGCCCCATTCATCAGTACTGTTTGTACTGGCCCACCCAGTCCATGGAAGCTCTGTTGGGGCAGAACAGCCATCCTGAAGCTGCAGTGGGAATGACATGGACTGCCTCTGGCCCTAGGGCTCCAGCCTCCCCAGTGCCATCTGGCCACCCAGGCCCCCTCCAGCCACTTCTGGAGGAGACAAATACAGATTCTTTACTGTCTGAGTATTGAGTAAAGAATACATGAGCTGTATTCTTTCCTACCAACTTTTCCACTACCAGACATTTTTCTCCACTTTTCATAGTAAAAACACAGAGTTAATATTAACAATAAAGTATAAAACCATAACAATGCCACCCCAAATAAACAAATAAAATACTAATGTGTACAAAAAAGTATCAAAAGCCATCATCTAGGCAAGTGGATGCATTTCATTACCACATGATTTTGCAGGAAAAGCTGTTGGCCTGATTCTCTGGCAGGGCTTCTGAAGCAATCTGTTCCTGTAAACAGACTTTTAAGTAAACATATAACTTTTTGGGTCTATTAAGTATAATATGTTGTAGTTAATTGTTTACTTGGTATTTAATTATTGAGCAAACCCTTACAGATCAAACTTTACTGATCTGTAAATTGGGCTTACTGTGTCTCACCAGTAACTTCAGATTGATCATAAAGAATTCCCCATGATACCCTGTCTAAATAGATAAGACAATGTGCTTAGTTAGTTAGTTAGTTAACCTCTTTATCCATTTCTATTATCCATTATTACAATCTGTTCCTTAACCATAATACTATACTTCCGTACTAAAATGGAGCAGTAAAATAAGCAGACCCATCAAAAACCCTACAGACACCTGACATTGCTGGAGTTACCTCTTTACAACTTCCCCAAAACTCTTCTCTACAAAACCAGGATTTGAGGCAACAAGAGAAATTCCTAGTGCCAAGAAGTAATTTCTTGAGCAAAGGTTTGATAGTTGCTTCTTTAGGAGAAGCTATTCTCTTTCCCTCCTGAAATAACACACTGATTATCAATGCTGATAATGGCCCTATCATATCCCCATTGGCATTCACCAATTAAAAGGAAACATCTTATTTACCAAACATTCCACAAATCCAGCAGCACCTACAGAACCTCATCTAATGATTCACACTTAGACAGTAAATAGCCTATATTTATTTCCTTCAGAAGTGGCTGTTATGTCAGAAGCAAACTGCTTGGGTTTGGAACGAGAAGATTTTTAGAAAATTCCTAAGAATAAGAAACATTCATCTGGTACCATATGTAAGCAACCTGGCTTGCTGAAGAGATTAAAAATAGTCCAGTCATTAGAGAGCTTGGAAGATCAGGATTCAATTTGCCTACTTGATCATAGATTTCCTTTGTGACTTCAGATGTCATTCAGTTACCTATCCACAAACTGCAGATAATAGTAATTCTCTTTCTCACAAGAATGTTGTGAGGATAAATATATTAAATACTGTGTTATAAAATACTGAGATATTATGGTGATGGAGAATATATAGAAGTCTCTTAGGGTATGTCTACACTGGAGGCTCTGTTAAGTCGACTTAACAAGGTCAACTTCAAGTCAACTTAAGGTCAACCTTGTTAAATTGACTTAGAGAGTTCACACTGAAAACTCCTGTCGACTGCCTGTGTCCACACTGGCATTGTGCCAGGTTGACACTTTCTGGTGGCCAGGAACTCTGGGAGGGGGCTTTAGGTTAATTAGGTCAATTTAAGGGTTTTTGCCCATTTACACCGGCTTAAGTCGATTTAATAAGGTCAATGTAAGTGTTAAGTTGACCTCAAGAGGTGGTGTTATTAAGTCGACTTAAGGAAGTGCTTCAGTTGACTTAATAAAAGCCCAGTGTGGCTACGGGGGTCTGTAGGTCGACTTAATCTTCCTTAAGTCAACATTAGGATCCAGTGCAGACATATACTTAGATAGATAAATCTGTGTCTTCACCACCCCAAAAAAAAAAATCCCTTGAAAATGACTGTGGTGAAAACACAACTCTTGTGCTTCCTGCACAAGCATGTTAAAAAACTCTTTAAACAATAGTGGGTCAGTTCTGAAGCAGCATTTCTGCTATGAAAGTCCTAAAATTATTTTTCCCATGCTTCCACATTATCAATTACCTGCCATTCAAAATACATGGTGACCAGTGAGTATGAAACTGAAAGAGAGAAGAAGGAGAATGAAAAAAGCAACCAAACAGACTCCTTCACTTGATTCAGATCCTGGGTTTAAAGGAGAAATTCAGACTGCCATTCGAAGTCATGTACAGACCAGGGCTGGATTTTGGTGTTTGTAGGCCCTAGGCACTTTCACTCGGAAATGTACAAAAAGAGAGGTAAATGCCAATTGAATTACATCGATTGACATGACGCACTTTAAACTATTCTAATGCTAAAGCATGTGATTTTCCTTATTTTTTCTGCTTTTTAAATTTTTTCCCTCCTTCCTAGGCCCTAAAAAAATTCGTAGGCCCTAGGCAATGTGCCTATAGTGCCTAATGGGAAATCTGGCACTGGTACAGAGATGAAAAGCAGCAAGTGGCTCTTATCTTAATTTGTATGAATATTACTAAAAGTAATTTTGCAACACTACTGTTGCAAAGGTAAGTGAATTTTTATACTATGTGTAGTAAAATTCAATGACTTTACTTCATCTGCAATCAAGGTTAAGTTCAAAGCAGACTGCAAAGAATTACGGAGGAAAATCACAAAACTAGGTGATAGAGCAGTAAAATGCCAGATGACATTCAATGTTGATAAATGAGATTCAATGCAAATTGGAAAATATAATCCCAACTATACATACAAAATAATGGGCTCTAAATTAGCTGTTAACACTCAAAAAAGAGATCTTGGAGTCATTGTGTATAGTTCTCTGTGTATGGAAGCAGTCAAAAAAGCTAACAGAATACTACGAACCATTAGGAAAGTGATAGATGATAAGAGAGAAAATTTTCTAATGCTACTATATAAACCCCTGCTATACCCACAGTTTGCCCCAGATCAAAAAAAAAAAAAAAAATTAGAATGGAAAAGATATAGAGAGGAGCAATATAAATGATTAAGGGTATGCAACAGTTTCTATATGAGGAAAGATTGAAAATCCCAGTACTGTTCATCTTAGAAAAGACATGACTATGGAGAAATATGACAGAGATCTATAAAATCATGAATGGTGTGGAGAAAGTGAATGAGGAAGTGTCATTTACTGTTCACATATGAGCAGAACCAGGGTTTACCCAATGAAATTAATAGGCAGCAAGGTAAAATAAGCAAAAGAAAATAGTTCTTTATACAACACATAACCAACATGTGGAACTCATTATAAAGGGATGTTGTGAAGACCAAAATGAGAGTGGGGGTTCAAAAGGAATTAGATAAGTTCATAGACGATAGGTCCATCAATGGCAGTTAGTCAGGATGGTCAAGGATGCCAGTTCATACTTCACATGTTCCTAGACTCTGACTGCCAGAAGCTGGGAGTGGATGAGAGGTGATTGATCACTTGATGATTGCCTGTTCAGTTCATTTCCTCTGAAGCACCAGGTATTGGCCATTGTCAAAAGACACAATACTGGACTATATAGCTTATTGATCTGACTCAGTATGGCAGTTCTTATATATTTAAGCAATAGTCCACAAAACTCAACCACACTATAATCATTAAAAAAAAAAAAGTCTAATTTTTTATTCTTGTCATGTCATGTGAGAAGGAGCCTGATTAGATTAGTCAGTGGCTTAGACAACTAATACATATCTGTATTATCATGCACCACTATATGACCACCATGTGATGGCTCCTGAACAACATTTCATTCTAAGTTGCTGTTACAGGTCCTATTGGTCTACAGATGAGCTATAAAAAATGGAAGGGAGAAGAGATGAAAGAACTAAAATATGGATTAAGCAAAGGCTACTTAAATGGCTATCTCAGGTCTGGAATTTTTTGCTTGATAAATGTGGTTAGTTATAAGCCTAGTCACATTTACTAAAAAATGTGACACAGGACTTGTTTGTGTTGCTGAAATATGAAATCCTGGATTCCTAGCTAACTGGTGAGAATGAAAACACACACAAGTTCTTTCAACTTACTTGACAGATTAATTATTTTATTTAAGACTTGCTGTAAACTGTGGTATATGTAGATATCCTATACTTCAAATAACAATGTCATAAAACATACATTGTATCTTTATGGAATATCAGAATGAGGTAGATGAAAATTAAGAGCTAATCCAAGTAAGTATGGCTGAGTATGCACTCATAGTTTTGTAAGCATTCTTTATAAATAGTTCAGTCCTTTTAAAGTACATACTACCAAAAACTAAATTCTAGTTCCAAACATTGCTTTTTCTCTTAAAAAGCAGAAAGTTAAAGCGAGTAGGTAGAAACCATAGAAATTGACAATGTAATAATGCAGTTTGACCTCAACATCATATGACACTTGCCAAACTTTCTGTATAGAAGTATAAAAATGTATTTAGATTTGCATAGTTCAAAAGATGACACCTGCTTTAAGAAAGAGGAACACAGTTGCTGTTTCTGTATAACTGTATGATCCGTAAAAAGCAAGAAGTCTTGTAGCACTTAAAGACTAATAGATTAATTTGTCGCATGAGCTTTCACGGGAGAATATCCCACTTCGTCAGACACTTTGAAGAGGGAGAACTTACAGAATTGGATGAAAATAAATGCAGGGGAGTGTAAGACATGGGATCAGGTCATCCCACAACAGCAAATCAGAGTATTTGTAAGGATTCAGACTCTAGGAAACAGCACACAGAGGGAGGGTGAAGTCAAATTACCTGTTATAATGTGAAAAGAATCCACAGTCATGATTCAGCACTGCTTCCACACAATCAAATTTGCATATTAGTTCGATTTTGGCTGTTTCTCTTTGAAGTCGATGTCCCATTGATTTTCTTGATGACCATTGTTAACAAGGCGTCAATGGAGTGATTAGGAAGATGGAAGTGCTCAGCAACTGTTTTTTTTTTTTGTGTTGTGATTTCTGATGTCAGTTTTGTGCCCATTTATTCTTCTGTGTAAGGACTGTCCTGTTTGTCCAATGTATAAGGTGTGGGGGCATTTCCAGCACATGATGGCATAAACCACATTAGTGGATGAGCAGGTGAAGGACCCTTGATGGAGTAGCTGGCTTGATTAGGTCCTATGATGGTGTCTTTTGTGCGGATATGTGGACAAAGTTGGCGGTGTGGTTTGTTGCTGTTTACTTCCATACCCAAATGTTAATTTAACAGGGATATTTGTAGTAGGTGGTGACAAAAAATGGAAATAAGTATGTTCAGTTTGATTGATATATGAAATATTGCTGTACAGACATTAACAATAAATCACTATGGGAAAGGGTGTTGTGCTTATTAATCCCCAGGCCATGCTCCTGCATTACTGAAGTTATACAAGGTGGAAATTAGTATGACAGTTCATTCTTTCAAACTAAGATTCATTAAATGACTGACTAAAACACAATGCTATGATTTTCAATAGCTCAAACAGGAATCCGGTATCTTTTGTAATTGGGAAGTGACATAGATGCATTATCATCTTTGTGAAAGAAAATTAAATTTAAAAAAAAGTCATCCCCAGAAAAGAAAAATAAATGTGAAAATGCCATTAAAATCCCCTGTCTTTACCGGCTTAGCTCCCCAGCTTCCCAAACTGCTCCAAACTTTTACATAATAGAGGGAAGAAAAATCCCAGTTACTTGATCATGCCTTCCTCTTTGTTCCAGTTACATTCACCTAATCAAGAACTTGAAACTTTATTTTGAAAGTATAGTGGGCATTCCTGAACAAGCACTTACTGTGTTGTGAACCGGGGACTAAGACTCCAGTATGCTGCACACTAAGGGAATGTCTATTCTGGAGCCTTAGCTTGACTTAACCTTCCTTAAGTCAACCTAAGGAACACTCTGGCCACATTGGGAATTTATTAAGTTAACTTAAGTGCTTCCTTAAGTCAACTTAACAACACCACCTCAGAAGATTGACTTAATACTTAAGTCGATTTTATTAAGTCGATTTAAGGCAGTGTAGACATGGGTTAGCCCTTCAGCGAACTTAATAAGGTTGACTTAAACATTAAGTCAACTTAGTAGTTGCCAGTGTGGACAGGGCATTAGACAGGACTTTCGAATGTGGGCACTCTAAGTCAACTTAACAAGATTGACTTTAATTCGACTTAAGGTTGACCTTGTTAAGTTGACTTAACTGAGCCTCAAGTGTAGACATACCCTAAAAGACTGACTGGACCTTACTGATGTGCCTTAAAAGTTCTTAGTATACTTGAATATACTGTGTTTTGATACTAGGAAACAATGAATAATAATAAAAAAAAATCAACTAAATTGTTCACTAACATCATATAGGCTAAGATGTATTCATATTAAACATTTTTTGAGTAATTTTGAATTAGTGAATTCCCCAAATAGTCTGATTGTGTACAACTCATGAACAAAAACAGTAAAAACTCTTCAAATAACTTATCCATCATTTATTGCTCTATGCCACAATACTGAGTATTTTCACATACAGAATTAGGCATTACACGCACACACACAACACAGTTCATATATAGGTCTTATAAGACAAAACCAAGAGGATCTTACACATACTTACATTATTTTATGTGGAGAACTGGGGGAACAGGTTAGATATTAGGAATTTTTTTTTTTTTTACTAGGAGGGTGGTGAAACACTGGAATGGGTGTTAGAATCTCCATCCAGAGGTTTTAAGGTATGGCTTGACAAAGTCCTTTCCGGGATTATTTAGTTGGGGTTTGTCCACTTTTGAGTTGGACATCCTGGCTGTATCTACATTAGAAAGCTTAGTTCAGACTTTCTTAGTCCAAGCTAAGCAGTTCTGGGTTAGTTTGAACTAACTGTGGCTTTTTAGTTCAATTTCCAAAGGGATAGCCGTGTTAGTCTAGTCCAGTAAAAAAACAACAAGCAGTTGTGTGGCACTTTAAGACTAACAGATTTATTTTTTGCATGAGCTTTCGTGGGAGAAGATCCCACTTCCTCAGATGCTTCGAAGATGGGTGAACTTACAGAAAGGAATGAAACTAAATGCAAGGGGGTGTAAAACATAGGATCAGGTCATAAAGTAACAGCAAATCAGAGCAGTTTACAGGCTTAAAGAATGGGAAGCCTGAAGTCAAATTACCCTTTGTAATGTGAAAAGAACCCATAATCTCGATTCAGTCCTGCTTTCACAGAATTTAGCTTGCATATTAATTCGAGTTCAGCTGTTTCTCTTTGGAGTCTTGATGTCCCAGGTACATCTCTAACGACAGTCGTTAACAAATCCATCATTGAGTGATTAGGAAGATGGAAGTGCTCAGCAACTGGTTTCTTTGTTCTTTGATTTCTGATATCAGCTCTGTGCTCATTCAGTCTCTTACAGAGTGATCGTCCTGTTTGTCCAATATATAAGGTGTTGGGGCATTTCTTGCACATGATGGCATAGACCACATTAGTAGATGAGCAGGTAAATGAGCCTTTGATGGAGTAGCACGAAAGCTCATGCAAAAAATAAATCTGTTAGTCTTAAAGTGCCACACAATTGCTTGTTGTTTTTTTTTAGTTCAAACCAGTTGCGCTTTTTAGTTCAAATTAAAAAGTTAGTTTGAACTAAAAAATGCTGCTCATTTAAACTAAGAAGTTAGATCAAACTAGAAAAAGTGGTTAGTTTGAACTAACTGCTTAGTTTGAAGTTTTTAAGTTCTAACTAAGGCATCAACATTACCCTAGTTTAAACTAAAGTTCAAACTAATCACTATGTTTGAACTAACCATTCAAACTAACTAGTTCAAACTAAGCTTTTTTTTAGTTCAAACTAGGCAAAGCCTAGTATAGATCCAAGTCTGCATTAATTTGCTAGTATAGACATAGCCACTGAGGTTCCTTATGACCTCCTTCTATGAACAAGAGCCCTTTGGACAGATTCTACTCATGCTAGTTAGAAAATCACGTTGACAAGTGGAAATCAGTTTCAGCATACAGTTTAAACCTGGAGTCTTCTTCTCAATTGGTTCTGAGTACTGTTTCAATACCAGTGTGCACAAGTTCCAGAGGAGCAGCTGTGTTAGTCTGTGTACAGCAAAACTGAGAGTGCTGTGGCACCTTAAAGACTAACAAATTTCACATTTGGATACATCTGACAAAAGTGGGTTGGAGCCTACAAAAGCTTATGTTCAAAGAAACTTGCTACTCTGTAAGGTCCCATAGGACTGTCATTGTTTTTAGTGTGCACAAACCAATTCATGCTCTGAAGCATTTTAGAAAGCCACCTTTGAGGGAAGGCAAAACCTAGTTCTGTGCAGAATTATGGTGCAATATACATATTACATAAATTAAGTCTGTGATCTGTGATCAGTTCTTTTTAAGCAATATTTTACCACCTTGTCTTTACATATAAAATGAAGGATTTTATTCATTGCTTTAATTGAAAAACTCAGTGCAACTTCAACTACTGGAAATATTCATTAATAGGAAAATTAAGAACAAAACAAGCACAGACCTTCCACAATGGCACCCAAGCCATATGCAAAAGCTTTGAAATTTGTTTTCATAGAGCTCTTATTTTTCAAGGAGAGTAAAGGGAAAGAAATGGATGCCTGATCCATGACTGAACATTTAAAACTCATTAAATCTTCATCAGATGTTGATAGGAGAAAGACAGTAAGGCACTTGATATGTGAGAATATGACAAGTAAGTGAGTCACACCTCTAGTTTGAATGACTCATATCTAATGAGAACAAAGCAGACATTTGGTTGCTTTGGTTGCTTCTCATGTAGTTCAGATGTTAAGAAAAATATTAGTAGAAAGTTTCCTAAATTACTCTTTAATAAACAAGATGGGGGGGGGGCACACAAGAAAGGGAATGGATACGTGGAGAGAGAGAGATGGAGGAAGCAATTCTGGTTCCATGAAGTCAAGAGGTATTTTGCCAGTGACTCACTGATTCCAGTGGAGTCAGAATTTCACTGAGCAATGGCCTTTCTGTGAAACTGGATCCCAAACTCTTGCCTGGAATTAGTTTAAGAGGAGTTCTTTTCTCCTGAGTTGACTGACCTGAATCAGAAACAAATGCAGTAATTTGTTTCAGTTCCTTGTTTTCCCTTGGCTGCTTGGGTTACAGGAGAAAACATGGATTCCACAGGAAAAACTAATATAAATAGAGTTATCTGTTCTTAACATCTTTTAAGATGAAAAATATTTAACAGTCATTTCATACATGCATATTTTACAGCCTATAGCATAAAACACTGAAAGCACCCAAAATGCACTGCCAGGTTTGCTTTTTTACTTGGCCAGAGGTTAAGGATGATTGCTGAAGAATAGCTCTTTTACTGTTGCTTAGTGAAGGATATACTACTCCCCCTTTACATTTTAGCAGCATCTCACAAGAATAATCACTAGTCATTTTGGAGGCCATACCTATAAACTCAGATGCATGTATAACCCTGCCAACCAGAGCCCACAATCACACATTTGAAGTTATTTAGTATGCCACTTTTTAAAGAGATGGTGATATACATTCTGGTATTCAAAGTAATGTGTAAATTGAACTTACACTAAAAAATAATGTAACAATATGTAGAGTGAATTCATGAATATAGATGTGTGCTAATTTTAAGGCAGGAACCGGGGAAATAAATTTATTTTTCAGTATGGTACTTGAATTGTAAAACTGGAATCAATCTTTCCAATGCAATTTAGCAACATTTATTGCCAAGTTATTATTAACCTTTAAAAGCAGTATACCATTTTAATGTCTCAAGCTTATGGATCAGAGATGCTGCTGTCTCAGTTAATAAGGTGCAGTTAATTAGGTGTACAGTGTATCACCCAAGAGTTGTAGCTGGAGAGTTAAAAAAAATAGAATTTTTTTGTTATTGAATTGTAGGCATCTTGAATCCTCCCCCCACCCCACCCCCAAGTCCTTTGTCCACTGGATCAAGGACAGAAGGGAAACATTTCCCATTTTAATCTCATATACCTTCATAATTTACATTAAAAACATTCCCAGCCAAAGAAAAATTAGCTTTAAATTTACTTAGTGTGATGTTGCTACTTAACAGCAGGGCAGTGTTATACAGTTAAAAGGAAACAAACAACAACAACTTCACTTAACTTGTACCCTGAAAGAGAAGAGCCTCATGAACTTTCCAACCTAGCAGATCCTTCCAGACCTCCATGTTTCATTGGTTTGCCAGTATATTATAAAGATTTGGAGAGCTATTTTTTGTTTTCCCTCTTTGTTGCTAATTCTAGTAAGAGAGCAGGTGGAAAGTTAATGCAGATGGTGGTTCCCCACCCTATGCAAAGGAGAGGCCCCATATGTAAAACTAGCTGAGACAACACCAATGGATCATACCCATTGGGAGATGGTGTAGGGATCCATAAGCTTCTGCGACACCCATACATGATGGAAGTTTATGCCCTTTTCCCTGACTGGAATGAGTTTTCTTAATCCCAGAACTCCTTTCACATATTTCCAAAAGAGGTAGTCATTGGATCTGAAATGTTTAGTGAAAAAAAAAATCCTACTATGTGTTGCATTAGAAAAGGGTAAACAGATTCGTCTCTCCTTGTGAAAGCATCAGATCAATAGCTTTACAGAGCTTCAGACAATGATCAGAAAGGTGGCTGACAAAACATGCCTTCTGGAGTTGTGGAAGGGGTCTAGATTCCAGGGTGATTGGCTCAGATGCTGCAGTGAGCAACAGCTGTCAGATATTAACAGGTAGCAGCACCATGTACTTTTGCTAGGTGGAGCACCAAAGAATAGTTTGTAAAATGCTCTTATTACAAGGAATGAGGACTATGCTCTAACCATTAGGATTCTAGTAGTGAAGGATGAAAAAAAGTAATGTGTTTGCTCAGAGCAGCATTTGTCTGTTACCTGAGCTCCTACATGATTAGAACAAGGAAGAGAATTAAAGAATAAACAAATAAGTTCGAGTGTAAATAACTCTTTTATGAGAAACAGTAACTTCTGCTAGTGTTGCATGCTAAGTTACACAGCACACTGAGATCAGAATATAGAAGAAAAGGAAGTGGTTGGGGCATTCCTATGGCTCATCAATCTGGGTCTGATGGATACCCCAATGTGATTGCAATCAGCTAGCTGTCAGGTACAGCAGCTTTAGTTAGAGCTGAACAGGCACAGGGTGCAGTGCATCCCACATCCTGCAACATACAACAGAGGTCAGTTGTCTCTAGGCAAGAACAACAAAAAGGTAGCTTCAGTCACCTTCACCCTCCTTCTTTGGTAGTCACAGTGAGCACAGCTCACCTGGACCAGAGAATGTCTATGTCTTCAGGGTGTGTTAAATGTCAGATGTGGCCTTCCTGGAAGCACTGTGCTACCCCATGAATCTTATAAGAGCCCCTCTTTTTAACCTGTCTTCCACTGATATATGACCTTCCAATCTCACACATATACATCCACTGGCCAAGAAGAGGAGAGAGCAGAAACTCCATGCCAGGGAAAGACCCTGACCTAGGAAAGGACTTGGCACTTGGGGAACTGGCTGTGGCATGGTAGGCCAGGAACAGTAAGGAAGATAAATCCAGGGAGAACTGACCAGAGAACAATGTTCAGAGTAGCCTCCAGCAGAAGCCAGGGAATCATGAATGGATCAAGCCTACATCCACATCTAGGACTGTACAGAACTTGTAGGTAAACAGAACAGACTGAGCAGGGAACAGGGGCAGAGACGATCCAATGGTATGGACTCAATGATCTCAAGAGGTCCCTTCCAACCCTATGATCCTATTCTATTCTATTCTAAGTACAACTAATTGTGCCCAGTTTGGAAACTGCAAGCTCCTATTTGTTGTTAATAGAAGAATGAACAGAAGAAGGAAGCCCAGCACTAGGCCTGAAGGGTCCTAATCCTCAAATGGGCTATTACTGTCTCCAGATAAGAACCATTGTTTTTTCACTTTGAGTTAAAACTATTTAATCCACTGTGCCTAATGGGTTTCCAACATTTCTCCTTCTTGCCAACCCTAGCAGAATATTCTATTTCTCTAACCAAGTTCCAAAGGGACAGCCATGTTAGTCTAGTAAAGCAAAAAAACAAAAACAAAAACAAAAAAAACCCCAAAAAACCAAGGAGTCTTGTGGCACTTAAAGACTAAGACATTTATTTATTGCATGAGCTTTCATGGGAAAATATCCCACTTCATCAAATGCTTTGAAGAGGGAGAATTTACAGAACTGGATGAAAATAAATGCAGGGGAGGTTAAAACATGGGATCAGGTCATACTGCAATAGCAAATGAGAGCATTTGTAAGGATTCAAACTCCAGGAGAGAGCATATAGAGACAGGGTGAAGTCAAATTACCTGTTATAATGTGAAAAGAATCCATAGGCACGATTCAGCCCTGCTTTCACACAATTTAATCTGCATATTAGTTCATGAAACAACTTGCACAGATTCAGACAGACATCATCTTCCTTTCCAAGTGCAAACAACTGGACATCATACCTGATGGACTGAGGGTAAAATAATCCTTTACAATCAACATATTACACAAACTACAGTGAGAGATTATGCCACACTCTCAAAGAAACTTAGAAACCACCTGATCAGCATCCTGTACAGCAAACAGAAGAAAATTAAAAATGAAATCTCAGCACTGGATTCTCTCGTACAAATCCAGCCTACAGCACATTCTTCTGCATGGCTGGACTTCACAAAAAAGAGAAAAACCATCTACAATACACACTTTACTTTCCTACAGAATAAAAAAGACACCAAACTGTCTAACTTACTATACACCACTAAAGACAACAAAAGTGACACCTTCAATCCAGCCAACAACATTGTTAATCTTTCGAGCTACATACTTACTCCAGTGGAGGTATCTGTATTATCTCAGGGACATTCCTTCTGCCCCACAACTGCTACACAAAAGATAAAATTCTGCGGTGAGCTGGAGGACTACTTTTGCCGTATAAGACTCAAAGAATTTTTCCATAACACCAATGATCAATGCAGTGACACACAGGTACCTTCCTCCAAACACTGCAAGAGAAAATATTCTTAGTGGACTCCTCCAGAAGGTGAGACCAACAGACTAGACTTCTACATTATTGTTTCCGCCACCATGCAAAGGCTGAAATCGTGGACAAACAACATCCCTTCCACCGTAATCTCAGCCATGCAGAATGCAATACCATCCACAGCCTCAGAAACAACTCTGACATTATTATTAAGGAGGCTGATAAAGGAGGTGCAGTCGTCATCATGGATAAACTGGATTACAGCCAGGAGGCTGATAAACAACTCTCCAACACAACATTCTACAAACCTCTTTCCTCTGACCCCACTGAAGAATACCATAAAGAATTACAATGCCTACTCAAGAAACTACCTAAGGCAGCACAGGAACAAATAAAGGCAGACACACCACCAGAACCCCAACCAGGAATATTCTATCTACTACCTAAAATCCATAAAAAAGGAAAACCTGGATGCCCCATCATTTCAGGCATTGGCGCCCTTACAGCAGGCTTATCTGGCTATGTGGACTCCCTCCTCAGAACCTACGTTATCAACATCCCTAGGTATCTTCAAGATACCACGGATTTCCTGAGGAAAATCCAATCCATCAGTGAGCTTCCTGAAAACACCATTCTGGCCACTATGGATATAGAAGCTCTTTACACCAACATCCCACACAAGGAAAGATTACAAGCTATTAGAAGAACCATCCCAGATGATGCCAAAGCACAGCTTCTGACTGAATTGTGGGACTTTCTGCTCATCCACAACCATTTCAGATTTGAGGACAGTTAATACCTCCAAGTCAGTGGCACTGCTACGGCTACCCGCATTGGCCCCACAATACGCCAACATTTTTATGGGCAACTTAAAACAACATTTCCTTAAGTCTCATTCCAAAACTCCTCTCCTCTACTTATGCTACACTGATGACATCTTCATCATCTGGACCCATGGCAAGGATGCTCTTGCAGATTTCAACAGAGATTTCCACCCCACAATCAAATTGAGCCTGGAACACTTCACACAGGAGAGCCATTTTCTGGACACTACAGTACAAATTAGGGATGAACACATCAAAACCACTCTATACCGAAAACCTACAGATGGTATTGTTATCTACATTCCTTGAGCTTCCATCCTAAACACACCACACGATCCATTTGTGTACAGCCAAGCCCTAAGATATAACCACATTTGCTCTGATCCCTCAGACATAGACAGACATCTTCAGGATCTCTATCAAGCTTTCTTAAAACTATGGTACCTGCCTGGAGAAGTAAAGAAACATAATGACAGGGCCAGATGGCTCCCCACAGTCAACTACCACAGGAAAGACGCAAAAAAGAAAACAATAGAACACCACTGGTCACCACATACAACTCTCAAGTCAGACCTCTACAACAGATGATGAAGGACCTCAAGCCTCTTTTAAAAGATGACCCCTCACTTTCTCTAGCCTTGGGAGACAGACCTCTCCTCACCTACAGACAAACCCCAAACCTTAAACAGATACTCACCAGCAACTACAGACCTAACAAAAGAAACATTAAAGTAGGCACACTTCCCTGCAACAAACCACGCTGCCAATGTCTGTCCACATATCTGCACAAAAGACACCATCGTAGGACCAAATCAAGCCAGCTGCTCCATCAAAGGGTCCTTCACCTGCTCATCCACTAATGTGATTTATGCCATCATGTGCTGGAAATGCCCCCAAGCCTTATACATTGGAGAAACAGGACAATCCTTATGCAGAAGAATGAATGGGCACAAAAATGACATCAGAAATCATAACACACACAAAAAAAAGTTGCTGAGCACTTCCATCTTCCTAATCACTCCATTGATGCCTTGTTAACAATGGTCATCAAGAAAATCAATGGGACATCAAGACTTCAAAGAGAAACAGCCGAAATCGAACTAATATGTAAATTAAATTGTGTGAAAGCAGGGTTGAATCGTGACTATGGATTCTTTTCACATTATAACACATAATTTGACTTCACTCTCCCTCTGTATGCTCTCTCCTGGAGTTTGAATCCTTACAAATGCTCTGATTTGCTGTTGCGGGATGACCTGATCTCATGTCTTACACTCCCCTGTATTTATTTTCATCCAATTCTGTAAGTTCTCTGTCTTCAAACCATTTGACGAAGTGGGATATTCTCCCGTGAAAGCTCATGTGATAAATAATTCTGTTAGTTTTTAAGTGCCACAAGACTCCTTGCTTTTTTTTCTATTTCTCTAAGTGTCCGAGCAGTTACAGTACACATGATGGATAATTAATGCCATAGAGATTATGGACACACCAGCACTGAGCAGCTAATATAATTGATTAAATTAAATTAGTTAATAATTAAATTAAATTAAATTAATAATTAAAGTCATGGCAGGTGCTGAATTCCAATTGGCAAATATGGGTGATGGCCAGTTCATATAGTGGGTAGCTGCCATGTGTCTGAGGGTTATTTGGGAAGAAATGAATAATCTGATGACTAAGTGTACCCTTGAGCCCTGAAGGTAATGATATACAAGACAGCATAGAGAGAGACATGTAGTGGTCCTTGTTCATGCTTAATGTTTATACTGAGGATGGCCAAGGCTGAGCCAGCTAGATCAACTGTTTTTAATAAGCTGCTCAAATAAATGACTGGGATAAGACCACCAACCTAGATTTTCTTGGATTGCTGCTCAAAGACTAAGCCCAGGAGATGTTTGATGGATCAATACATGATAAGCAGGGAGAATATGTTTCTCTCAAAGATGTCTTACAACTGTCTCTTCATTGAAGCACAAACTCTAAGTGGAACTGAACAAACTTCAACAACTGGAGACAAAAAAAGGAAGCTCTGTCATTGTTTCTGATTACGCTTTCTAGTACTTGACCACCAAGGCATTCCCAGGCAATGAAAACTGAATGTGGGGTTTACTGACCAATGATCAGTTTGTGACCCAGACATCTGGGGGAGAGATTTCCATAGTGCCTCATAAGAAGAAACCTGGAGGACTAATAGAGGTCATTAGGATTACTGCAGAGCTACAGCTAGCTACAGAGCTTCAGAAGAAGGTGATTCAGCTTCCAGGGCATGAACATAACCACTGGTGTTTATTTTTGAGTTCATACCTCCAAAAAAGTATGTGAGAGCATGAAAGTAATGTGGAAAAATATTAAGAAGCCCAAAACAGAAGGGGAGATCTATCAGATGAAGAAAAACAGGGACACAGAAAGAAAGTGAACCCTGGTCAACAGCCATCCAGTAGAAAGGACTGGAAAGATCTACTATATTGGAGATGTGGAGGCAACTTCAAATGGGAAATGAGCAGTTTAGCTCTTGGAGAGAAGGAAACTACCAAGAGCAAAGGCCTGTAGCCTAGGTACAGACCAGTAGACCCCAAACAAGAGATTGTAGTGGTGTGTAAGATTAGGACAATTTCATAGGTGAGATTATGGACACCTGTATACAATTCTCACAGATTTTGTCATACAGGTTTCCATTGCAATCTAGATTGTAGGAAAGAGCCATGCAGAGAGATCACAGGATTTTGAGGCTTTTAAATGGAGTAGCCCAGTCCACAAACCAAGCCAGATGATGATAATATGGCAATATCTCCAGATGATGATAATATGGCAAATAACTACTACTCTGGGCACTCTCCATTTCATCTGTGAACTCATGGTAGCAGGCGAAGTCTCCCAGCAAGTCCTAACAAGGATTGATTTTCTCAGACTGGCTATGTCTACATCTGCAAAAGTTAGCTAAGACTTGGTACTCCAAACTAAGAATTTCAAGTTTAGTTTGAACTAACCTCACTCTTCTAAGTTCGAACTAACCACACGTTCTAGTTTGAACTAATGCTTAGTTCGAACTAGAACAGTCTGGAATTCTTCAGTCTGAAC
>ML681979.1:17884989-18004230 GCA_007922195.1 Podocnemis expansa
TTAAGCAGTCCCTAACCTGACCTACTGTCACCAAGGGCCTCTCTTCTGATGTTGCTGTCACTTGGCACTGCTACATCTATCACCACCGCTGTCTTCTGGTCCTTGTCTATTACCACGATGTCTGGTTGATTGGCCAGTACCTGCCTGTCTGTCTGGATCGGGAAGTCCCACAGGATCTTAGCCCTGTTATTCTCCACAACCTTCTCTGGGATCTCCCATCTGGTCTTGGGACGGTCTAGCCCATACACTGTGCAGATGTTCCTGTACACAATGCCAGCTACTTGGTTATGCCGTTCAGTGTATGCTGTTCCTGCCTGCATCTTACATCCTGCCACTATGTGTTGGATTGTCTCTGAGGCCTCTCTGCACAGTCTGCACCTTGGGTCCTGTCTAGTGTGGTAGACCCTTGCTTCAATGGATCTGGTGCTCAGTGCCTGTCCTTGTGCTGCTATGATCAGTGCCTCAGTGCTGTCTTTTAGTCCGGCCCTTTCCAGCCACTGGTAGGATATCCCAATGTCAGCCACCTCAGCTATCTGTCGATGGTACATCCCATGCAGGGTCTTGTCTTGCCATGGCACTTCTTCTGCTTGATCTTCCTCCCATGTCTGTTGCTGTCTCAGGCATTCTCTCAGCAGCTCATCTTTGGGTGCCATCTTACTGATGTACTCCTGGATGCTCTGGGTTTCATCCAGGACAGTGGCTTTGACACTCACCAAACCCCGTCCACCTTCTTTCCGGCTGGTGTAGTCTCTGGGTGTTGGATTTGGGGTGGAAACCGCCGTACATTGTGAGGAGCTTCCAGGTCTTCACATCGGCAGCCTTCATGTCCTCCTTTGGCCAGCTCACTATACCAGCAGAGTATCTGATGACTGGCAGGGTGTACCTGTTGATGGTGTGGATCTTGTTCTTCCCATTGAGCTGGCTCTTCAGGACCTGTCTTATCCTTTGGTGGTACTTGGATGTTGCTGTCTTCCTTGCCTCCTCATCGTGGTTCCCATGTGACTGTGGGATGCCAAGGTACTTGTAGCTGGTCCGTAGGTCTGCTATGGGGCCTGCTGGCAGTTGCACCCCAGC
This sequence comes from Podocnemis expansa, assembly GCA_007922195.1. Taxonomy (NCBI): domain Eukaryota; kingdom Metazoa; phylum Chordata; order Testudines; family Podocnemididae; genus Podocnemis; species Podocnemis expansa. The sequence continues at coordinate 17,886,064 of ML681979.1, forward strand.
AGTCTTGACAGCCTTCCCTCTCTTTACTACCATCCGGCCACACTTCTCCAGTCCGAATGACATCCCAATATCCTCACTGTAGATCCGTGTCAGGTGGATTAGCGAGTCGATGTCTCGTTCATTCTTAGCATACAGCTTGATGTCATCCATGTAGAGGAGGTGGCTGATGGTAGTTCCACTCTTGAACTTGTATCCGTATCCAGTCCTTGTGATTATCTGGCTGAGGGGGTTCAAGCCAATGCAGAACAGCAGCGGGGACAGCGCATCACCTTGGTATATGCCGCACTTGATGGCCACTTGTGCAAGCTGTCTTGAGTTGACTTCCAGTGTTGTCTTCCACAGTCCCATTGAGTTCTTGAGGAAGGTCCTTAGTGTCCTGTTGACTTTGTATAGCGCCAGACATTCACAGATCCACGTGTGCGGCATTAAGTCATAGGCTTTCCTGTAGTCAATCCAGGCTGTGCTCAGATTGGTCTGTCTAGACTTTGAGTCTTGGGCGACTGCTCTGTCTATGAGAACTGTTGTTTTGAGCCTCTGGTGTTGTTCCCAAAGCCGTTCTGAGCTGTGCTCAGGTACTGGCCCATGTGGTCCTGTAGCCTGGCGTCTATGATGTCTGATAGGAGTTTCCACGTTGTGGGGAGGCAGGTTATTAGCGGGTAGTTGGATGGTGCTGTTCCTTTGTGGGGGTCTTTCATGATCAGCACTGTCCTTCCTTGTGTTAGCCAGTCTGGGTGGGAGCCTGCTGCTAGCAGCTGGTTCATCTGTGCTGCTAGGCGTTCATGCACTGCTGTTAGTTTCTTTAGCCAGTAGGTGTGGCTCATGTCCGGTCCAGGTGCTGTCCAGCTCTTCATGTTCTTGATCTGCTGTTGGATGTCTGCTACTGTAATGGTGACTGGTTCCTGTTCTGGGAGATTGCTGTGGTCTGTTCTCAGGTCCTGCAGCCACTTTGCACTGGTGTTGTGAGTCTTCTCTTTCTCCCAGATGTTCTTCCAGTACTGTTCAGTTTCTGCTGTTGGTGGCTCTGCTGTTATTGTGTTGTTGCACTGCAGATGGGAGTACCCCTTGGATGGTTCTTTGGAGAACAGGGCATTTATCTTTTTGGCCTCTGCTGCTCTAGTGTATCTCCTTAGCCTGGTAGCCAGGGCTGTGAGCCTTTGTTTAGCAGTCTCTAGGGCTTCAGATGGAGTCAGGCTCTTGTATTTTTTCAGTAGCAGAGTCTTATGCTTAATCTCCACACCCTTCTGTAGTTCCACCAGCTGATTAACTTCTCTCTGAGTTGCCTTGATCTTATCCTCCAACCTCATTTTCCAGGGGGGGTATGTACTGCTGTTCTTCTTGATCGTGTAGCCAAGCATCTCCAGGATTACAGAGGCTGTAGCGTATACCAGTTCATTGGTTTGAGTTATGGTGGTAATAGGAATTGTCATTAGGGCTCTATTGGCATCTTCTAGCATACTAGCTGATGGTACTTCTCCAATGAGCCTTGGTAACCGGTCTCAAGTGTGGACTATAGCTAGTTTACCCATGATCTTATGCCTCATATCAGCTGCTGTGCTCTGTAATGGAGGGGGTGGCAGTGAAGTTCCAGCTTCAGGTGTTAGGCCACAAATCGAGTTGTGCTTCTGGGTCTTCTTCTTCAACTTCCGGGCTGTAATCCGGAGTTGGTCTATCGCAAGTTGTGAGAGCAGTTGCTTCTTTACTATGTTGAAGTGTTGGATAACTAGCTGTTTCTCAGTTAGTGTGGATGTAGGTCTTTTGTCCCTCCATAGTTCCCTCATACATTTCATATATCCCCTTTCATCAGGTCTACTGTTGTAGTAGCATTCCATCACTTCCAGGTTCTCTTGTCTTATCCATGTATGGTTTGTTCCAGTAGCCCACTTATCATCAGATTGTCTTGGTTCCCCAACATCTGGCGCAGACCTTGTTAATCCAGGCAATGGCCAAGCCAGCATGACTCTCCTAGTTCATGTCACTTTCATATTCACGGTAGGCAAGTGAGGCATTAGGGGTTTTTTGCCCCAGGACCCCTACGGGGAAGGTAGGCGGGTACCCAGGGGGATTTGAACCCCAGTCTCCTGTATCAAAGGGCATCACTCTTAACCGCTATAGCACTCTTAACCACTATGCTATCTAGTCACCTTATCTATATTTATATATACGTATTAAGGAAAGGAAGGCATATTAAAGTGCAACCACAAACTGATAGGAAAAATGTGCTTCCAACAGGCGCAGTTTAATGACCTGAAAATCAAGCCCAAATTGTAAAAAACTTGAAATGGGAACAAATTGCTTTGGATGCATACAGATGAATAGAACAACGGAGTTAAAAGTATGCTTACAAAATTTGTGGATGACACAAAGCTGGAAGATGTTAAAAATACTATGAAGTTTAGGATTAGCATTCCAAATGACTTGGACAAATTGGAGAATTGGTCTGAAATCAACAAGATAAAACTCAGCACAGAGAAGTGCAGAAGTGTCACACTTAGAAAGGCAAGTCAAACGTACAGCTAAAAAATAGTGACGAACTGGCAGGTGGAACTGTCACTGAAAAGGATCTGTGGCTACGAGTGGATCACAAACTAAATATGAGCCAATAATATGCTGGAAAAAAAAAACAAAGGATAATAGCATTTTTCAGGGAGTATTAAGAGGATTGTAATCTTTGAGACAAGAGAGCTAATTGTCTCACTCACACTGGTGAGGCCTCTACTAGAGTACTGTGTCCAATTTCAGGCTCAATGTTTTAAGAAGGATGATGACAATTTATAGAGCAGAGAGAAGCGCAAGGAAAATGATCGAAGATTTAATAAACAGAACCTATGAAGGAAAGATGAACAGTGTTGAGTGTCTCTTTAGTACAGTATGTTACGGCAAGTTCTTACCTTATTGTGATGGATAAGAGTTCATCTTTGCTAACAGAGTGATTGACGGACACCGAGAGAATGTTTTGTGAATTGCCACACCCAAATCGAACTGTTGGTCTTCCTTGTTCAAGATACAGATGAAGAAACTGTTCTCCAAAATTCTTTTCTCTGGCTTTGAAGACAAATTTAAAATATTATTTACTATCATTCAAGCACCATATCTTTAGAAAACAATCTATACTCTAGGAACAGCAAATGAAAAATCATAGCCAAAAAAAGTCAGCCATTTAATAACATACACTATCATTTTACAGCTATTAATGATAGCCTATACTTTATCTGGCATCTGAGTTACAATGAAGCAGCTTTTATTAGTACCATACAATTCAGCTTGAGTGACAACAAAATTAGTGTTTGGATCAACAGTGATGACAAACAACTACAAGAACGTTCAACTTGAAAGACAAGATTTCAGTTTGTTACTTCTGTAGCTGTTCAGTTGCGCAATACTTGTATACGCTTACATTAACCGAAGATAAACTTCTTTCTACATCCAAGAATACCAGCTTGGTTAACAATGGAAATGCAAATAAATAATGCAAATACATTGCAAAAGCTTTAAGAGATTTTCCATCAGTTTTTTCTGCTGATTTTCTTTCTATGAGTTCTGCTATACTTTGGAATTCAAAAATCATAAAATATTTTTTTTCCTGTCCAGGGAATGCCCATGACAAGTATTATGATTACTGGACCTTTACCATGACCTCACAATATCTTCCAAGCCTTCCCTGGCAAGCCATTTGACCAAGCTAGAGGCAAAGCAGATAAGTTGATTTACTGCCGTGATCCAGGCTTAAAACAAATATTCTACAAGATGAAAACACAAGTTTTCCACCATTTTTCTTCTTTTTCTAAGCACTGTACTGCCACAGTTAAAATTTTTCACTGTAAGGAATAAGCTGTCTGCTAAAGCAAAGATTGCCCTACACATTAGTGATTCATTGGGAATTTCAAAAATTTCCTCAGTTCTGCATTTTTAAAAAAATATATTTAACTACTTTTGCTTTGGTAGCATGTACGAGAGTGCTTCTTCCTCAGTAATAAACTTTAAAATCTTAACAAAATTGTTACTTATTTCACAATTTAACTGAGCTCTATAAAATACCCATCCTACTCTCCTAGAGTTCACTGTACATCTTCATTCAGCAACATATAATCCTAAACTTTTTTTTTTCTGTCTGGCAGCTAGAAATCATTGTAGTTTTATATCTTCTTTTAACCTTATTCAGGAATGACTTTTTAGAATCTTGAAATTACTGTTTTAGTGAGCTTTCAACAGCAGACTATGATTTATACTCCCCAGCCCACTAGACACATTCATAACAGTTACCCACTCTTTGCTCTTTTAAAAAAAACTGGTAGTAGGCAAGTAATGCATATTATCTTAGTCCACATACACACTCCATGATGTGCTGAATATGACTAAAGAAAAATATATAACTGGCCAACAAATAAAGAAAGACAAATCAACTATATGTTTTGGGAGAAACACCCTTTACTTAATAATCACTCACAAACAGTATAATTGTCACAGGCTGAGTTGTGGTTTGGGGTCAGTTCCAGTGGGAAAACCATCCCTTACATCTAATCTGCCCACAGTGAGACCTTCTCTTCTTTCACAGAGGTCTGCATGGATATCACCTACTCACAGACCAATTGATAGGCTTTGGATGGGTGGCATATATTGCTAATTCTGAGATGTCCCTACACAAAAAGATACAAAAGGGCTGGAAGGCACTGAGGCTAGCTCTTAGATCAAAGAAGGAAGTCTTTTTGTAGAGGGGAAGCTCGCTTTCCATTTAAACAAACAAATGATCAGATTTTTCAGCGTCACCCAATAAGCACATAGGGGATCAGGTACAGTAATAAACTGCTTGTTACTTCATAGTACTGGCCATCCCCCACCATAAAGTAGAATAGCCACAGGTCATGACAGAAGGCAACTCTTGCTATGGTCACTTGGAAATGCTCTGCGCCAGGAGTGGTATAGGAAGTATGCAGCACCACACCATGTAGGGATTCTCTCAGGCCCAGCCTGAGGACATCTTTTCACCAGAATTGCCTGTGAGGATGAATTCTGCCAGTAAAATAAAGACAAATGCAACTTCTCACCCAAGGAATGTTGTTCTAAATATCTATAAACTTTTTGCTTGTAAAGGACTGCTAGTCTGTCACTAGGGCTGAAAGAGGTAAAAAAAAAACAAACAAGTAGTCGTGTGGCACTTTAAGACTAACAGATTTATTTTTCGCATGAACTTTCGTGGGGAGAAAATCCCACTTTGTCAGATGCTTCGAAGATGGGTGAAAGCATCTGACGAAATGGGATTTTCTCCCACGAAAGCTCATGCGAAAGATAAATCTGTTAGTCTTAAAGTGCCACATGACTCCTTGGTTTTTTTGCTGGACTAGACTAACACGGCTATCCCTTTGGAAATTGAAAGGGGTAAGCAGCCTGAATTCCACTTCTGAAAGAGACGAGGATATCCCACCACTTCTGACACACACAGCTCTCATGTAAAATGATTCATTCAAAGTGGTACAGTATCCCAGAAGATAGAGGTGTAGCCATTTTGCTGATACACACCAAAATACTTAGGTCAGCCGTCACACAGTGGTAATATAAAGGGGGACAGAAATCGGTAATGCTTAGGTTGAAGTAGCGGACAGAAAAATTGATTTGCAGACTCACCCAAAACAACATCAGCTTTGCTAGTTAAAATGTTAAGTTCTTCCTAAAGATGGAATGGAACCAGCTACTGCACATTCTGGCCGCATACCACCACAGTGCAACTGACATTGCAGAGTCCAAAGTAGCTGTTGGAAAAACAGCTCACCTCTTGGAGCAATACCTTGTGCACTGATCCCTTAGAATGATCCACTATGCACACCAGTCCCTCCCTGGCCCTCATGGGACTCCAATAATGCCCAAGGAGGTAGGCCTAATCTGCTTCTAAGTTGAGTCCTGCAGGATCCAGTCTTTCTTCTTTTAGTGACTGCCTAACCCAGAATTCAAATTCATAAATGGAGGGAACCTGGAGTCCTATTTATCCTCTGTATGATCCCCAACATGAGCCTTCATGAGAAACGCAAGGGGTGAGAAATATGATATGTCAAAAGGGCTAGAGGTGGATTTGAATAAGGGGTGAAAATACTTTATTAATGGATTTTGAAATGGCAGGAATATATTTATGCATTTTAAGGGAGGTGTACAAAGAGTATGTAATCATTAACATCCTTTTGGAGGAGGAGAGAGGATTTTGTTCAAAGATATATATATATTATATATATATATATATATATATATATATATATACAGGGCAGGTACTGGCCAATCAACCAGACATCGTGGTAATAGACAAGGACCAGAAGACAGCGGTGGTGATAGATGTAGCAGTGCCAAGTGACAGCAACATCAGGAAGAAGGCGTATGAGAAGCTGGAGAAGTACCAGGGCCTGAAAGAGGAACTAGAGCGGATGTGGAAAGTAAAGGCCAAAATGGTCCCAGTGGTGGTAGGAGCACTCAGGGCTGTGACTCCTAAGCTGGGAGAGTGGCTCCAACAGATCCCAGGAACAACATCAGAGCTCTCTGTCCAGAAGAGTGCAGTGCTCGGAACAGCTAAGATATTGCGCAGAACCCTCAAACTCCCAGGCCTCTGGTAGAGGGCCCGAGGTTGAGGATGACACATACCACCCATAGGGGTGAGAGGGGAATTTTTTTTTTTTTTTTTTATGGCTAATTGTCACATGAGAAGCTGAAATTTTATAGTATTAAAAAAAAAAACCCTGCTCTTTTCCAGTGCTTTTTTGTTCTTATTGAAATTATTGGTTGAGAAGGATGGGTGTAAGGGACAGTGTAAATGGCTTGACCATCTGATTCAATACAGCTAACTGGAACCTTGGTGATGATATGTGTGGAGTTTAGGCTCTTAATGTTCTCTCTTATGATTTTCTTAGGCATTCTGATTCCAATCCATGTGTACATTAAACATGCTTCGTCTGAGATTTCCCAGGGTAGTCAAATGTTTTGCTAATTACCTGCTGTAGAAGGAAAGCTTTGGTATCAATCTGATAAAACCTGGTATGTTTGTTAAGTTGTATAGCTGTGAGTAGAGTAATTTTACTAAAAAATAATTACATGTGAACTGAAAAGATAAATTTTAAAGATACTCTTAAAATAATATTTAGGGTATGGCTACACTTACACTTTAAACCAAAATGATGATTATTTTGATTTAAAGTAATGCATGTCTACACTAGCTTTCCTTATTTCAAAATGAGGAGCTCCCTCATTTTGAAACAAGGAATGGTCATTCTGAAATAATAAAACCTCGCTTTATATTGAAATGATGTTTAAATAAAATTATTATTTCAAAATGATGCAGTGTAGCCATGTTATTTAGATTTAACTGTTATTTCAATTTAACATTTTTTGCTCTTCTTCCTCCCAGGGTGCCTTCCTCTTTCTGTATGTTGGGGGGGGGAATGGCTTTTCTTGGGGGCCTCTCGCCACACCTTCCTTAGTGCCCCTCTCCGAAATCGAACTAGCAAGTCCTGTCCATGGACATGCTAGTTCGATTTGGGTTTCCAGCAGGGACATATTAAATTGATTTAACTTAAATTTGTTTAATAATTTTTATTTCGATTCAATTAGAACAATTTAAGTTAAATTGATTTAACAATCTAAGTGTAGACACAGCCTTAGTGTATAAAAAGGAAGGACTTTGGCCTTGTTTAAGTGCAAAACTCAGTGTGTCCCTTAACCATGTGGTCACTTCTAATGCCTCTATAATAAATTGCAAATTTAAATCTTTTTCACACCTCAAGAATTAGTGTACCCAGGGAACTCACTGCAATGTGCTTATATTAAGTTTGAACTTTAAAATCTAATTATCTGACTTCTTGCTCCCCACTACTTTCCTCTTTTCATTTTTCTTTTCCCAGTATCCCTTGCTTTTGCCTCTTTCCTCTCTGTCCCTTACCTTACCTCTTCTCTTAGCTAATTGATCAGAGTGAGTTCTTGAGAGAAACTGCTGTTGCTAGTTCCCTTCTGTTCAGCTGCTTGATGTTAGCACAGTTTCAAAGTACAAGACATAGAAGCAGGAGCTGCGCTATCACTAAACAGAACACAGCTGGCAACAGCAGCTTCCCTTCCAGGTCCTTAGAAGGGAAAACAAATAAATGGGGAGGAAGGGACAAAGAAGAAGAAGAATGAAGGGGCAGCATAAGAACTCACACATCATACACACACAGGCTGTGTATTCAGACAAGAGTTTTATTTCGAAACAACAGCCGTTGTTTCGAAATAAAATTTCTTATGTCCACACAACATTCCGTTATTTCGAAACAACGGGACCCATTATTTTGCAACAGTAAAACCTTGCTTAAAATCGAAATAGCCGTTGTTTTGAAACGGCTGTTTCGAAACAATGGTGCTCGGACACGTTGTTTCAAAACAACACCATTGTTTCGAAACAACTGTTTCGAAACAACATGTCCAAACGGCCTTATTTTGAAATAACTATTTCAAAAAAACAGCCATTTTGATAGCAGGCTTTCCCTTAATTCAAATTAACATATTAACATATTTTGAAATAAATAACTCATTTTGAAATAACTTATTTCGAAATAACAGTTTACGTGTGAACATAGCCACAGAGTAATGTGTTTATCAGGTACACTATGAACTGGATGTCTGCAAATGGGATTTATAAATTACAAAATCCTGGATGCTATATATAACACCAAATCCTGTTTAACAATTTACAGATTATGAACTCACAGCAATGGAAAAAGTTGGTTAAAATCTTTTACTGGATTTTAGGCAAGTGCCCAAGAGGTGATGCAAGGTCTCTGGAAGGAAGGAGAAAAATTGACAGAAAGAACATGGGAAAGAAGAAGAAAGAATGGTCCAAAAGATGTCTACTGAATGAAAAGCATGTAAAGTGGATGTGTGACACAAAAACTTATAGTGCATAAAACTATCATTGATCATTCGTCATGGAATAAACATTGAATTCCTAGTCCTTTAAATGGCAGTTTTGCACCCTGTAGGTTTCACAAAATTCAGAATTCCATATGCATAGGGATGCTGATTCTCTCCTTCTCTATAGTACTGTTCTTAAAAACACAGTGGCCCAGAGAAGCCAGTGTTTGTAGCAGTCAATTATGTACACACACTCTGAAATAGCTCCAACATGAACAACTGTAGCGTGAAAGCATCATCACCTGGAGAATAAGGGAAATCCTGAAACACATTTTTTTCCCCAAAGCATATCTAGCAGTTTTCTTTCCAGGACTGAGAGTGCTAGCAGATATCAATGACCTATTCTTCAGTCTCATAATTCTGATGGAGACCAATGAAGGTTGAACAGTAGTTTATGTTCTACCTGTCAAGAACAGAGGTTGTAGCAGAGTGCAGGCTTTGCTTGCTCTGTCACTTGAGTCCTAATGGGCAGTAGATTGAAACCACATGGGAGAGCCTGCAGGCAAAGGTGCTGATGATAAGGAGCTGAGCAACTTATTAAGCCAAGCCCAATAAAGGTTCCCAGGGAGCAACTCAAGGAAAGAAGCTGACCCGCAAGCTCCTAAGAGAAAGGTTTGAGCTACGGCTACTAGAAAAAGGGGGTGAGTGGCCAGTCCAGTAGAAGCCTCCAGGAAAGAGGGCTCTCCTGGGTAAGGGCTGGAACTGTGAATTCTTGGAGCCTAACTTGTGACTGTGTATAGCTAGTGAATATGAATAAACGGGACTGTGGGGAGTATTCAACAGACATCTGGGTGTTGTTTGGGGGCATGGAGGATTGTGTTGAAGGAGGTAAATGCAGATCCTATTACAAGGCAGAAAGGATTCTTCTACTCTTCAGGATAATTCTACTCTATTTGTGATTACAAGATGAAGTTCTGTGCCTGACAGAGGTTTTTAAAGACTCATTGCTGACCTTCATGAAATTCTTAATGAACGGTAGATTTGAGGCAGCTTTCCCACTCTTTGTAGACATAAATGATGCTCAAAGTATATGGAGTCTCAGTTTCTCTTTCTCTGGTGTTTTTTTCATTTTGAGAAAATGGACTGAGAAAGTAACCAAACACAATGTTCAGATAATGCACTAAAGACCATATAATTATCTATGACACCTAGGAAAAACATATGCCCCAAAGAAGCAGAGGAAACAGAAACAAATGAAAAATGCTAAAGAAGCTGTGAACACTCTGAGTGAGTCCAAAGTTCATTGGACCTTCAATACTCCCCGAGGGAGGGAGTGGTAAGTGGGAATAGATGGATTCCAAATGCTCAAGGTAAACTCACCTTGATCCCATATGTGTTAATAGGCAGAGATGACACTTCCAAAGAATGACATTTCTGGTAACTCCTCTATTCCTCATACATAATTTTTATTTCTCACAATGGAGGATATCTTCTGGTCTGCACAGATTACCCTTGCACATTGAAATTTTAATTGAAGTTTGCAGATGTTTCATTTTATTAATCTTGTGTGTTTAATACCTTCTCGCTGGTGAACATGGTTTAAACTCTGGGATGAAGGATAGTTCAGTGATCGGAGTGTTTGAGAGACATGGATTACATTTCTTACTCCACCACAGGCTTCTTTTATGACGTCAGCCACGTCACTTAGGCTGTGTCTACACACACATCGTTATTTTGAAATAAGTTAATTCGAATTAAGAAAATGTTAATTCAAATTAAGGGGAAGCCTGCTATCGAAATGGCTGTTATTTCAAAATGGTTTCAACATGTCCAAACAGCCTTATTTTGAAATAACCATTTTGAAATAACAGCTGTTTAAAACAATTGGGGTTGAACCTGTTTCAAAACAACAATTCTTATTTCGAAAGGATGGGATCCATCCTTTTGAAATAAGAAAATGTCATGTGGACCAAATATCTTTTATTTCAAAATAACTAGTATTATTTTGAAATAAAAGTGCTGTGTAGACATACCCTTAGTCTTTCTGTCCATAATTTCCCTGTCTGTAAAACACATATAATAGTACTTCTCTATGTTACACAGGCACATCTATTAGTGTGAGGTAATGCGTTAAAGAGTGTGAGAAGTTCACATACTATGGTAGTGGTCTCTACCTCCATATAAATGGGTAGCCTTGCCTGCAGTGCTACATAGAGTAGATAAGCAAAGGGAGTGCAAACTCAGATGGAGAAGCTCACTCCATTGTGGTAGAATGAGCAGGTCTAACACATGATTAGTTTATTATTCAGGCCACAGCATATGTTCCACTATGAGAAGTAAAAACTCAGATAAACTATCTTTTTCTCTTTCTGAAGACTATGTGACTTCAATTTCAAGAAAATATTTTTTATTAAGTTTTCCTTTAACAGGAAGGAAAAATCAATGGTTCTCTGCTGCTTCGGAAATAAGTATGTCTGTGAGGAAGAGAAAGGGATATTGGTGAGGGCTTTTACTTCAGCTAGTCTGCTACAGAAAGCAGAGGAGATGGAAGGTTTTAAAATTACAGAGTAAAGAGATGTGATGCCCCAGGAAATAAGAGAAATTAAAAAGTGTGACCATATGATAAACAGAGGGAATGTCCTAGAATAAGGGAAATAGAGCTCAAAATCTGCCAGACTTTAATTACAGAATGAGGAAGAATTTCACAGAAGGTAACTATGAGAATTCAGAATAAAGACCGGCATAAATTCCAGTAAAATGTGCATCAATAAATGTAATCATTTTTGGGGTCAATTTTCTACATTAATTCTAATTATCTTAGGGTAATGGAAAAAAAAAGAGGATTAGAGTTCATATAATTTAAATAGGCCTTATTTTAAAATTGTGTATTAAAACCTCTTATGACTAAAGTGTTTTTTTTCTGAGTTAACCTCAAAGATTTGAAACATAATAGGCTATGTCTACATTGTCAAAGTTATTTGAAAATAACTATTTCAATATAAATTTGAAATTATTTCAAATTAGTGAATCTTCACAAATAGGCATGATTGCTTTAAGTTAGAGTCTACATTAGACTCTCTAACTCGAGTTGTATCCCCTGGCAGGCTCCTTTCCCCACCAGGGGAGGTATTCCCCCCGGTGGGGCTTCTTCCCTGCCAGCCAGCCAGGGAACCCCTGCAGGGCTAGATTCCCTGCTGGCTGGCCAGGGAACCCTACTTGGCATACTTCCCCCCTGTAATGCATGCCTATCTGCCCCCCAGCCCCTCTGTTCAGGCTGTGGGGGCTAGGAGCAGCCTAGGAGCCAGATAGGGCTCTGAACTGCTTGTGGCATCCCACAAGTAGCTCAGTGCCTGGTCAATTTTCCAGTGAAATTGGGGTGCCACAAGCAGCTCAGAGCCCAGTCTGGCTCCTAGCCTCCACAGCCTGAATGGGGTGGGGAGCAGGTAAACAGGCATTCCGGGGTGGGGAGAAGCATGCAAGGCAGGGGTTCTCTGGCCAGCTGGCAGGGAACGGAGCCCCGCATGGGTTCTCTGGCCAGCTGGTGGGAAAAGGAGCACCACTGCAGGAATCCCTTCCCCAGCAGGAAAAGAAGACTGCTGAGGGAATCCCTCCCCCAGCAGGAAAGCCAACCTGTCGGGGAGAGTCCCTGCCCATTATTTCAAAATAAGTCAATTCCACAGCTTGGAATGGCTTATTTCAAAATAACTTTGAAATAAATTCTATTTCGAAATAAAAGCAGCTTTTTATTATTTCAAAATGGTGCCTCTATTTCAAGATAACAAAATGCTTATTTCAAAATAATAAAATAATCTCATGGATGGGGAAAAGTTATTTCAAAATAAGCCTTCTTACTGTGAAATAACTTAAGTGTAGACATACCTATATTGTATAGTTAAAGAAACTGAAGAATTGAAAACACATTTCATGTTGCCAAGTTTACTTCTGAACACAATGAAATCATAGTGATATGTTGAACATGAACTCAACAAAAATGCTATGGACGTCAGCTCATTCTACAATATTAGCAATACATTTTGTTGAAGATAAAGCTACCCTCCCCCCCACAAAGTTGTAGTTCTTTGTGTATTTAGATGGGAATAACTCAGGAAAGAATTGAACAGGAAACATGGCACTTGCTGTTTAAATCCCTTTTCCAGATGAACTGTTCCTGTAAATCTCCAACAGGAGGACAGTAGCAACAGTAACATGTAAGTATGCTTGAGAATAAACGTTTGTGGATTTTTTGCCAATCACCCGCAGACACACATGTTTCACTTTAAATAACAGCATTTACTACAACGTAAAAGCTGGCTCTGAATTACGTCTTCCAAAAGGAACTGGTGTAATTTGCCACCTGGGATTTGGTCAAGTGTCTGTTTTATATCCTTGAGGATCATGGGCTTCTCTGGAAGTCTTAGTTCTTTTCAAAGAGTAAGCACAAAGTAAAAGTCTGGTATGCAGTTCTATATTCCAGGACAAAACCTCCAGATTGGTCTTGCCTCAAGAAATACACCTCATGACACGTTCTTTATCTCACCATGTTTCCCTCTGCCTTATTAGAGGCTTCTTTGTATCTGTTCCAGAATTCAGAAGGCTGTTTCAGTGATAGGTATGAAAAAGCTTTCTTCTGTTTTCTGCTCATGGCTGCTCTCACTAAGGGTCTATCTCATGCTATTATGTCTAAGAAGATGTATTACTCTTCTATCAGTTATGCCTGGCAGAGGGTTCCAAGCCTTATCTGCCCTTTCTGCTTTTCCTAGATCAATTAAGTGTTCAGGAAGAGTGGAAAATATGTAACACTAGTTTTTAATAGGAATCTGATTTAAAACCAGCATTAAGTCTAGCAGCCTGATATTAATCACTCAGCAGTTTAAAGGGTTTGGTGAATGCTAATGTAGAAATATACTGTGCATTAAAATATTTGAGGTGAATAGAAAAAATGTTAAGAGAAACTTTAATTTGTCTTTTTCTTTGTAATCATTAGAACTTCAATTTTACAGAAAACTATCCTACCAAGTTGTCTATATAATCATATTTATAAAACTGGTCATCCAAATAGTTCCTGTAAAGCTAATATTTGCACAAGCAGATCAGGAAATGAAGAATAAAGTCTGTTTGTATATGCAATTGTCAGGTTTGCCATTATAAATTGTAATTCCGATCACCTGACTTGAAAATGTGGTCCTTGAACTTCTTGGTGGACACAAAATTCTGTGATATGTATTTACTACAACCTTTGACCTAGCAACTGGAACTAGGACATACTGGCAATTTTCAGCATCTCCTTAGTAATAAAAAGCTAATAAAATGAATCACTAAAACACTTTATCAACTGTTTAGGCTTGCAACTTGAACTACACTACCCTTCAGAATATAGGTAGGATAACAAAGTGATGCACATATCTAAAAATCATACACTGTTGGGTTATTTATAAACACAGATTGGGACATGTAGAATTTCTAAAATGAAATTTGATTTAATTATCCATATAAGAAAATTGTTGCTCAGGGTCTGACAACCTTTGCCGGCCTCCATGCCAGCCCAGCTCCCTCAACCCTCAGCAGTTGGTGTGAGCAGCACCAGCAGGTGCCAGAGACAGGGCTAGCAGGGGACTGTGGTGGCTCCTGTCTGCTGCTGCCCCTGCCCTCCAGCTGGAGAGAGCAGCCATCAGGTGCCAGGAGCCACAGCGAGCAATGGCTCCTTTTTCCTTTTCCCCAAGGTGAGGGTAGGGATAGCAGGGGACAGGAATGATGGTGTGCATGCCGCTCATGCAGCCCCAGGCCCTGCTGGGGCTGGAGCCAGCGGGGGGGGGGGGAGCAGCCACGGTACTGCAGAGCTGGGAACTCTGTGTACCACTAAGAATAGGCTGGCATGCGTGCCAGGGGTTGCCACCCACTGTCATAGCCCAAGATATCAAAATTTCAGTTGATTTTTGGTGAACAATTAGTAATGACAAAAAATCATTATATTAAAGAAATAACATACAAATTCGTCTGGATTACATCCACTCTGCATCAGTGCAGAAGGGACATGGAAATAACATGAGAAACTTTTGCCATAACTTTTGATCTTGAGAAAGGACAGATCATTATTAAGTTCATGCATTCACCTATGCTCAAGAACTACAGAGGGCTAAGGTCAGCACTGATGGTACCCTTCTTGGCTTCAGCCTTCCTCTGAATATCTAACATTTATAGAACTTTTCATGAACCAGCACAGTAAAGCACTTTTAGCAAAGGATGCATGTCTTAAACAGAGAAATCATTCTATCTACAACTGAAATACAACCACTTGCATATTTAAATACCATAGCTGTTTAGTAATACTTACCAACAGTATGGAATAGTTCAGGATGGAAATGAAGATTTTTTTATTCAAATAAAACTACATGGGAAAAAAAACTTAAGTATTAGATCAACTGACACCACCTGAAATTTTGTGAGGATACCAAGACTTAGGTCAGGTCTGCATTAGAAAATGTTTTGCTATATTTATACTTTGACAGCTGTACTGCAAAATGTCCTAGAACAGACATCTTATTTTTGGAAAATTGCTTTCACTTGTGTAGTTTATACTATATCTCAGAGAAATTAAGCTATATTTGCCAAGCACATTTATGCAGGTATAATTGCACCAATGCCAGGAATTGTTCCAATATAGAAATATCTCAAAAAAGGAAAAAAAAAAAACAAAAAACCCTACTCCCCAAATGAATCTCACTATACTAGGAAAGGTTTTTTAGTGAAGACCAGGCCTCAAACTGTTTGTAAGAATACACTAGTATCTTTAAAGAATACAAGAAGCTGGAACCTTCGCTTAACATCTCAACTTAAAAATGGTACACGTCAGTGGCTGTTGACCACACAGAGGACAAGTATGGTTTCAGTAATGACATGGATGTAAAAGTGTTTTTCATGGAATGCCATATTCTACTTCCCTCACTCATGTGAATAGTTCTCACTGAGATCATGTGAGTTATATTAGCAAAGTTATTTGCTGTAGCATTTAAACTTTCCTTGGAATTTCCCATCCAAGTATTGGAAAGACAGAGAGTGAAAATGAATTATATGGTGTTCAGAAAGCAAACTTCCATTCTATCATGGAAAAAGTATACAAGCCACAGAAGCCAGAATGGCTCCCTTTTACAGACTCCAAATTGCTTGTATGATCAAAAATTAGGGGTGTTCTGATTTGAAGCAGTGAACTGATTAAGCTATGGGAATACCTTGGGTTTAAGTATTTGGGCCATTAAGGATTTCCTAAGTGCTACTACTTTTCTTTTTATTATCCATGTTTACTTGAAAAAATATCCTTCTCCCAAATATATACCTGCCAGTTCTGTGTATCTGGAAAATTGGAGAACCATAAAATCACTTTTGTGAGCAGCTTAAAAATATTATGTTTTTGCTTTCTCCAAATGTGTTTTAGAGTTTGTATGTGCTGCACTGTTACCTCTAAATTTCATGGTAGGTTACCAGCTTTTAAATTTCATGGTTGGGTAACAGACAAAAACATTAGTTTCTACAGCTGGTTCAGAAAGATGCTGTCATCATTTATACATATGTACTTATGTTCCAGACAAGTGCCCGCTGCTAGGGAAAATGTAATTTGGGAACATTAATATTTCTTCTTACATCTAAACTGAAAACTGTTTGTTTTAGATAGCTCAACACCATTTTGTTTCAGGTAAAAGTATATTATCCTCTAAAGACGACTATGGGTTTTATTTTAAAACAGCATTGCACAGAACACATCGGATCTGGTTTTTGAACTATGTAAATCAAGAACTCCATACTTCAACAGGTCAGCTTGCAAACAGGGGGACTGAAAACAGGGGAGTTTTAGAGGGAAGGAGTTGGTGAAGCCCTGAGAAGGAGATGAAGGCAATCCCCTAGCTGAAGAAGCAAGGGAGAGAATGAAGCTTGGGTGATTTGTTAGTTGTGAGTTACTGTGGGAACTGGGGCTGTGATTGTCTGGGGGCTGTTTGGATCATTGTTCCCTGCTCATCTTCAATCAGCCTTGTGATCACCCTTCCCCTGTGTGTTTAACGACGGGCAAGGGCTGACCTAGGCAGAGAAGGCCTTAAAAGCCAGTGGCTGAGCGACTGGGGTACCTTGAGAACAGGGGGACTGAAAACAGGGGAGTTTGGTGTGGCCACGATGGTGAAGACGAGCTGCATTGCTTGTGTCAGTGCCCCTTCTGTCTCCTTCACCTGTGCCTATAGCCAGACAGTCATCCTGAGCATGGATATCTCTACCTAGATCCTGGTATGGACTTGCAGGGACTGTGGCCTGTATTTCCCTGTCTCCGAGGATCAGGCTGGGGAGACGAATCAATGTGACAGATGTCTTCTGGTAGAATCTCTCAGGAGGCAGGTGGGAGAGTTACAGGAGGAAGTGTCTAGGCTTAGGAGTATCCATGCCCTGGAGAAGTTCCTCAATAGCATCCACGATGAGATGTGCAAGGAAGAGGATACTATCCAGGTGCCAAATACTACTGCTGCACCACTTGAAACAGATGGGATGCCTATGGCAGAGGGAGGACACTAGCAGCTGGTTACCTCTGGCAATAGACAGTGCTCCACCGCTGCTCACATCCCACCCTCCATTGTGGTGAAGAACCGTTATGCAGTACTAGAGACAATGGATAAGGTGGAAGAGGAGATGCCATGCACCCCCGAGGCTGGGAGGATCACAGCCACCACAGCTAGGAGGAAACGTAGGGTTGTGGTCGTTGGGGGCGCACTTCTGAGGGAGATGGAGGCACCTATCTGTTGCCCTGACAAGGCCTCTCAGGAGGTATGCTGCCTGCGGAGTGCCCACATCTGAGACATTATGGAGGGATTCTCAAGAATCATCTACCCCTCTGACTACTACCTCATGCCACTCATCCATGTGGGAGCCAATGATACTGCAAAAGGTGATTCTCAGCAGATCAAAGGTGACTACAGGGCTCTGGGAACGAAGGTGGAGGAGTTTGGAGCACAGGTGGTGTTCTCCTCGATCCTTCCGGTCAAAGGTAGGGGCCTGAGCAGAGACAGATGCATCCTAGAGGTGAATGCCTGGCTGCGAATATGGTGTTGTCTGGAGAGCTTTGGCTTCCTTGACCATGGAACGGCGTTCCAGAAAGAAGGACTGCTAGGCAGAGATGGACTCCATCTTTCGAGGAAGGGGAAGAGCATATTCCAACGTCGACTGGCTAAACTAGTGAGGAGGGCTTTGAACTAGATGTGAAGGGGGAAGGAGACCAAAGCCCACAGGTAAGTGACCATGTGGGAGACCTGGGGGAAGGGATGGTAGTTGGGAGCGCTGGGACTGTTAACATCAGGAATAAAAGAGAGGGTGGTTGGAACATGGGGGGGCGGAAATCTAATAATTGTTGGATGTTCTAATGAAGCTTTAATACCTGAGACAAGTGTGGCAGGACAATGTCAGGAGAAAATGCAAAGATGTAGATACAATAAAATTGAAAATCAACACAGGAAAGTAGGACAATCAGCCTGGTATCTTAGGTACCTGTACATGAACGTGAGGAGCCTGGGAAACAAGCAGGAAGAATTGGTAGTACTGGTGCAGACAAGGAACTATGATATAATTGGAATAACAGAGACATGGTAGGATAACTTGCATGACTGGAGCTCTGCAATGGATGGGTATAAAATGTTCAGGAAGGACAGGCGGGGAAGAAGAGGGGGAGGAGTAGCGCTATATGGAAAAGAGCTCTGTGACTGCTCAGCCTCCATTATGGAGGTGGAAACGAGCCAGTTGAAAGCAATGTTCCCTCTAAGCTGCACCAGTGAGCAGTAGCGCAGCTGCTGCCACTCACTGGGGCAGCAAGCCCTAACCCCAGCGCAGGTCCAGCAGCCACAAGCCACGCCTGCCCCCAGAAACATTACTCCTGGGTGCCAGGAAGCCTGGGGTGGGGCTGGCAGGGAGCAGAAGCAGAAGTGGAGGAGCCAGGGGATCGGGGCTGGCCGGGAGCGGAGCTGGCAGGGAGCAGAGGAGCTGGGCGATTGGGGCTGGCAGGGAGCGGAGGAGCCAGGCGATCGGGGCTCACGGGGAGCTGAGGCGGGGGAGTGGAGGAGCTGGGGTGGGGGGTCCCGGGCTGGGGGCAGATTAGAAGCAGGGGTAAGCTCATGCCATGCGGGGGGGATGGAAGTGTTGATGTGTAAGGAAATGTATTGTTTCCTTTTCAAGTCATTGCTGCCACATAGGTCAGTGATTCCCAATGTTTTCTCTGCCATTGCGGTGGCACTCCTTGCTACCTTTAATTCATTTGAGGCACACTGCCATATAGTTTCCACATGAAGCCATATATTTTTATGAGCCAATCCAGACCCCCTGAGTAGTTTTTCAAAAAATTCTGTGGCACACCTGTGTGCTGTGGCACACTGGTTGGGAAACAGGGGGATAGGTAGACACAACACACAAATGCCACCCAAGATTCAGAATAAACACACAAAACTGTATAGAACCTTGTTACTTTAATAATACACAGCATTTTTACAGCACTTTCCATCCCAGGATCTCTCAATGGCTTACTATACTAGGTATTCACACATGCTTGGCTCTGTGGTATCCAAGAGGCACACCCCACCTTGTGCTCACATTTAAGTGAATGGCCCTGACAATACATTATAGGCAAACTGCATGTCCTCCCATTTTGATATCTTTACCAAGTGCCATAAACAATGGCTTTAAGCGGAGGTGTCCCCTCCATGTATTTTTAGCACAGCTCTGTTTTCAGTTGGAAGCTGGTGAAGGAAAGTTCAAAGCTTGCAGACAAGAACAACACAAAACTGGTAGATGGGGATTGCAGCAGAAAGAGAAGGCAGCCTGATCTAACTTTTTAAGTAAAGTGGAAAAACTGTCATTGACCTTAATTAACATCAACTTAAGTAATATATAGGCCCAAATCAGGGTGACTTCATTTAGCGCAGTGAGATCTAGTCAGAATTGGCACATTCATTAGGAATCTGTGTGTGTAAAAAAAAAAAAAAAAAAAAAAAAATTTTTGGGTATTGGTGTTAAAAAGCTCTTATATGTGTAATTTTTAACACATTTGCTTATATATTTTCCCATCTTCTAAAGGTGAGCTGAGATTACAGACAACCAAAAAATCAGAAGCCGTCCCACAAAGCAGCTTCACAAATTCATAACACAAAATGACAAAGCGTACAGCCAACAGTTTGGTGCCAGAGAATTACAGTGATGTCAAGAAATATAAAGGTACTGGGAGTTTTACGATGGCATGGCTAAGTGAATTAATTGCAACTGAGACTATGGAATCTGGAGAGGTGCAGCATGTCAAATTGGGTCAGCTATTTTCTTACTCTGAGGACAATGGCGTATTATGCTTGTCATGTGCAGAAGCCAAGACAAGCTGTGATTTTGCTAAAGGAAAGACATGGAGTTCATGGAAGACTGACTATTTGAAGAGGCATCTCGATCAGAAAATCTATACAATGTTCCCTCTCTAAGCTGATGATGCAACTGAGCAAGTTATGGATGCACTTGGGGAGCCGATGGGCAGTGGCTCAGGGGCCCAGCCCGGGCCCAGGAACTTGCTCAGCTGTATCCATAAGTTGCTCAGCTGCATCACCAGCTTAAAGGGAACATCGGTTGAAAGTCTGTCGGTTAAGTTTTTAGAGGAGAAGGCAGCAAGGGGGATGTCATGGTGGGTGTCTGCTATAGACCTCCAGACCAGAAGGAGGAGGTGGATGAGGCATTGTATGGACAACTGGCAGAAGTTTCCAGATCACAGGCCGTGGTTCTCATGGGGGACTTCAGTTACCCTGACATCTGCTGGGAGGCCAATACAGCAGTACACAGGCAATCCAGGAAGTTTTTGGAGAGTGTTGAGGACAGCTTCCTGGTACAAATGCTGGAGGAATGAAGTAGCAGCCTTGCAGCTCTCGACCTGCTGCTCACAAACAGAGAAGAATTGATTGAGGAAGTAGAAGTGAATGGCAACCCGTGCAGCAGTGACCATGAAATGGTAGAGTTCAAGATGCTGATTAACGGAAAAAAGGAAAGAAGCAAAACACAGACCCTGGACTTCAGAAAAACAGATTTTGTCTCCTTCGGGGAACTGATGGGCAGTATCCCTTGGGAGATTGATCTGAAGGGGAAAGACATCCAAGAGAGCTGGCTGCATTTTAAGAAAACCCTGCTAAGGGCGCAGGAAGATACTATTCTGATGAGCAGAAAGAACAGCAAATGTGGAAGGCACCCAGTATGGCTTAACAGAGAACTCTGCACTGAGCTAATACATAAGAAGGAAGCTTACAGGAAGTGGAAGCCTGGTCAGATGACTAAGGGGCATACAAAGATATTGCTCAGGACTGCAGGGATAAAATCAGAAAGGTGAAAGGACAATTGGAGTTGCGGCTAGCAAGGGATGTGAAGGATAACAGGAAGGGGTTCTACAAGTATGTTAATAACAAGAAGAGGATCAAAGGTGGTGTAAGTCCCTTACTGAATGGGGCGGGTATCCTTGTGATGAAGGATGAGGAAAAAGCTGAAGTGCTCAATGCTTTTTTTACTTCAGTTTTCACAGGCAGGGCCAACTCCCAGATCACTACACTTGGTATGGCAGATTGGAGAGAAGAAGATAGACCATTGGTGATGGAACGTCAGGTTAGGGACTACCTAAAGAAGCTGGATATGCACAAGTCCATGGGGCTGGGCGACCTGCATCTGAGGGTGCTGAGTGAGTTGGCTGATGAGATCGCAGTACCACTGGCCATCATATTTGAAAACTCATGGCAAATGGGGGACTTGCTGGAGGACTGGAAAAAAGTAAATATAGTGCCTATCTTCAAGAAAGGCAAAAAGGAGGATCCAGGGAATTACAGACCTGTCAAGCCTCACCTCAATCCGTGGAAAAATCATAAGCAGGTTCTCAAATAATCCATCCTTGAAACACTTGGAGAAAAATAGAGTGATCAGGAATAGTCAGCATGGATTCACCAACGGTAAATCATGCCTGACCAATCGCATTGCCTTCTGTGATGAGATGACTGGATTTGTGGATGCAGGAAAAGCCATTGACATGATATACCTTGACTTTAGCAAGGTTTTTGATACAGTTTCCCACAGCATTCTCACCAGCAAGTTGAGGAAATATGGGTTGGATGTGTGGATTGTGAAGTAGATAGAGAACTGGCTAGATCAACAGTTTCAGCAAGTAGGAATCTAGGGCTCCATGTCTAGCTGCTAACCAGTAATGAGTGCTGTGCCCCAGAGTTTGGTCCTGGGGCCAGTTCTGTTCAACATTTTCATCAATGATTTGGATGATGGGATAGATGGCACACTCAGTAAGTTTGTGGATGACACCAAGCTGGGGGGAACGGTAGACACGCTGGAGGGCAGGGACAGGATTCAGGGAGACCTAGACAAATTGGAGCAGTGAGCGAATAGACATCTCATGAGGGTCAACAAGGACAAGTGCAAAGTCCTGCACTTGGGATGGAAAAACCCCATGCACTGCTACAGGCTGGGGAGCGATCAGCTACATAGCAGCAATGTAGAAAATGACCTGGGGGTCATGGTGGATGGGAAGTTGAATATGAGTGAGCAGTGTGCTCTTGCTGCCAAAATGCCAATGGCATACTGGGCTGCACCAGTAGAAGTGTTGCCAGCAGATCGAGGGATGTGATCATTCCCTTCTATTCAGCACTGGTGAGGTCACATCTGGAATACTGTGTCCAGTTTTGGGCTCCCCACTACAAAAAGGACATGGACAAATTAAAAAGAGTCCAGCAGCGGGCAACAAAAATGATCAAGGGGCTGGAGCCCAAGCCCTACGAAGAAAGACTGAAGGAACTAGGCTTATTTAGCCTGCAGAAGAGAAGATTGAGGGGGGTTTTGATAGTAACCTTCAACTACCTGAGAGGATTCTTCAAGGAGGATGGAACTCAGATGTTCTCAGTAGTAACAGAGTACAGAACAAGGAGCAATGGTTTCAAGTTGCAACTGGGGAGGTAGAGGCTGGATATTAGGAAAAACTTTCTTACTAGGCAAGCAGTAAAGCATTGGAATGGGCTACCTAGGGAGGTGGTGGAATCTCTGTCTTCAGAGATGTTTAAGGCCTGGCTGGACCAAACTCTGGCTGGGATAATTTAGTGGGAGTGGTCCTGCTTTTTTGGCAGGGGGTTGGACTAGATGACCTCTTGAGGTCCCTTCCAACCCTATGAGTCTATGATATTTTGCTCTCACACGGGTGTAAATCTAGAGTAAACCTCCATTGACTCTGGAGTAATTCTTTTACAATAGTGTAACTGAGTGAAGAATTGGAGCTACACCAGTGTAAAAATTGGTACATGAGATCAGAACCAGTCCCATCATATGTACAGGTATCACAAGACTTAATACATGCTTTTTTCCCTTGTCTAAAAAACATAGTTCTATGTGAACTAGCTGCTAAAAAGAACTCAACACAATTGTGAGATTAGTAAAGTATTTTTTTGTGATTACCTTCTTTTTGAATACTAATTCAAGCCATATACACTTATACATGCCATCATCTATGCTTGTCAAACTTATTTAAAATCTGACACATTCCTTTTACAAACAAAAGAAACAAACACCCACAGTCCGAATGAGCTTCTGTCATAGTTGGAAAACACAAGCTAATAATGTTCATCAACACTGATACTCCACAATACTCTGAGAGAGATCATTAATTCTGTTTTTGCCTGACACACAATATTATAATGACCAAAAAGCAAGAGAAGGAAAGCAGCCTGGGTACTTCTTCAGAAACCAACCTATTTGTTAATGCCAGGCTTTTTATTTTTTAAATAACTGTTTAATTTCACATAACAAATGTTCTTAAAACAGATATGGAAATTCTGCTAACTTCCATAGGCCCAGTCATATGCAGCTACTCGGGAAGGTTTGTCAATTATTTGCTTGTATGACTTCCCGCATGTCAGTTACAGGTGCAAGTGAAGGCAAGCTCTGGATACCTGATACTCAAACCCTTGAAAGTGGTGGAAGGGGGCTGGGTGGAGCCTTGACTGCATCCCACTGACCAGCTGGCATGGGGTGCTGGCCAAAATAATATCCTATATGGGCCAGCACTAGGAGGGAGCATGGAAAGAATTTTGTGACTTCCTTAGTTATAAATCCATCCCTGTGCTCCTCCTAGCATGTCACAGCTGTACAGGGCTGTGCCTAAAGCCACAGTCTAGCCCCAAATGAAATGCTGATTTTTGCCTTTCAAAGGCCCAATGCCATATGTTCATATATTAATGTAGTTCATATTTACAGGCAATATAAACACTAAAATTATAAACATTTCTGAGAAATCTTTGCTAAAAAATTTAAAGATGACAGCACAATTGCTGACTCAGAAAGTTACTAATCTGCTATGAATATGCCTTTTTTTTAAAAAGCACAAACTACTATGATCCTGTTAATTAAAAAAATAAAAAGGTAAACAACATTCTGGGATGTATTAAAGTAGCATTGTAAGTAAGAAATCAGAAGTAATTCTTCCACTCTACTCCACCCAGATTAGGTTCAAATGGGTAATGTGTCCAGTTCTGTGCGCCTTGTTTCAGGAAAAGATGTGGACAAACTGGAAGAAGTTCAAAGAAGAGCAACACAAATGATTAGAGGTCTGAAACACTTAAGAGAGAAGACTGAAAGAGCTGTGTTTCTTTAGTCTAGAAAAGTGACTGAGTAGGGACATAACAGTTTTCAAGTATCTAGAGGCTGTCAAGAGGACAAGAGAGAAAAACTGTTCCCTTAACTGCTGATGATAGGGCAAGAAGCAATGGACTTAAATTACAGCAAGGGAGGTTTAAAAATTCCTAATTGTCAGGATGATTAACAACTGGAATAAGTTGCTTAGGAATCTCCATTAGATAAGGACCTCTCAGGGATAGTTTAACAGGGTACTTAGTCCTGCCATGAGTGTAGGGGACAAGACTTGATGACCTCTTATGATTCCTTTCAGTTTCCATGATTCTGTGAATGTCTCAAGCCTCATAAATTTAATATTCCAGAACTCCCAAACATTTGAATGGAAGGAATCAACAAATGTCACTTCAACATTCTAAGCTCCTTCCCACTGTTATATCAGACACCCATCAGCTCTTCTCATTACGTTTGTAAATCTGTAAGTGTAACATAGGCTTGTTTTTAAATCAAATAGCATTGTAAATGTAAAATCTCAGATTTTGTGTAGTAAAGAAAGGGTTACAAAAAAAAATCAGGCTAACTATTATTGCAATATATAACACTCTGTGATTTTAAGCTGCAAAGTCTCACGGTTGTAAATACTGGTCAGTAACAAACTGTTTTGCTAAATTTTTGTTTTTAAAAGCCAAAGGCACACTGAGAGCAATTGATAAACATTGTTTTAAAAAATTGCAATGCATCAAGGACCAAAAGAATAACACTGTACCATCTTGAGCAATTTCTAAAGATTATAAATTCAGGGGAAAGACTGTCCCCTGTCTTTGTCAGAATGTAAAGCAAACTGATTAGCAAAGCAAGTCTAGTGTGGTAATTTGTGTGATTAAGGAGTGAATGTGTGTAAAAGTTAAAAGTGATAAAAAGATGCTAGGAGGGGAGATGTACCAGTCCTCAGACGACAAGGATCCAGATGGCTGAAAAGGGTAAAAGAACAAAGAAGCTAAGACCTGTAAGGACTCAAGATGATAAAGTTTGCAGCAGGAACAGAACAGTACAAATGGCATGTTCGTTACATATGTGAGTGACAGATCATCACATCAAACATGGGAACAACATGACACAGGAGTTTTCACAGTCTTGGATGCAGTTTGGACCCTATAAAGAAGGTGAAGAAAATGAGAGACTTTGGGTTCATCCTGCAATTCCAAGCAGCATTGTGTTGCAACTGATTGGACCATGCTCCACCCCCTGGAGCTCACCCACCTGGCTAGTGAATTGACTTGAGCAATGCTGAGGCTGGTAAGTACCTTCCCTTCTGCAGACGAATGTGTGTGAGAGAGAGTGTGCGTGTGTGTTTTAGTAGTCAGAAAAGCATAGATTTTAGAAATGCTTTTCAGATTTTGGTATTCACAATAAATGTGCCATAGTGTGGTGTCCCCCTGAATAAGATCTCACTGTTTATTTAGCATAATATATTTGTTCTCTGACATAACAAATGTATTACTTTTAGATCAAGAATGTTTCCTGAGAATAGCTGTGGGAAACTGAGTTAGCTCAGGTTCTATGAGAAGAGTACTGACAGTTTCTTCTAGTGGCATTGCTGATAAGGAAGTAAAGTATAAATAGTGGAGGGAAGATGATAGGAAAGCAGAGCTGATCAATAGCTCCATTCCTTTGGTCTTTTCACAAAAATAACATATGACCAGATGATTAATGGAGCTTCCATAGACAGTAAAGGGAAAGTTCCAAAGGGATAGCCATGTTAGTCTAGTCCAGCAAAAAAAAAACCCAAGGAGTCATGTGGCATTTAAAGACTAACAGATTTATTTTTCGCATGAGCTTTCGTGGGAGAAAATCCCATTTCGTCAGATGCTTCAAAGATGGGTGAACTTACAGAATGGAATGAAAATAAATGCAAGGGGGTGTAAAACATAGAATCAGGTCATACAGTAACAGCAAATCAGAGCAGTTGTTAGGTTCAAACCTGGGGAAGCCTGAAGTCAAACTACCTTTTGTAATGGAAAAGAACCCATAGTCTCGATTCAATCCTGCTTTCACAGAATTTAGTTTGCATCTTAATTCAAGTTCAGCTGTTTCTCTTTGAAGTCTTGATGTCTCAGTCACATCTCTGACAACGGTCGTTAACAAATCATTTATTAAGTGATTAGAAAGATGGAAGTGCTCAGCAACTGGTTTCTTTGTTTTGTGATTTCTGATATCAGCTCTATGTTCATTTATTCTTTTGCACAGGGATCGTCCTGTTTGTCCAATGTATGAGGTGTTGGGACACAGATCACATTAGTAGATGAGCAAGTAAATGAGCCTTTGATGGAGTAGCAGGTTTGATTAGGACCTATGATATCTGTTTTGCAGATATGTGGGCAGACTTGGCAGCATGGTTTGTTGCAGGGGTGTGTGCCTGCTTCAGTGTTCTTGTTGTTAGATCTGTAGTTGCTGGTGAGTATCTGTTTAAGATAGGGTGGTTGTCTGTAGGCAAGGAGAGGTCTGTCTCCCAATGCTTGAAAGAGTGAGGGATCATCTTTTAGGATAGGCTGTAGGTCCTTAATGATCTGTTGCAGAGGTCTGACTTGAGGGTTGTATGTGGTGACTAGTGGTGTTCTGTTGTTTTCTTTCTTGGGCCTCTCCTGTAGTAGATGACTTTGGGGTACCTGCCTCGCTCTGTCAAGTTGTTTCCTTACTTCCCGAGGTGGGTAATGTAGTTTCAAGAATGCTTGATAGAGATCCTGAAAATGTCTGTCTCTGACTGAGGGATCAGAGCAAATGCGGTTATATCTCTGGGCTTGGCTGTAGACAATGGATCGTGTGGTGTGTTTAGGACCCACAACCACTTAAGATTTGAGGATAATTTATACCTCCAAGTCGGTGGCACTGCTATGGGCACCCGCATGGCCCCACAATATGCCAATATCTTAATGGGCGACTCAGAACAACATTTCCTCAAGTCTCATCCCAAAACACCTCTTCTTTGCCCATGCTACATAGATGACATCATCATCTGGACCCATGGCAGGGGTGCTCTTGAAGATTTTCAAGTCCTGTGGCACCTTATGGACTAGCAGATTTCTTTGGGCATAAGCTTTCTTGTGCTCCAATGCAGTTGGTCAGATGCATCTAAATTAAGGCTTCAAAGAGAAACTAAGGAAATTGAATTCATTAGCAAATTCAGTTGCATTTCTTCAGGTCTTAATCAGGACATTGTTTTTTTTCTTGCATTACAACAGGTGATTTCACTTTGTTGTTCCTCTGTATGCTGTTTCCCAGTGTTTTAATCTTAACAACCATTTTGATTTGCTGTTATAGTGTGACCTGTTCTCATGATTTACACTTCGCTGCATTTATTTTCCCCCCCATTCTATAATTTCCTTCATCTTCAGAGAAGCTGAAAGTGGGATTTTCTCCCACAAAGGCTCATGCAATAAATTAATTTGTTAGTCAGAACTCCTTGTTTGTTTTTACTGAACTAGACTAACATGGCTGCTCCTTTGGATCCATCCACAGAGGTGACGTAGGTGGCTGTCAAACAATAGGGGGTGCCAAGGGCACTCCCCAGAAGTAGGGCCATCCTTTTGGGAGAGGAAGAGGGATGCTCGTTTCTGGCCCTGTGGTTTCATGGGCTCCTTGCTGTCCTGTGAGCAGAACAATACAAGCCCAACAATGCTGCCCCCCCATATTGGCTCTGCCCCCCACCCCCTCTCTGCTGACTTTGGCACGGAGCCACAGGCAGCAGGGAAGGGGGGAATGGGAGTGCATATTTGGTCTCTGCACTTGGCCAGCTTGCCCCACCTCCGGGGAGGGGAACAGCCATCCTGAGGTGGAGTGGGTCAGCCCAGGTGCTGGCCTCTGCTCACCTGTTCCCCCCCCCCCCGGCTGGCTGTTCCGCCCTCAGGGTAGGGCTGGAGAGCAGAGCCCAGCCCCCAAACTGGCCTCCAACGTGGGAAGGTGGTGTGTGTGGGGGGGTGAACCGAGTGGGGGACCCCACACAGGCTGATTGCCCTGGGCCCCCACCCCCCTCAGGGGGGCAGCAAAGTAACAGTTGCCTAGGGCCCCAGCAAACCTTGGGCAGGCCCTGAGGAATGGTATTATTTAACATCTTTATTAATGACCTTGATGTGAGTACAGAATATGATAATCAAAGCTGAAGATGACCCAAAACTAGGGTGTGGAGGCAATGCTTTGGAGGGTGGAGCTGAACTTCAGAGCGATCTTGATAAATGGAAGAATTGGTTTATGGAGAACAATATGAAATTTAACAAAGACAAATGGAAGGTGCTATACTTTGGGGAAAAAACAAATGAACAAATACAGAATGGGGAATAACTGACTTGACAGCAGCATTACTAAAAAGTATGTGAGAGCTGTGGATCACAACCTCAGCAAGAGTCAGTAATATGATGCCATTGCTAACAGAGAGAGAGGAAAAAAAAGCAAATGCAATTCGTAGCTTCATTAACAGAGACATAGTATGTAAGTTATGGGAGGTGATAGTACCACACTAATCAGCACTGATTAGCTCTCAGCTGGAGCACTGTGTCCAGTGTTGGTCATCAATGTATAGGAAGGAAGTAAAAAAACAACAAGGAGCTGTGTGGCACTTTAAGACTAACAGATTTATTTTTTGCATGAGCTTTCGTGGGAGAAGATCCCACTTCCTCAGATGCTTCGAAGCATCTGAGGAAGTGGGATCTTCTCCCACGAAAGATCATGAAAAAAATAAATCTGTTAGTCTTAAAGTGCCACACAACTCCTTGTTGTTTTTTTTACTGGACTAGACTAACACGGCTATCCTTTTTGAAATAGGAAGGAAGTAGCCAAACTGGAAAAGATGCAGAGGAGTGCAAAGGCTGAAAGAACAGGGTATGTTTAATTTGAAAAAGAGGAGATTGCTGTCATGATCTCCCTTAATCTTCAAATACTCAAAAGTATAAAAAAGCTGTTTTTTCTTCTATTTGCCACTATTTGGCAATGATTATTCCCTGTCTGTTCGTACTACTGAAGACATATTTGAAGTATTGTATCCAGTTTTGGGCCCTCCTATGGAAAGGACGTGAACAAATTGGAGAGTGTCCGGCAAGGGGCAAAAAAAGTGATTGGGGGCTAGGGCACATGACTTATGAAGAGAGACTGAGAGCATTAGACTTGTTTAAGCTGCAGAAGAGAATAATGAGGGGGGGATTTGACAGCAGTTTTTAATTACTTAACAGGGGGTTCCAGGGGGGATGGCACTAGGCTGTTCTCAAAGGTAACAGATGACAGACCTAGGAACAATGGTCTCAAGTTGCAATGGAGGAGGTCTAGGTTGGATACTAGGAAAAGCTTTTTCACTAGGAGAATGGTGAAGCACAAGAGTGGGTTACCTAGGGAGGTGCTGGAATCTCCATCCATTAAGGGTTTTAATGTGCTACTTGACAAAGTCCTGGCTCAGATGACTTAGTTAGGGTTGGTTCTGCTTAGAGCAGGGAGTTGAATTTGATGACCTCTCAGGTCCTTTCCAATCCTAATCTTCTATTATTTTATGAATCTTGTCACAGAGGGCAGGGCAAAAGATAATGTGTTCAAACTATAGCATAGGAGATTTATATTAAATTTCAGGAAAAAAAATCCTTAAATACAAGAATGATGGACAATGGAACAGACTGACTAGTGAGGCTGTGAAAACCCCCACACCGATAGTTTTCAAAAGGAAGCTGGAGAGTTAGCTGTCTTTGATTGTTTAGACACAACAAATTCTGCATTTTGTCAGGCATTTAGATTAGATGACCCTTATGATGTCTTAGCACCTATGATTCAACTGGTACAGCTATTCTTTGGATTATAGTGGAAGGAAAAGATGCAAGGAGCCAGTCATTAAGCTGGGAAGTCTCTACAAAGTAATGGGCAAAAGAACATTTGTGGAGACTGGCTTTCTGCAACTGCCTTCATCAATTTTTCTTCTGTTACTTTTTCCAGAACAATAGTTGTGACAAATTTTCATTTGTTTATGTTTTGAAAGCTCCCTCAAAAGAAAAACGGCCACAGACATTCTTTAAAAATTTATTAATTACAGCTTAGATCGCTAAAGGTACTTTTGGAGTTTTAAAGAATCTTCTGGATCAATGTTCACGTCTCATGATTTGGATATCAATTAATTTCCAAGTATGTCCTTCTCAGTCTCAAAATTGCTCCCGGGCACTAAATCTGATCAACGTATTTCAAACAGACCTCATCTGAATTTTTAGGAGATGTAGCTTTTGAGATAAGACAAAGAAATATTAGAAAAATTAAGGAAAACTAAAAGCTATTTTCATTTCACACCTGCAGCAGCAGTTATATAGTGTCGTGTGGCCACTTTCCCAACTCAGTTCATTCTCTACCACAGAGAACTAGCTAGAACTCCAAAGTAAAGCAGAAAAGGGAAGGTAGTGGTGACTGTAGTGCAGTGCCCCTCAGGGGAAAGGCAGGACTTTGGAGTTAGGTCTGAATGGAGAAGATCATTTGTCCCAGCTGTGTCAGAAGGAGAATCATGGTCCATGATATAGCATTGTATAAATGTGTGGGAGGATGTCCAAATGGCTACTTTACATAAGTTAGTAATAGGCATGTCATTCAAGGCAGCTACAAATGTGGCTACCCTTGTATAGTGTGTTCTGAGTCATGTAGCAGGTTATAGCCCTGTTGATTGTAGCAGAGCTCTGTGGAGCCAGAAATCCATTGGAAAGTCTTTACTCAGAGACAGGTTTGCACTCAGAGTATTCTGCACTGGAGAGGAAAAGCTTAGAATGGCTTCATCGTGAATGACTTGGCCAATTACAGATAAAAGGCTAATGCCCTTCTGCCATCCAGGGTGCAGAATCTGTGTCTATTCTTGTAAGGTTTAGAGAAGAATGTAATAAGATGGATAGTTTGGTTAAGGTGAAATGAAGAAGGAATTTTAGGCAAGAATTTAGGGTGGAGTTTGAGAGTGACTTTGACCTTGAGAAAAATCATATAAGGTGGGTCTGCCAAAATCGTCCCTGGTTTTTCAATAAATCTCACAGGCGTGATGGCTACCAGAAAGGCTCCTTTCATGGAAACGTGTAGTAGTGAGCACCTAGTCAGATATTTGAATGGGGCAGCCATCAGAGATAAAAGCTCTAGTGTGATCTCTCATGAAGGAGTTGAGTCTCTGGGTTCTGGGTGAAGATTATCAATTTTCTGTAGGAATCTTTTAGTAGCTGTATGAGTAAAGACCAAAACTCCATCCACCTTGTGGTAGAAGGTCATAATCGTTGCTAGGTGTAGTCATAATGAACTCATTGAGATTGCTTAAGGTAAAGTACATTGCCCAGTACTATAGGCAGGGTGGCATCAGTTTGTTTGTTTAGACACTATATGTTGAATCTTCTCCATTTTTAGAGGTATGCCAAGTGCATAGTAGTCTCTCTGTCGTTTAGCAAGTTGTCCCTCATTTTTCAGAGCAGATCATATCTTTGTCTTGGAATCACTGAGGAGCCAGGCTCTTAGTATTTGGAGGTTCAGGCACAGATTTTGACCTTCTGCCTTTTTCAAATCTCCTGTCTTAGGATGAAGGACCCTCAGTGAGTATGCTGACAGCTGGTGTAAATATTGATATCATACATGCTTGGGTCATGGTGAGGCTATGACTTCGGCTTGATCAATTCTGATCTTGTGTATGACTCTGGACAGTAGTGTGTTGCAAGGAAAGCATAAGGAAACATGTGTCCCATTACATTAAAAATGCATCTCGATCCCAAGTCCACCCTGGAGCAAAACACTGGACATTTTCTATTCCTGTTCATGGCAAATAAATTGCTCCTTATTGTTGGAATATATTCTGATCAATGGACATGTTCATTTTTCACTCATGGTCATGTGAGAGCTTAGTTTGTTGCTTTGATATTCTGAGATCCCAGTAGGTAGGTGGCTGATATGCTGATATGTTGAATATAGTATGTCCACAAGTTTATGGTCTCTTTGCATAGGATATATAATCTTGCACCTCCCTGTTTGATTATGTGGAACATGCGTGCCCATTATAATGATCATTTTGGGAGGGGAAGTGGACACCTGTGCATGTGTTATGTTGATGGGTCACCACAGTACAGAGTTCTTGATCTTTGTTGGCAAGCCTAGCAGCTTGTTCAGTCTGTGTTTATGGGGGAGATGCATTGTCCTGAGTCAAGCTCACAGGCAGCACATGAATAGTCTGGAATGTTCTATGATGTATGTATAACCTTGAGGTGGGCTTGAGTTTACGTCTAGTGCCTTTCTCCAGTGCCCAACAAAAATAAACCCCACCTCCTACAGTGAAGAACCTGGAGATCAAGATTCAATCCTAAAGGGACTCACAGTGAAGACTGTTCAAAGTTAATGAAAACAAAAGCAGTGAACTGTATTAAACGTTAACTTTATAAACCTTTTGATGAAAGAAAGAAAATAATTACTATCCAGATCTATAACATGATATGGTTATTTAGAAATCCACATCTATTACGGTCTTTAATCACCAACTCCAAAGGCTTGTGTTAAAGAAGCAGCTCCCTCCTCTTTGGCAGCAGAAATCCTCAGTATGTGTCCTTGAAGACTTTCCTCCCTCTGCTGGGTGTACTGCTGTCCAGTCAACTTGCTTACTGAACACTCAGTTGCATATACACACACATATATATAAAAAATCCTGTTACAAAAAAATATAATTGCCTCTTTCTCCTTACTACATTAAAAGAACTGTAGTTAAGCCCATAACCCAAAGTATACAGTTAAAAGAAACCACCCTTCTTTCCCAATGGTCTCTTCTCCACAACCACTGCCTCCGCACTTCCCTGCTGGAGGGTTAAAAAGGCTACTAACCTGAAGCAAAATGCCTCAAAGTTGGGGAAACCAGCCTCCTGTCTGCTCCTGGCTCAGCTTCTCCCCTTGCACGCAGCACAAGTGCACTACTCAATGCACCTGCCCTGGGCTGGCTGCTTGCTCTCAGGCATCAGATCACTGCACTCAAGGAACCTGGTGGAGCACACTCAAAGCTACACACCACATGCTCAGGGCCGTCCCTAAGGGGGTGTGGGGCCCCAGGGGAATCACCTTCTGCGGGGCCCCCACTCACCCCCCCCCCTTGCAGCGGAGGGGCAGGCCTGGCCAGCCCAGAGGAGGGGCAGGACGCTGCACCAGCAGTCCCGTGCCAAGGACCGGCTGAGCTGGCCAAAAGCAGCGGGCCAGTTCAGCACTGCCAGGCCCCACTTCCCCCGGCCACACATGCTGCTCTTAGCTCTGTTCCAGGCCTGCCTACCAGCCACCCACTCTTGCCACCTGGGCTAGTGAGAGGTGGAGTGACC
The DNA here is from genome assembly GCA_007922195.1 of Podocnemis expansa. Lineage (NCBI taxonomy): Eukaryota > Metazoa > Chordata > Testudines > Podocnemididae > Podocnemis > Podocnemis expansa. The sequence goes on from ML681979.1 coordinate 17,919,891, forward strand.
CCTGGCCAGGCCTGCCTGCTGCCCCCGAGCCTTGCCCCTCGGTTAGGGGGCCCCAGCCAGACCTGCTCACTAGCCCACTGGCCTGGGGTTTGACCCCTGGCCAGATCTTTCTGCTGCCTTGGCTAGGGGGAGGTGACTCCTGGCCTCGTTGTCTGGGCTGGGGGGGGGCACAGACCCTGGCCCTGCCTGCTCCCCAGCATTACTGCCTTGGCTTGGAAGGTGACCCCCTGGCCCAGCTTGCCCCTCTGGGCATGGGGAGAGGTGGGGGTTAACCCCTGACCAGGCCTGTGACCCTGGCCTTGCCACCTAGGCTAGTGGTGGGGGTAAACAACCCCTGGTCCAGCCTGCCTGTTGGCCTGCTGGCATCACCGCCTGGGCGGGGTGGGGTGGGTGGGGTGCGGATGATGCCTGGCTCAGCCTGACCCCTCGCCTCACTGCCTGGGCTTGTGGTGGACAGCCCCAGGCCCATATGCCCCCCAGCCTTGTCACCTTGGTTTTGGAGGTGAATGACTTCTGCCCAAGTCTGCCCCCAAGGGCTCACTACCAGGGCATAGGGGAGGAGGGGGCAACCCTGGCCCTGACCTCACCACCTGGGCTTAGGAGAGGTGACCCATGGCCTAGCTTGCCTGCTGGGTCCCCAGCCTTACCACCCGGGTTTGGGGGGTGACCACTAACCAAGTCTGCCCCCCAGCCTCATTGCCTGGGCTTATGGTGGGAAAGACCCTGGCCTGCCTCTTCACCCAGCCTTGCCATCTAGGCTTTAGGGAAGTGACCCATGGCCCAGCCTGCCTGCTGGCCTCCCCAGCCTTGCTGCTTGGGCTAGGTGGAGATGACCCCCCACCAGGCCTGCCCTTCAGCCTCACCACCCGGCCTCAGGGAGGGGGGGTCAATCATTGGCCTGACCTGCCTGCCATCCTGGGATACGGGTGGTGGTGGGGCTTCCCGGGCTGCCTATCGTCCTCTTGCCTGGCCACCAACATGACCCAGGGCCCAGAGGGGCATGATCTCTGATTTACCTGCCACCCACTAGCCCAATGTGACTGGGAGCCCAGGGAGAGTCCTGGATCTGCAGGCCCCCTGTCCCCTCCAGCCTGGCTGCTGGTCTGACCCAAGGCCCAGGTGGACCTGATCCCTGGCCACCTGCCCCAACATTGGCCTGGTGAGATCCAGGTTCCCTGGGTAGGGTTACCAGATGTCAGACAAAAGGAGGACATGTCCTCCTTTTAAGCGTCACTTTCTCCATCTGGCAGGCATTTAAAAATACATGGCTTTGTCTGGCTTTCTACTTACAGGGGTTAAAATATGGTGGAACACCCCAGAACACCCTATTTTTAGGGGGGAAGCATTCCAGGGCCCCCTAAAAACAGACAAATATATTAATGCTATGTGTGCTGCATGTGTCCTCCAATGTCTTCCTTTTCGTACTTCCCTGTCCTCCTTGCCATGCTTTGGTATCTGGTAACCCTACCCATGGGGAGTCCTGGATTCCCAGGTCCCCCAGACACTTACCCCAGACCTGGCTGCTGGCCTGACCCAGGGCCCCTGGGGGAGGGCAGATCCCCAGCTAACTCCCCCTGTGGCTCAGGCTCAGGGTCCCACCAGACCCCCCCTCCCAGTACTTACCTGCACGCTCCAGGGAGGAGGGGCAGCAGGCAGCCCAGCAATTCACCAGCAGAGCAGGGGCTCAGCGAGCCTGTGTCTGCCAGCCAAAAACATTTGGGGCTTGCCCTGGGAGACCTGAGGCTCGTGCCGGTCCCCGGCATGGGGGGGGGCAGCAGTGTGGGCCCTGAAGGGTCCCCCAAAGCATGGGGGCTGGGTGGCTGCCTCACTTGCCCTACCCTAGGGACAGCCCTGTACATGCTAGAAACTTCTGAGTCTAGGCACCTGAATCTGCCCAGCAACACTGACCCACAAGATGCCCGGTGGGCCAGCCCGTACTCCATCTTGCCCCCATGGCTCAACAGGGACATCAGTTGGAGGCTCCTCCATAGAGCCGTGAGCACGGGTGTGTATTTGGCGTGGTTCACCTGTCATTCTGATACCTGCTCCTTCTGCAGTGAGAGGGAGACCGTGGCACATGTCTACCTCAAGTGCGCCAGGTTGCAGCCCCTCTTCTGGTACCTCTTATTGAGGTTCTGGCTGCACTTTTCCCCTCTCTTATTTATCTATGCACTCCCCATCCATGGCCCCACAAAGTTGTGGGACCTCCTTTTCAACCTCCTCCTGTCTTATGCCAAGACTGCCACATCCAAGACCAGGGAGAGGAGGTTGGCTGGGGAAGGGGCCTGTGACTGTGGGGCCTATTTCTGGTCCCTTGTTCGTGCACTTCTCTGGGCGGCGTCTGCTAGTTCCCTTGACACCTTCCATAAGCAGTGGGTGTTGTTTGGGGTTCTCTGCTTGGTGTCCCCTTCTGAAGCCCTAGTTTTAAAGCTGTGACCCTCACACCCATTCCTTTTATTCATCCGTTGCCCCCCAAAATCATTTGAAGAGCAGTCCAGTGCCACCTCCCCTTAGGCTGGGGGAGGGGTTTTAGAAATGGGTGGGCTTGCACATGCCCATCTGCCCTGGTTCTTCCAAAGGAACTCTGACCCACAAGAGCAACCCAGACCCCAACAGATCTCTTAAAGAGACACTCCTCATTTAAGCCCAATGGGTTATGATTGATGCCATGCGATTTAGCAGATGAAGGCAGAGCCTGGCAGATACTTGTGGACTGTGCATCATGATATCCATCAGGTTTGTCAGTTTGATGAATCTCTGAGGTGGTAATGATGCTTTTGTTTCTATTGAGTTTAGATAGACCCCCTATGAAGTCCAGTTGTTGAACTGGTGGTAGCATTTCCTTTTGAAGATATGTTTGTAGACTGAGGTGTAGAAACTGACAAGAGGTGTGCTAAAAGGAGTAGAGTGCTTGACGAAGGAGGGTCTTCAAGAGGAAGAGGGAAGAGATCAGAAGAAGAAAGAAAGGTGAGGAAGAGATCAAGAAGGCTAAGAATGGAAATAGCAAACTGAAGACAGAGCTGAGAATAATTGGAGAAGCAGAAGCAGTGTTAAAACTAAGGACATACTTTAGCTTTGGACAATCAGACTCAGTTCCTGCTTCAGGCTTTAGGCAGCCAAGGTAACTGAGTCGCTACTCTGTGTCTGAGTGTAATGTAATCTTTGTGTCACTGTTAACAGCAGAGAAGGACCCCTGCAGATAAAAAGATGAATAGAAGGAAAGCTCTGTAAATTTTAATTCTGTATGCATAGGTATACCTGTCAATAAAACTGAAAGTTTGTGGTGAGAGTGAAACCCTCCTCCCTTTAGTACCCATTCAGCAACCTCCTAGCAAACACTCACTGAATATTAGCTTGTTAAGAATTTTTATAATTCGTTAAAATATGTTATAGATTCTTATGTTTATAATATTAAGATTTATTGTATTAAGTAGAATGAAGTGTTTAAATTATTTATTAAGCTGTTGAATAGTGTTAAGGATAGATTTAAGATACTGTTATTGTGTGTCTAAGAAATTGTGTTTATTATTGAGTGTTAGTTGTGTCAGTGTTATTGTGTGCCTAAGAAATTGTAGTATTCTCTGAATATGACAGTGCAATAAGGATCTACCCATATATATAATTTAATTTATTATTAACTATATTATTGTTCAGCTATATAAAATGTCAAATGTTAGATTGTTGAAAATATACAGTAATTCTGTAAGCATATTATTCACCTTCCTTTGTAGCACGGGGCATGACATAAATGCTGGTAGATTTTCTGTACCTTAAAGTATTTAAATTGTGACTTGAAAACTTTAAGAACTTAGTCATAGGTTAGAGGTTTGTTGTGGGAGTTGGAGAGTGAGGTACTGTGGCCGGAGGTCAGATTAGATCATCATTGGTTTTCTGACTTTAGAGTCTATGAGTCTGTAACTTATGACAAACTGAACATTTCTGTCTATACCACATATCTTTTAATAGTGTTCCTCTATTAAAGGTTTATATATATTATGTAATAAGTGGTTTTCATGTTTAAAACTGTAATTCTATTAATTGTATTACTGAATAAAGAAAGTATTTGGTTTTGAAGAAGGTAGTGGTTTAAGCATCAATCCTTGACTGGAAGGCTGTATTCATTCTCCCCAGTTAAAGTTAGCAAGTCAAACACTTTAGAAAATTGATCCTGGTACAGATACAGACACTAGTTGATAACAGCATTTAAGTTCCAGAATATGAGGGTGGATGCACAATGCTAATTAACTGCTGATGCAGGCATGAGATAGAGAGAGTGCACCTGTGGCCAAGCCAGATAATGCTGCCAAAATTCTTCAACTATAGGTTAAGGACATGCAGTCATCTAAGTTCAGTTCCCACAAGCATTCCACTTGAAGGAGAATTCAGGGTTCTATGGGATTTTCCTCCTCTGAATTGTTATGGGGTTGTCTTGGCATACTGATCATTGTAAAGGAGAACCTAAAGAACCAATCTAATAAAAAAGGATCATCAGAAATGTGATGCAGTGCAGGACAGATTATCTCCAGTCACCCTAATACTGTGGGACCATGTAGAAAAAGCACAGACAGATCAACAAGCCTATTATAATCAGCAAATAAGGGTTTGAAAATTCCATTCGGGGGAATCAAGGAACAGGTTAATGTCCATGAAAGTCATGGCTATATGGCAGGGGCCATATATAAACAATTTGGAGATGGTAGTAAATTACGATAAATCACTATGGTTGAGATAAGTCTGGTAACATTTGTTAAGTTTGAACGCTAAAGGATCTGGGAATAAGGCTTTTTAGCACTAGACCTGGGCTCAACAAATCCCAGGTTCCAGGCTGCCATGCCACCCAGGAATTTGCCCCTGGTCCCTAACTGTGCTGAGAAACCAGACCAAGTACTTAAAGGAACCAAAAGAAGGAAGGAAATAGTCTCCATCTAGAACTGGTATCTGTACCTGCTTTGTTTGTTAATCAGGATAGTATCTGGGGCCAAAAAATTCCTGAGAGTTTATGCTTGGGAAACTTAGGCTTACTACAGATATACACTGTATAGTTTGTTTGTTTGTTTTTGTTTGTTTGTTTGTTTGTTTGTTTGTTTGGGGGGTGAGGGGAGGTGTTCAGCTTGCCTGTGATACCTGATTAAACAAAAAAAATCTTTGTATTGAAGAGACTGAATTCCAGACTTCATTAGTATGGTTATTGGGTGCCCAGCTGTGGATATGTGAATTGATCCCAGTTCAACAACCAGCTCTCTGTCTGCTGTGTACATATTCACTAAATTTTTCATGTTATTTTTCTAATTGTTTCATGTACAAAGTTACATTTGATATGTTGTCTCTGATTGAACAGGTATACAATGTGCTGCTGCATATACTCAGAACAGATATAGATTGACCAGGAAATTTTCAGTGCAGTAAATATTGAAGAATAATACTGCAAGGAGTATATGGAATTGGTGTGCCTTGAATGATTAATAATTAATGATTCCTTTTGATCCTCAAAAATTAGAAGAGCTATCCCATCTTTATGTATCCCCAGACAGAATCCATTGATGAAGACAATAAAAAAAATGGTTTATACCAGAAAAGAGATTTTTCCTAAGGATCCACTGATCAGCCAAACTCAGGCATTCCTCTCCCCAACTATAGAAACTAAAAGGGCTGAATTATGGTAGTTAATCACCTAATGAACAACATTTCTCATTATTTTCCTTATTTGCACTTTCTTCCACCTGCTTTAGAAAAAATTTCAACTTATCAAACAAAATTCACACACTGCCTTCCTTTTCAGAATTTCCCTTTGCATGTTGATTAGCTCAGCAAGAGATGGACAGGTTAAACAAGTTAGAAATATGGCTGTCAGATTGTAGGTAAAATCTGGCAAATAGCTATCTAATCCATGTTCTCACTCCAGATTATTAACAACACATTGTTTCCTTGAAAATTAAATATACCATGAACAATCTACATTTCATCCCAAATTAAAGTGTCTTTTGTCCTATCATAAGCCCTAAATAATGTGAAATGATTAGTATAGTAAAAGAAAGAATGAGTATGCCCTTCAAATTTAGACTGTTTAAGGATTTAACTGGCTCTCATTTAAAATAAATATTGCACTCTAGAAGTAACAGGATTTGTCTGTCATAAGAAAAGAAAAAGGTTGAAAGATACAAAGCAGGGTGTACCTTTGTGATACTAAGACAAATTGCTTCAAAGGGGGATCCAAAATAATAGGAGGAGCACCTAATGAAATACAGTTCTTGAAATCAATCAGATTTTAAAAGCCTCTGATGAAAAAAGGTTTAAGGATATTTGTTATACGCCGTCACCACCTAGTCAAAGAGAAGTAACTAGATTGTCCACATGCCTTAAAGGCAACTGTGCCCTTTAAAGTGTGGTACATCTGTTAAGTATGAAAGGATTGAGAATTGTTGGTACTAAGAAATCTTGGTAATTTGCATTATTCCTTGACATAACCACTTGTGCCTATATTTGAAAAGTTGATTACATATTAATATTAACTGTTCATTTTATATTAATGTGGTATATAAATGTGAATTAATAAAGTGTTGATTGGTTTAAGAATAAGCAAGTGTCCTGAACTGGACATACTGTTCACATTAAAAGTTGACCCAAAAAGAACCTAACATTAAATCAGTAAACTAATGCTTCCTGGATTTAATACAAAAAGATTATTTTATTGAATTCTATTGCATATTGGAAAATCTAGTTTGTTAGATTACAGCTTTACTATCTAATGGGCAATCTGGCAATTCACAAACTGACCAGTTTTCATGATAGCATGATTTGCCAGATTAACACATGTGGCAGCAATCCAGTTCACAAACCTACATGACAAAGCTGGTAACACTTTTTGGCTGATTGCTTCTTGGAATTAAACAAAATTTGCTGCACCTCTAAAGTTCAAGTTATTTCCAAATCTGTTAAAGTCCTACAACACATACAGCTAGAAGTTATAAAAGAGAGGTCCAGGGATCAATCATCTTATCCTATTGCAATACGATGTCCAGCAATATTGGCAGGTATTTGTGAACTCCTGTGGAGAGATGAATAAGGTCCACTGTTGCTTTGCAATAAGGGAGGAATTAGAATTACCCTGATTCCATCATGTCTTATCATTTTTATCACCCTGTGTACAAGATGGATGAAAAGGGTGGTGGAGCATCTCACATCTCAGAAGGAATGTGTTGATATGGACAGTTTGTCCTGCCTGGTGGCAAACAATTCTAAGTCCGGAAACCCCCAAAAGTTGAATGTGCCCTGAATTACCAAGACTTTATCGACCATTGTTCAAATGTGTCAGAGCTCTACTAATCTAATCTGCTGTGACATTATCCTTGCCTCTTAGTGAAGGGTAATTGGGTAAAAGTTGCGGTAGATTCATCAGTCTCATGGTTGATAGCCTTCTTACACAATTGCACTGAGTGAACTCCTCTCTGCTTGTTCAGGTAATACATTGCTGTCACATTGTCCACAATGACTTGTTCTACTTCTCTCTGCATGTAAGATGGAAACAATCTGAGAGCTAAATAGATAGCCCTCAGCTTCAGTACATTTATATGTAATGTCTGTTGTTTTTTTTTTTCATGATAACTGCATTTGGCCCAAACTAGCAGACGGTTGAGGTTCTGTTCCCATCTTCTCTGGGAAGCAAAGTGATTGTGAGTGCTGGAGAGGAGGGGTTGAATGCTCCCCCTTACAAAACATTCTGTCGATGTCTTCAGCATGATGGATGACTGAATTTCTTTCAAGATAGACAGAGTTCTGAACTTGCTATCTCTATGTGGGCTGTACTTCTTGGCCAGCAAACACATCCCATGGGAATATGTAGAACGCAATTAAAGAGGAATCATGACACTTCTAAACACTTTCTGATTAGTTTCAGTCTGACAATAATGCATCTAAGAAATACAAAATAATTTATGTTGAAGCCTAAGATTTATTTTGTGCCCTGCCTCCTTAAACTGAGACACAAATCAGAGAATGGACTGTCTGTCAGGCTAACACTCATGTGGCCAGGAATATGAATAAACCTCCTTTAAATATTAACATCCTAGGAGGATTTCTTCAAGCAACTGACAGGACACATAGTGACGAGCATAGCAAAGCAGGGCTAAGGCTTATCTACATTGTCCATAGTTCAAACTATAGGGGCACAAATAACTGTGTGCTGTTGTAACTCAACTCTATGTGTGCTGTGGGTGCAAATTAAAGGATTCCTAGTTTTCCTTAATTAAGTCTTGTTTAAAAGTGGCTTCTTGCACATCAATTAGGAATCTTTTAATTTGCAATAGCAATTCCATATGGCGAAGTTACAAACATCATTTTGCTGTGTGTTTCTGTTCAAACCCCCATAATTCAAACTGCACAACATTATAGACAGGTCCTAGAAGTCCCCACTTGGGTAGCTCTACCTTCAAAATGAACACAGAGTGAAGTGCATAAGAGGGACAACAGCATTTCCCAAACCTCCTTCCATCATTGCCCAGATTGTTATAGTGAATGTTTCTAAAAACATACAATGGACAATTAATATGAAACAATGATGAGGTTCTCAAAGATGATATTCACTTAAATGCTTTCATGGAGGAAAAAATTACAAAACCCAACACTTTTAAAATTTGATTGATCACAGAATCATATAGTTGAAAAGGTAGAGGCAAATCTTGAAGCCATAGGTAGCATGTCGGCAACTCTGCTTCCCCACAGAGAGATAGAGACAGAAAGATGGGTGTCTGATAGGCTGGTTACATAAGGCCTTATCTATGCACAAACGTGAACTAGCTTAGGTAAATTGATTTAGTTAAAGGGATGCAATTCTTTGCTTAAACATATCCATTTAAACTGTTATTTCTGTTTAGATTGCTACTGTAAACATAGTGGGGAAAGCTATATCTTGGAAAATAGGTTAAGGTAAACACTAATAAAGCACTCATTACAGAGAAAGCACATCCACCTATGGAATTAGTTTAGAATAATTAATAAAAACATATTCTCTATATACATGAGTTTTTAACATAAATTAAATTGATATAGGAGTTCCTGAACATAAAGTTGCACTCAAATTAACAACTGTTTTAAAATAACAGCTTTAATTAAATAGGTGGAATTTAGCATGTAGACTAGGCTTAAGGTAAAGAAAGTATGTGCTGGTGTATATTATGCAGAATGTTTCAGTTTAAATTTGATTCTTTCTAATCATGTTTTAAACTAGATCTCTTGAATTTACAGTTTGGGAATTTCCTCACAATGTCCAAGGGGGGGAAGGGGGAAGCCTCCAGCCTTTAAGGCTTAGTTGAAACAAAAAGTTTTACCAACATAGATAAAGATTTTATTTTATGCCAATATAATGAATCAACATCACTTTCAAACATGCTTCTGGTTTATATTGGTGTCGCTTATAATTAAATTTACATATTCAGCTAAGCCAATATAACTAGTTTTAGACAGATCAGAGTTCCCACAAAAAAGTTGCACCAACTTAACTAAAATGATAGAAGTGAAACCAGTACAGGCACGGTATGTAGACCAGCCCCAAGAAATGGTAGCAAAGGGAGAATATTCAAAGCGTACCAACCCACTCCAGATTCTTGGCCAAAAGGGAATGGACTAAGGAATCCTATCTCACCAAGTTTATCACACAGAAATTTTCTACTAACTACGGATATGAACAGAGTATAAGGACTATAAGATGACAAAAAGTAAGTTGCTTTTAGTCCTTCTGATTTATTAATGCTTGGAGGGTGAAAGATTCCCATTGCCCTCTGTGTGTATGCACAATATGAGACTTCTGCCTAAAAAACCCACACAAAATGCACAGGAAGAATTGAGGAAGTGTTTTCTCTCTCTCTTATTTTCTGGTAGAAGGGATTTTGTCTCAGCAGCTTGCTACATGCTACTACATGCACAAAACAATGCAAAGGAGAAAATGAGACACCAAAGGAGGTAGTGAGCAATGCCCTCCTGTGACAGGAAAGGACATTTGCATTTCTAGTCTATCTGTACAGATTGGAACAATAGCCTTTGGTTGTTGCTGACATATACACAGTAATATGAAATCACAAGCAATCTTCTGAAATACCACAACTGCAGAATTTATGATAATTTTGCAAGAATTAACAACACTGGGATCAAGACCAGACTCATAACAGGAAATAAGTCTCAACCCAACTGTGAGGAAGCTGCCATCCAATAATAAATTGTTTAAAACATCCACAGTATTTCTGTTTTATAGCTATAACACTTTATTATTGGAGTCATATGTTTGCTGTGTTCTGCCTTGTCATCAGCAGCATTTTCACTTGTAAGTTATGTTCCACTGAATGAGTCATAAATTAAAGAACTTTTCAGAACAACAGGAAGAACTATGGTTCCAATTTGGTAATGCTTCATGTATTAGAAAATCAAAAAAGGATTCTACTGTATTTTAATGAGCAATTCTATCACTGAATAGGACATGCCATCTGGATCTACACTGAAATTAATAAGAGCTGATGGAGATTAAACTGCTCCTGCAAGTTCAAGTATCACTGGTACTCACTGTAAAGGATAGTGCCATTTAATGCAGTGGTCTTCACTGTCAAATATATAGTTGTAATTCTGTTTGGTTCCTGCCCTAGCGTAGTCTGGGTCTTGGATACAGATGTTAGGGAAGGCAGTTCTAAATAAGAGTTCCCACTGAAAGATGGAAAAAATAGCGCTGTATCTGGAATAAATAACAAAAATGATATGAACATGACATCATATATAAAAATGAAATGAAACAACAGGAAAGCACAGTATATAAGCATGTAACTGTTTATATGGTAAATATTTGTGATTCATGCTTGGATTTTGAAAATAAGATAGTATACTATTTATGAGCTATGCATCCTATGCAAGTTATTGAAGGTCCTGGAGAAAACATCATCCTCTGCCATTTGTACCCCAGTAAAAACAGAAAGGCAAAAAAAATATGTGCGGGACCTACAGATATCACTTTAAATGAACAATTCATATAGAATGGTAATGCCGATTTCATTACCTGTAGATATATTATTTTTATAGAAATTTTAACACAGGCTACATTTCAGACTTTTCCCACAACAATGTTCCTGTTACCTATTTTCTTTATTATACTTTGGGATGAAACACTAGATTTTCTTCATTTTAAAGTCACTAGAAGATCCTGGGTTTGAAATCATGACTCAGACTCTATCATGATTAGGCTAAATGTATATGTTCAAGTAGCTGAGTCCTAGCTTTTGGTTGGTGTTCTTCATTCCCTAGAATATAGCACAATTTTCCATTAATTAAAAAGAAAATTCTTCTAGCTACTCATCCTTAGTAAAACATGGCTTTAAATTACATGAAATTAAGGTTTCACAGCAACAAATATCTAGATCCTGATTGGTGGCCTGGATACTATTGTAATAAACAGAGATGATAAATTATATTTTAACTAATTTTGCAGATCCAAAGAGCAATTTACGGGACTCACAACATATCAAGCTTTGTAAATGTTAACCCTCTCTTAAATATATTGTCAATTTTTGCTTTTAATTATCCAGAAATGGAGGACAGCTTGAGAAAGCTAATGGATGCATTTTGGAAAGAACAAATCTATATGCAGTCTTGATGCTAAATATAGGACAGGCAAATTTGTGTAAGTCTCAGATCTGCTATGTGTTGATGAAAAATAAATTTTGCACATATAAAATACACTTAAACACTAACGTCAAGAGCTGCCTTATCTTTTTTTTTTAATTGAAAATCACAAGATAAGACGTTGATTATGGAGGCTTATCAATTGCTTTTCATCTTGCCCCATTGACTGTGTGCTAGGTGTGGGTATGTCTATATAGTGGGATAACTATCGCTCACACTATATAAACAAAACTAAGTGGGGGTTAGGTAGGGTCTCTTCCTGCTGCTTTAGATAGTGCATTCCACTGATGCTGCTAGAACAGAGTCCAAATTCATAGCCAGCAATGCAAATGAGGAACAAAGAAGCCATCTGGGTTAGGCAGGATTTTTGAAAGCAAATATTGACTGTAGTTAACTAACACCATAGACATGTGTGACAGATGGCTCTCTCTGGTCATGTGACTTAGGCATGTGTGTGATTTTTCAGAAGTAGTATGTACTGTTTATATGAAACCATTTCATTTTCATTCTTAGCCAAACTGGTCATAAGGGAAGACTTGTGAAATCTTCTCAGACATAATCTCCTATTTCTTTGTAGTAGGTGTCTATGGAGAAAAAAGCCAGTGATGGCTGCATAAGTACATTTCAATGGAAAAATATTCAAATGAAGGAGCCACACAGGAGCACCCCTGGCTCGGAACAAGATCCAGGGCTCAGGCACCAGGACTTAGGGCTCGTGCACTTTAAGCATGCCACTGCTGCAGCCACTGCTGTGACAGACCCAGGCTCTGGTGCTGGGACTCGGGGATCGAGCCCAGTGCCAGTGATGCCCCTGGAGCCACATAGTAACTGAAGGATGGTAGGAAGACAGACATTCCTAAAAGATGGAAGCCAAAACATTTAGAACTATTAGTTATAAAACAAAAATGAAAGCGAAGGAAATTCCTTTGTCAGAAGGCTGAATGAGCTTTACAAGAACAAAAAGAAACATATTTATACAGCTAAGAAGAAAACATCTAGGAATTCACATTCTCCAGGAAGACACTGCTAGCTAGCCTTCTGTGATGGAACTCTCAGCAGATTATATCATAAAGTACAAAAATAGTTTGAAACTACCTACCAGAGCACTTTTTGGAACTGTGTGAGTTTATTAGCACTCAAATACATTCTTTTAGTATTTTAATATATTGCTTCTGTGATATTTTCACCTTAAGAATAAATGTGTTTTCTTAGAAGGGGCTGTGCAATATCTTAAAACTGTGGGCAATTATGCTGTTTATGATTTCTGAGGAAAAACATGAGCAGGCCTACATGCATTTAAAGAAGTGGGATTATACCCATGAAAGCTCACATGATAAAGAAATGTGTTAGTCTTTAGAATTGCCAAGGGACTCCTTGTTTGCTTTGTCTGACTTAGACAGTTTGACTTACTGGGGAGCTCACTGCAGGCAGGGAACTAACTGTGCAGTCGGTAAATATACCATGGGAGGAGGGAAAGAAATGCAGATCTCTGTCCAAGAAAGAAGATGGTTAGGGAGCCAGAAGTCTAAAAGTGGGTGCCTTTGCTGGAGCACAGGGGAAAATACAAGTGTTACTATTAGATTATTAAAAGATTATAATTATTAAAAAGTTTTCCAAAATATTCACCTTTTAGTTAGACATTCTCCATGTTTGGTCTCTGAAAAGGAATATTTTATTGTTGAAACCTTAACTTTTGGATTTCCTGACTTAGTGATTTAACTGTGCATCTTAACATTTCATTCATAGACAATATATTTAATTCTAATAAGCAACAGCAAGTATTCTTGCCTGAGGCTGCATATAATACGGCTGTATTTAAAATATCTTCTGTACTTTCCAGTGGCAAGCAGTTCAGTTTCAATCTGGTTGAGTTTGGTGGTAGTAGCAAAGGGAAACTAAAAGCACTTTTATGATTAAATCTTTAATTAGTAACTGGCAGAATAAATCAAACTCATATCATGGTTTATCTGCAACAGGTTTTATACACATAAACAGCTTTCTGTACCTGGAGTTTGAAGTTAGTCCAACAACAACAGGAAGGAAATTTATGAAAATGAAAATTCAGATAATACAAATACTATTTTTTGTTAAACTATCTGCAGCCTCACAAGTATCATTTATTCTTTTTAAAGCTTCTACAAATCAGTTTCAATACAGTGACAATGTTTTTCAAGAAAACCTGGTAATGACCCTTGAGATCTGTCATCATGATAAACGAGCATGTTATCAGCATACATTTTGATGGTTAGGTATTGTAAGCAAAATTGTAAATCATCTACAAGCAGAGAAAACACCATCATTTCAAGGACAGATCCTGTGGAACTGCTGTTCTATTAAACTGATATCTATAGACTCAACCCATAGGGATATGTTAAATAATTTTAATAAATAAAAGATAATTTTTTGCTGGAAAAAGCCACTCTTAATTACAGCATGTTTCCCCCCAAAATTAATGATTGTCTCTGATCCCATAAATACATCAGTTAATAGTGAGAATTGCCATTAATAAACTTGAAAAGCCTAAAAGGCTATACTTAACATCTGGTTAGTAGAGTTTCTGCATGATTACATTTAGACATAAAATACGCAATTATATTTTTCTTCTTAAAAAGATTAAGAATAGCAACATAGAGGTTATCAATGCACTATCAGGAGCTTGGAATAAAAAGCAGTCTTTGTTACAGAAACAACATGTAAACATATACATTTGAAAGCACTATATTAAAATAGCAAGGAGATTCTGAAAAAATCAGTGAAAGGAAGAAAAATCTGCACTTCTTTCCTTGACTTACCTCCACTGTGATTAAGTGTTTCATGGTTTGAGATTCAAAGGTATGTATGAAGATATATAAATAAAATAACAGGGGCTAAGGATGGATGGCATCCAACTTTTCATTTCCTTGATTCACTCAAAACAACCAAGGAATCTGGTGGCACTTTTAAAGACTAACAGATTTATTTATCACCTGAGCTTGCATGGGAGAAAATCCCACTTCATCAGATGCTTGAAGATGGGGAACTTACAGGATGGGATAAATAAATTTGTTAGTCTTTAACAGTGCCACCAGACTCCTTCTTTGCTTTGCTGCACTAGAGTAATGTGGCTACCCCTCTGGTACTTGATTCAATCAAACTCTGAAGTTTGGGCTATTTAGAATTAGAGTCACAATTCAGTAAGCTTATCTGTAACTTTAAAGCACATGAATCATGAATCAGGTATCAAATAGGCACATGTGTTTATAGAAGATCCATGTATCATAAGTGTACTTGTTGGTACTATCCTTCTCAGGTATATTGTGCACATAAGGCAGTGGAAGATAAAATCTATGTTTGGCTATAAAATGTAAACATTTACCACATTAGGCAGAGAAGAATATTTGTTAAGTATACATACAAGGATTACATCCTTGGCAGACTAGACTCTACAGATTTTAAACCAGATTCTTGGCTTAGTCATTTTCCAATCAATGCCACTGAGTGGGAGATTTGACAGAGAAAATTGTGATTTTGTGCCCTGTTTGCTCCCTAACCCCAGTCCTGGGGCCATTGTGAACCATAATGTGGATCATTTGGAGGCAGCTGCTATACATTACATCAGCTGCCCATGGTGAGAAGGAGTTGTTCCAGAAAGTGGGCATCAGTTGAGCATGTATGATGGGCACCTTGTGGAATTTTAAAATTTTCTTGAAAAACCCAGACATGCCCTCCAGGATTTGGGAAGGATGTAGGAAGAAACTGCAAGTACAGTAGCTCTGTACTGTTGGAGTGTTTCCACACAGAATAAGAACTGTCCAATGACCATTTTCACTGAA
The DNA here is from genome assembly GCA_007922195.1 of Podocnemis expansa. Classification (NCBI taxonomy): domain Eukaryota; kingdom Metazoa; phylum Chordata; order Testudines; family Podocnemididae; genus Podocnemis; species Podocnemis expansa. The sequence goes on from ML681979.1 coordinate 17,935,358, forward strand.
TTTATGCTGCTTAGGAGAACCAAGGGTATGGATCCTGCGCTGCAACTATAACTGCAATAATAAACAGCAGTAGTAAATCACACAGAACTGAAAGATGAGATCTTCTGTCCAGCAGAAGAGAGTGATAAACACACACATCTAATACATTACTGGCTTTTTTGGTTTGCTTTTTTGTTTGTTTGTTTGTTTGTTTTCCCCAGCTCTTTTACTCTAAAAAGAAAGATTATTGGAGCAAGGACCATGGGCAAGATTGATAAAGATATTTAGGTGCCTAAAGATGCAGATAGGCACCTAGGGGGATTTTAAAAATGTCTTAGGCTTCTGAAAATCCCACTAGTTACTAATCTACATCTCTAGGTACATAAAGATATTTAAATTTTAGCCTCATATCTTTATCTTCTCTGTATAGCGTAACTTATGATACATACAAAAGTTAAATAATAATAATAGCCAAAAGCTTAACATCTGCCCGTCACAATGAACCATCCTTAATGTATGTTCTGTCTTTGATGGATCTCAATTGTGAGGTAAATTGTATTTCAATGAAACCAACTCATTTATTCTAGTGGATAATTTGGTCTGTAATTTTTATAACACCAAAGAATACAATGGGAAAATACTTAGTAGACAGACAGATTTAGTATATGACAATTTACATTTGTCTGAATTTAAAAAAATGGGAAAAGTCAGTTAGTTTTCTATCGCTAGCCTTTGTGGTCTGTTTGCTTCTATCCTTTTCTTGCATCCTTCACTTGAACTGTGCCTGTCCAACTGTAATTGAACAGACAAACTTCTCAGAGAAGAGACCTATCAAAACTGTTGGGTGATTTTCTGCATTGTTCTTATCCTATTACACCACTGAAATGATGCAAAGGAAGCAAAAGACTGATCTTGAATTCATAGCTGGATATACCCCTGCAACAAGAGGCCCCCAGTGGATGTAGAGTTGGGACAGGGTGAGCCCAGGTACTGGTCAGAAAACATAGTTCTTGACCAATTCCCAACTCGTGGAATGTATCTGGCGAACCAAAAATAGCTAGCACACACTGAAGTGTCCTTTTATCCAAGAACAGACAGAGAATTAAAGTGTATTACCTTGTGGTCCCCTATAAATAGTATACAGCAAAGAATCTGGGCCTGTATGTTTTGTAAGGTACTACACTAGGTAAATAACAATCATTTACTGGGTTCCCTGTTTGGAATCTAACAGCCAAGTGATGAGAGAATTTTCCAGGCAACAAAATATAAACCACAACAAATCTCTCCCATGTTGCTTATATTCTTTTGGTTGAACTCACAAAAGCTTTCTCCTCAGTATACCAGAACTCTTATATTAGAAAGCAAAACAAATCTTTAAGGAACAAAATCCAAAAGTTTTGCTTTACAGAACAAACTGAGTACCCTGTTAATAATACGTTGTGCTGCCAAGAGGAATCTGAATTCAGATCTGTAGTTTAATCTCTTTTTATCAAGATTACTGAGACTTGGAGTGCTCAAAAGCTAATATATTCAGTGACGGAGGTAGAAGGAAAACTTTGAGTGAGGTATGCACTAAACAAGCAAACCACAATAACAAACTATTATATTAGTATAATGAAATAATCACCATCCAGCTGCACTGATACTGTGGTTAAGTTCCAAAGGGTTGCCATGTTAGTCTAGCTCAGGAAACCAAACAAGGAGTCCTATAGCACTTTTAAAGACTAAGAAATCATTTATTGCATGAGCTTTTGTGGGAGAAAATCCCACTTCATCAGATGCTTTGAATAGTGTGGTTAGTTTACAAATTTCCCAATGCTATTACAACTTCCTAGAAAATGAATGTACATCAGTTAATAAATAGAAAGGGAAATCAATGGCACAGGAGTCACTTGAAGCACCCTGCTGATTGCAATTGTCCAAAGAATAATTTCTTCATTTTCTAAGGCAGTGGTAGCTGTCTTCATTCTACAGAAATTTCCACTGCAGATGATAATGAAGTTACAAATGACAGACTTACTGATAGACTCAGCAGCATGTTTGCTACCAAAAAACTGTGGGAAGAAAATTTTGAGAAGATTTAATGTTGTGAGATCAACATTTGGAACATATTGCACAAAGAGTGCTTATTTAGGGGCCCTTTATTTGTCTTAGGCTATCTGATTTTAGGGTGGAAAACACTTAAAGGTCTATGAAAAAGCTATGTGAACAGACCTTCCAAGCTCCCTAACTTTATCTTCTATAACCTGACACAATCACCTAGCTCTCCTCCTGCATAATACAAACAATCATTCACAGAGAGCTCATAAACCTGCAATTTCAGTTTAAATATTACGTTCCTTTGGTAGCCATTCCCATAAGACCCTAGCCAGCACAATGGTTGTACTGTAATTAATCATCCTTTTCATCTTACGTGAAATGGGGGTATTCAGGCTTATGATGCAGAGGGAGCCTACTGGGTAAACAACATGATAAAGCTGACTAGGGAATTTCACCACACAATTACATTGAAATCAATGACAGTCTATGCATGAATGTCCTAGTCAGCTTTGATAATGTGAGCCCAGATGCCAAATTGTTCTTGAACTCAGCACTTTCACTTAGTGAAGCACCATGCTCAAGTTACCAACACATAAGCAAACGTTTCATAAACTGTTAATTTTCAACAATTTGGTGTTGTTTTTTAGCTTTGATTGTATGCTTTCTTTTGTTCTGGTGGTTTATTAGCCAATTTATTGCACTGGAAAGCATCTTAATAAAGTTATAGTTGAAGCACTGATTCACAAACTAAAGTTTCAGACTACAAACATGCTGATGTAATGAAAGTGAATTACTTGAAAAAGTAAAAGAATATCTAAGCGGATTTATTTTTTTTAATGAATACAGGAAGCACTGATACTAGCATTATTACAAGTTGGAACAACTGAAAGCATATTACACAAAACATGGATATATTCCTCTAAGTGCATTTCACAGAGCCTGTAAAGTACAAGTAAACTTGAATGAACTTTTTTCCTCAAGAACCAATTTAGAAAAGCAAAATCAATATTTTCTATGTTAAATCTGTCAGTAGAATTCATATGGTTATGTCTACAGCAATACTATGACTAATCCAAGTCTCCCCTCAACACCACTAAATCTAATGCATATTGACAATAAATTTATAGTTGTCCAAATTAAACCTTTATAACCATTTTCTGTTCAAGTATAGCTGCCTGTTTCTTTAGTGTTAAAATAAATTGACCAACACCAGTAACTTATAAAGCAATAAGCTGACCTTACCATTCTGATAAGTGTTAGTACAAAAATCCTAAGTGTATGTATAAAATATATGCAAGTCTATCTGAAAAGTGCTGTACAAGAACATGAAAATTTGTCAAATTCATTTAGGTAATCACTCAGGACTCATTGCTATTAGCATTGGATTATCTACAATTTGCCCCATTTTATGAAAAGTCAAAGCTTCTGAGAACATTTTAATAATGATCAAAAAATTGGGCTGTATTTTACTCACTGTACTTACCTCACATCAACAATTCAATAGACTTGGATCAAAAGTGTGAAAGGTAACATTCACATAGGTGTCCCACAGTACTTCATTGAACAATAAGAGAACTCCAAGAGATTTTAGAAGTTACAACTTCATTGATATTCAATATAATCTAGGTTTCACTGACCTTAAATGTAGCCAGCAGGGTTTAAATCATACCTGCTAGCATATTATGAGAAAGCTAGAGAAAGATTGACATCCAAAGTCTGAACTTAAAGGAGAAATGCAACTCATCTGCCTCAATGGATGAGAGGAATGGGGGTGGAATGCAGTGAAAGGGCAAAACTTGATCAGCAGGAAAGGAGATGTTAATGAGGGATACCAGGTAGCTCCTTCTCACCTTTGTTCATCATTCCTCAGCTCCCAGGATTTAACTTATGGAGGGCCATGTAGAGTCTCATTCAGATTCATTTCAGTAGCTTCACCCTGAACTAGGAATAGGAACTCAATGTGACAGCACCTCCAGGTCTAGTCAACTACCTCTTTAGGCATCAGGGAGGAAAATCTTTTCCCGTTGGCAAACTGGCAGAAAACAGGTTTTTCCCCCCCCCATTCCTTCTAGCATATTCAGGCCACAATAGGGTAAGTATCAATGCACTTTGTACCCAAATAAAATATTTGGCTATTTTGTTACTTTGTTGCAATTTTCAGCCAGTTTCCAGTATGGTTAACAGTATAAGATGAATGGTGCTCAGACGTTTAAATAAATAAAACCTCTGTTTGTTGGTGATGTTAGTGTTGCAGCCCTTGGTGGACCCCAGCCATCACCTCTGCACCCTCTGTCCCATTCATAAAGCAGGGAGAAGGGCATAGTAGGATTCAGAATGACCTGCATCCTGGGGATTCACTGCAACAGCAGGGGAGTCATCAGACAGAGCTGCAAATGGGAGAATTTGCATTAGAAGTCTGCTGGGGGAGAAGGAAGGAAACAAGCCCCTGGCCCTAGAGAAGGAAAATGAATGTGTAAAAAAATGATGATGCACAACAGCTGGCTCAGGCAACGGTGTTATAAGGAGAGCTTGGGGATATATGGCCACTGGGAGGCATTCATGCAAACAGGACTGTTCTTTTAGGATGAACTTCTAATAGCGAGGAAAATGTACTTCCAGGATCAAGGCTAGCACAACTGATTGAGAGCTTTAAACTAGGGATTGAGGAGAGATGGTTGGGGAGATGTTCAAGTAATCTCCATGCCTGATTTTAACATTAAGAGAAGAATATGAAGTAAGAAAGGACACAGCAAGTTGGTAGGAGAATGGACATCATGAAGGAGGATAGTGTAGATACCAGTCTAATAGGTGATACTTGTGATGGAATGACAGCATCAAATTGTGTAAGGACTGAGTGTTCTGCCAAACAGCAAAAATGAATATGTTTGTGTACCAATGTGAGGAGTCTGGGTAACTAAATGTATGATCTAGAGCTACTGGTAGAGGAGATGAAACCAGATACCCTAGGCAAAACAGAAACATGGTGGAATAGTAGTCATGGTACTGGAGGGGCATGTGCTGTATAAGAAAGACAGAAACAGAGGAAAAGGTGTTGAAGTAGCATTGCATATCAATAATAAAGTAGACTGTACAAAAAAAATACAGAACTGATGGGATTAAATAAGATGTGGTCTGTCTGGGCAAAAATAACACCGGAGACGAAAGCTACTAGAGTTTCCCCAGTGTTAGTGCTTGGGTTGTGCTACAGACAACCAGGATCTGATCTGGACATGGATAGAGAGGTCTCTAAGGCTCTTAATGACATAAATATTACTGGAAATTGTGTGACTATGGGAGACTTATCTTTGCAGATATAAACTGGAAGACAAGGGCTAGTAGCAATAATGGGGCCCAGACTTCCCTGGATGTGATAATTGATGGATTCCTTAGTTACTGAACGTACAAGAGAATTCCATTTTAGATTTGGTATTGACAAGTAGTGAGTACCTCATAGTAGGGGACAATTGTGGTTCATAACCATGAGGTAATTCAATTCAAACTAAATGGAAGCATAAACAAAGACAGGTCTGTGAAAAGGTTCTTTGACTTCAAAAGGGATAATTTCAGAAATTAAGGGAATTATGGAGGAAGTGGATTGGATTGAAGAACTCTTGGATCTAAAAGGGGAGCGCAGGAACTATCAGAAGAAATGTTGCCAGCAGATCAAGGGATGTCATCGTACCCCTCTATTTGGCACTGGTGAGGCCGCATCTGGGATACTGTGTCCAGTTTTGGGCTCCCCACTACTAAAACGACATGGACAAATTGGAAAGAGTCTAGCGGAGGGCAACAAAAATGATCAAGGGGCTGGAGCACAAGACCTATGAAGAAAGACTGAAGGAACTAGGCTTACGTAGCCTGCAGAATAGAAGACTGATGGGGGATTTGATAGTAACCTTCAACTACCTGAAGGGATGCTCCAAGGAGGATGGAGCTCAGCTGTTCTCAGTAGTAACAGAGGACAGAACAAGGAGCAGTGGTTTCAAGTTGCAGCTGGGGAGGTCAAGGTTGGATATTAGGAAAAATTTTCTTACTAGGAGGGTGGTGAAGCATTGGAATGGGCTACTTAGGGAAATGGTGGAATCTCCATCTTTGGAGATATTTAAGGCTTGGTTAGACAAAACTCTAGCTGGGATAATTTAGTGAGAGTGGTCCGCTTTTTTGGCAGGGGGTTGGACTGGATGACCTCATGAGGTCCCTTCCAACCCTATGATTCTATGATCTGCAGCTGGCATCCCAAGGAAGGGGGAAAAAAATCATAGTCAGGAACTGTAGAACTGCAGACCAAACTGGATGAGGAAGCATTTTAGACAGGTGATTAGGAGAAATCAGAAAGACTACAAGGAGTGGAAGATGGGAGGGATCAGCAAGGAAAGCTACTTCTTGAACATCAGAACAGGTAGGAATAAAGTGAGAGTTGGAACTTGCAAAGAGAATTAAAACCAATAGTAGAAGGTTTTGCAGCCATATAAATAGGATGAAAACAAAGAAATAAGTACAACCACTAAGAACTGAGGATGGAGTGGAGATTAAGGAGAATCTAAGAATGGCTCATTATCTAAACAAATACTTTGCTTCTGTTTTTAATGAGCCTAATAAAGGCCTGGGGAAATAGCTGCAGAGTGACTAAAGAGAAAGTGGATATAGAGGTAGAAGTTACCACATCTGAGGTAGAAGCCAAACTTCAACAGCTTTATGGGACTAAATCTGGGGGCCCAGATAATCTCCATCCAAGAATATTAACAGAGCTGACACATGTAATTGCAAGTCCTTTGGTAAAGATTTAATGAACTTGTAAACTCAGGAATTGGACTGTATGACTGGAGAATTGTTAACATAGTTCTTATTTTAAGAAATGGGGTAAAAGTGTTCTGGATAACTAGAGGCCAGTTAGGTTCACCTAAGCACTATGCAAGGCCTTGGGGAAAAAAATGAAAAAGAAAGTAGTTAAGAACTTTGAGGTTAATAGAGATTGAGGCAAAAAACATAATGGCTTTACAAAGATAGATACTGCCAGACCAACCTGATTTCCTTTTTTTTAGAAGGTAACAGATTTTTTAGACAAAGCGAATGCAATGGATATAATTTACCTACATTTCAGTAAGACATTTGATATACTTTCACATGGAGAATTATTAATTAAATTGGAAAAGATGGGGATTCATATGAAAATTGAAAGATGGATAAGGAACTGTTTAAAGGGGAGTAGAGTGGATCATACTGAAAGGTGAACTGTGATGCTGGACAGACGGTATTAGTGCAGTTCCTCAGGTATTGGTCTTCATACTGATCCTGTTTAACCTTTATGTTACTGACTTTGGCACAAAAAGTAGGAATGTGCTAATAAAGTTTGAGGATGACACCAAACTGGGAAGCACTGCAAATACAGAGAAGGATCAGGATATCATTCAGGAAGATCTGGATGACCTAGTAAACTGGAGTAAGAAACAGGATGAAATTTAATAGTGGCAACTGCAACGTCAGGCATTTAAGAACTAATAACGGGATTTTGTGCTATAAGCTTGGAACTCATCAATTAGAAATGACAAAAGGACCTGGGAGTATTAATTGATCACAGGATGACTATGAGCCACTTATGTGAGATGGCTGTGAAAAAAGAAAAAAAAAAAGCTACTGCAATCCTTAGATTAATCAGATAAGGTAATTCCAGTGGAAACAGAGGGGTGTTAGTACTGTTGTACAAAGCACTGATGAGACCTTATCTGGAAATACTGTGTGCAATTCTGGTCTCCCATGTTTGAGAAAGATGAATTCAAACTGGAATCAGTACAGAGAAGGGATACTGGGATGATTTATGCCAGGGGTGGCCAAACTTATGGAATTTAGCCATATACTTTTACCTATTCCAAAATCACTAAGTTTAAAATTCATTGCACACTTAAATTTTATCATAAAAAAGGGCAAATGTTGATCCTCCTAATGTCAGATTCTAATAATTACTTAAGGTTACCATGAAAACTAGGCCTACAGTAAAAATGCTGCCACTTTCCTGCCGTCCCCAACCATGCGGCGTTTCTCTTCATGCCATCACCTCCCCACGGTCTCTGATAATGCCATGCTTCTCCCCGCCATCTCTGACCATGCTGCCACTTCCTCACCATCCCCGACCATGCCACACTTCTCTCTGCTGTCCCCAAACATGTTGCTGCTTCCCTGCTGTCGCCAACTATGCCGCGCTTCTCTTCACCATCCCCGACCATGCAATCACTTCTCCACTGTCTCTGACTATGCCACACTTCTCCCCACTGTGCTTTTCTGCAAGCCACACTTTTTCCTTCAAGAGCCTCATGTGACTTGCAAGCTGCAGTTTGGCCACACCTGATCTACACAATGGAAAAACCTGAGTTATAACTCAAAGGGTATATCTACAGTGTAGGCATGGAGGCTTAAATGGACTTAATCTGGCTTAAGTTGATTTAAGCAACTCAATGGCCACACCTCGCATTTATTGAATTGACTTGGGCACTTAAAGTCGAGTTTAAGCATTAAGCTGAATTTATTAAGTCAGCTTAACAAAATGTGGCCGTCTAAGTTGACTTCACTAAATAGACTTAAGTCAGGGTAGACGCTTAAGTTGACTTAATAAGGTTGACTTAAACCAGGGGCCTGCTTAAAGTCGATTTTATTAAAGCAATGTAAGTGGATATCCTGGCTTAAGTCGACTTAATTAAGTTAACTTAACTTAGTCCTCTAGACTTAATTGAGTCCTCTAGTGTAGACATAGCCAAAGACCTTGAAGGATTCTCATGGCATTTACAAAGACTAACAAATTTATTTACTGCATGAGCTTTCATAGGAGAAAATCCCACTTTGGCAGACACAAAGTGGGAATTTCTCCCATGAAAGCTCTTGCACCACAAGCACAACTCGCACAACACAAGGGGTCTGCTCTAAGCCTTGTGGGCCCCACTGTTACTCTATAGCAGTGGCTTTCAAACTTTCCAGACTACTGTACCCCTTTCAGGAGTTTGAATTGTCTTGTATATGCTGTGTCACCTCACATAAAAACTACTTGCTTTTAAAATCAGACATGAAAATGAAAAAGTGTCATAACACACTATTACTGAAAAAAAATTGCTTTCTTTCTCATTTTTACCATATAATTATAAAATGTCAGTTGGAATATAAATGCACTTACATTTCAGCAGAAACGATGAGAGTCCTGTGGCACTCTAAAGGGTAAGGAATTTCTTTGGGCATAAGCTTTCATGGGCTCCAGCCAACTTCATCAGATGCATCCTTCTGGAACTTGTTATTTCAGTTTGATATCTGAGCCTGTTTTTCACTTGTGAACCTTTTCTGAAGCCTTAGCCCTGCTGCCAGAGTTTGCGGCATGTAACCTCGTTTCTCAGAGATCCCTGTGGCATGAAGCCCTAGGCAGCTGCCTGGCTTGCTACATCCTAATGCCAGCCCTGTCCTTGTGACACCCCTCCATCACCCAGACATCCTAAGACTCCCACTGGGGTCACAATCACAAGACTGAGAAACACTGGTTTAGATGAACTGAGTATCCCCCGAAGGACTTTTAGGTACCTGCAGGGGTATGTGTACATGTGGTTGAGAACCACTGCTCTACAGGGTAAGCAAACCAGTGAATGAAAGTTGATTTCTTTGCTGCTGCAATGAATCTCTAGGACACAGGTCATTCTGAATCCTACCATGATGTGAGTCCCAGTACCATAGTCCCGGGTCTGCCACGGCAGTGTCTACAGTGGCAGGGTGCCTATGGGGCTTAGCCGGGCCAGCAGTGCTCCTGGCTACCCCTCTGGAACTTTTCAGCAATCACATAATATCTGCCAAATGAGAATCTCAGAACGCTCACAGATAACAACTTGTACAGACTGACATCACTTCTGTGAGATGCATAGTATTTTCTTTTTCAGATGGATGGAAGTTGGTTAAAAAGGTTCAACTCTTCAGCTGATGTAAATTGATGTGGCTCCACTGAAGTCTGAAGTACTGCACCAATTTATACTGGGAAAGAAAGTTAAGTGACTTGTTCCAGGTCACACAACAAGTCAATGTCTGAAGAGGGATTAGAAGCCAGATATTCCTACCTCACAACTGTGCTTCAACTGATAGGCACATTGTAACTCTTAATATTCTGTGACAACACCGCAGGAAAAAATACTGTTGTGAATATAAACTATATGCTGTTCAATTTATTTACAATTTTAAATAAGGAGCAGTATACATGAATTATTTCTCTCAACTGTTTACTTAACAATATATCTTTTAGTCAGTATTTTCTGACATAGCAGAATTAAAAAAATACTTAAAAACTAAAAGATCAGCAAATTCTCAAATTATATGAACATCTCAGCCATTTACTTTTTTCCTCCTGATTCTTCTTTTAGTTCATATTTTAAAATTCTTTTATTTTGATTATGGAGTAATATGTTGCAGCAACTCATTTGTAATTTTGTCTGTTTGCATTGTATATATGCTACAGGTCATTCACAATTAGACTTTAGATAATTGAACCATTAGCTATTTTTAGGAGACATAACACAGAAACACTTCTCCCTTAAATATAAATTTTAGTTTACACTAATATATTAATTTAAAATCAATATAAAATGCCCCTGATAAAATATTGAAATTATTCTTTGAAGAAATGTTTGTTGTTGACTGTTTTAAATGTCTCCCTTCTGTTATTATTTTGAAAACGTGCAATAATTAGAAAAAAAATTGCATATATTCTTGTTGTTTTTAGTCCCAACAGTAATAATTTCAAAGTGGTTTAATTAAGCACAGCTTAGTAAGCACACAAGCAGCTTAGTCACAACATATTGCAAGAAAAGTTACAATCATGTAAACATAAATCTTCCTAGACTGGATTATGTAGCCAATGGAGAATTATGGAATGTGTAACCTTTGCACATAATGCTTTGCTTTCAATGATTTTATTCATTCAACATATCAAATCATTGTTATATTTTAGATGATCATGTATACAGAAAATGAATAATTTGAGCTTTTTTTGTTTCTTGGTTTGTTTCATTTTATCTTCATGCTACAGGAAATCATCACCTCCCCAGCAACCTGCACTTTGATCACCTTACTTTTTTCAAGGGTCAGATATTGTTGATATAGAACAGAATGACAATTTGGGCTTCTCTGCAGACTTTTTGTAGCAATTTAACACTGTGTCCATTTAAATACCAACAGTGTGGACACAGCAACACAGGTATCCCAGCATGAAGATGCTTATATCAGCATAGTTTATGGGGAAAATCCTTAACTGGTGTAAATTGTCATATATTGTCTTGGCACCACTGACCTCAACCACACTATGACAATATATATCATTTGGGGATCTGTCACAAATTTATAAAATAGCTGTTCTGATACTAGCATCTTCTTGCCATAATAGTTAAGCCCACACTAGCAGGTTGTACTGATTTAACTATATTGTAAACTGATTAATTAAACTAATACAAAGCTAGGTTTAGGCAAGTCTTTCTTCTCCATGCTAGTCCTTCTGCAGAAACTGTACACATTAGCTTAAAATGTGAAGAATTTTCACTTGACGCCAGGCTGTGCTACCTGAATACAATTTTGAATCATAATAATGAAAAGACAAATTGATGCTGGAAGATGAGAGGATAGATTAATTGACAGCTTCTAGCAACATTCTTATTTGGGTAGTTAGCTTTGCAGAAATCTTAGGAGCAACACGTCTTTTCTCCTATGCCACACATCACATACAGAGGTATTCACCATGAACGAGAATAATCCTTGGCACCGTAACACATAATAGTAAGTGGAAGGGCCAAATGATCCACTCAGTCTTTTTCTTTTAACATAATCCTAATCTAGGATTTTCCCTTCAATGCCACCTCAAATATAAGGGACATATAAAGGGAGAATACCATCTATTAATGTAATGGAACTATGCTAAGAAAAGACAGCAGCACATATAAAATTATTGTAGTAGAGTCATGGAATTCAGTGGATGGTATCTTATTTTTAATGCAGCAACCTGCCTTGAAACAGTGGAGGGACTGTGGTTGGCAGTTTTTCAATCGGTTTTGCTTTGTTTCACTGAGCTACTTAAAAACATTAATATAACTGTGGTTCTAAATTCCTCCTGCACACAAAAGGAAGGAAAGGCTTTTGCCACTGTTTTTAGAGACAAAACTAAAATTGACTCAACGATATATATTTTTAAATTAGAAAATTAAGTTAGCAGCAGAGGTACAATGGGGGAGGTAGCTGTGAGGAAGCCCTTTTACTATGGTTTAGACTGCAATTCTAGCCTATTTTAAACCTTAATTTAATGTATAAATTACGACACAACTTCCTTTACGTAAACATTTTTAAAGGTGGCAGGGTAGTCTTTCCAGCAATGTCTAATTTAGAAAAGAATGTATTTTGGAGATAAATTCCAAATACATAGAAATGGCATCTGGAATGCAAATTAATACGACTAAAATTAGATTACCTGTGGCATGCTTGTTTATATTCTAGCAATCCTCTAGGTATAGGTTCCCACCCTCTCTTTGCTCATGTTCTGCGAAGAGGTGAGCCACTGCAGTACTTCCCCTCCTTACCTACCACCTTCCAGATGAGCCTCTGTATATACTTTGAGCTCAAGGTCCTTCTCAGGGACTAGGTGGCTTTCTAGACTACAGCACTGCTCATTTCAAAGTATATATCAGCAGGGGCATGCTTGAAGCTGGAGATGCTTAAGTCCTGTAGGGCACAGGTTGCATGACTTTGTGTTGCCAGTGAAGAAGTTGACTAGCCTAAAAGAGGCAATAGTGAATGATGCATATAATTCCTTCCATCACAGATTTAGAGATGAGGCCTCCTCCTGGAGCCCTTTCCTATTCCTCTGTAAGAAACTCTGCGAAAGAAATCTCAAGAGTTTTGAATGTTAGTGTCGCTATTTCCAAAGGGATAGCCATGTTAGTCTAGTCCAGCAAAAAGACCCAAGGAGTCATGTGGCACTTTAAAACTAACAGATTTATTTTTCACATGAGCTTTCGTGGGAGAAAATCCCACTTTGTGATATGCTTATTTTCTCTCACGAAAGCTCATGCGAAAAATAAATCTGTTCATCTTAAAGTGCCACACAACTCCTTGTTTGTTTGTTTTTTAATGTGACTATGCCTTTATGATTTTGGAGGGCACAACGTCTTAGGAAAAAAAAGAACACTATACCACAGCCTTTGCTAAAAGTGAGAACTCCCCTGAGGATAAATATGATTTCTACAAACCCAACAAACAAACAAACAAAGGAGCCCTGTGGCATTTAAAGACTAACAAAATTATTTATTGCATTTATTTATTGCAGCTTTTGTGGAAGGAAATCCCACTTCATCAGATGCTTTGAAGACCAAGCATCTGACAAAGTGTAATTTTCAACCATGAAAGCTTATGCAATAAGTAAATTTGTTAATCTTTAAGTGTCACAGGACTCCTTGTTTGCTTTACTGAACTAGACTCACATGGCTGCCCCTTTGGAACATGATTTCTACAGGTTTTTTGAAAATATTCCATATTTAACTCAGACCAAACTTTTACTGAAGTGCAACATAAAAAGGAGTTTGTACCTCTAGTAACTTTTGGTTCCAGACCTTGATATGCAGTTTTTGTGGCCACACTGAAGGCATAAATACAAAAACACATTTGAGAAAGAGCATGTTCTCAGCTTATTTCCATCCCTACTTAGAATGGCTAGTGATTTTTGGATGGTTCAGTGCATCTTTTGAAGCGTTTTAAATTTGACACTTACCTGACCCTTAAATTCTGAGTCATTCGTATTTACAAAGCTAATATGAAAAAAAAATATCAACAGTGATTGACCTCAAGTTCCTATATCTTCTCTCCAGCCTCAGTAATGCTTTCTACATTCCCAGTCAATACAACTGTTCTCTCAAAACCTTAGAACTGTTACTGCCCCTGCCCCCCACATCCTTCTGTCCTTTAAATAAATATAGCTCATTCACAGAGCCCTGAAGATGCATGGAGATCCACTAAAGATCTGTGGGCTAACTGCATCCACAGGTGCAGCTGTGGATATCTGCAGCCCTATGGTTGTAGATTGGCTGCAGCTGCAGATTCTATTTTTATGAATCCTTCCTGGAGCTGCTGCTGCTATGATCTGCACCACCAGCACACATAAGGGAACACAGAAGAGCTCCAGCTAATCCCAGTTGTGCTTTGATTGGTGGTCTGCCAGCAAATCAGAGTCTCAGTCACACCAGGCTGGAGCTTTGAGAGAAAACACTCACTGTCAATCAGTTCGCATGTTGGCCTTTGATTGGTTCATTCCCCATGCCTCCCCTCCCATGTCTTCATTTTTTTGTTTGTGGATTGTTTCTCATGCTGTCAATCAGAAATTTCATTGGTGGCCAAGGAAATCTGATTGACAGATCAGCAAGCAAATTGCAAACAGGAAAAGGAAAAAATGGGTGGGACCCATGTGACAAATGAGCCAATCAAATGCTAAAATGCTGACTGTGAGTCCAATCTCAGTTGTGGATGCAATTCCATACCCACACAAAATATGGCATGCAGATAGCAGATTGGATAGATTGACATTGGGCGGGTGCAGTCCGGTTCCGGATCCACATTTTTGTATTTGCACGGGGCTCTACTTATTTATAACACATGAGTCCTGTATCTTCTTCCTAACTGTGTCTGTATAACTTCCAGTTTTATCTTCCACTGTATATGCTATGGTACAGACCCCTTCAGTTATCATTACAGGATAAAAAAGTTCAGGTGTGCATCACTGTAATTTCAGATGGGTAGGAAAGGAAAGAGTATTCTCCTAGAATTCAATAAAAAATATAAATGAAGTCCTATATAGATGATCACATCACCCTGACACATTTATTTCTTGCCAAAATTAATAAGAACAATATTCCAAAAACTGAAGCTACTTAAATGCAGATTGTTTTAACAATTGTATTGACTCTGTGAGACTGAATTCTTCTCTTTATGTAAAAAACTTGTACAAAATTAGCAGCAGAGCCTTCTTCACACTATTTCATTTCTATAGACAAGAGTCATAGGGCATGCTACCCTGTAGTGTCCATGGCTGGCCAAGTGTGTTGTTACAGGCACTCCTTGCCTCAGTTTTCCAGTGGAAGGGGGGAGGCTGTTACAGAACACACCTCTTTTCTAGTCTGTGTCATTTCAGGTATGCAGACCTCAGCACCCTGAGGGTTCAAGAATAAGTCACTCACAGCCAAAGTCTCTAAATAATGTTCCCCTTCTCCTTGGGTCCAATTCATTTAGTTCAATCAGCTTCTCCCAAAAAGACTGCCTCAAACTTTCAGGGCTGTCCCCAGCAATCTTTGTTGGAATGCAGGGAATTTCAGTTCTGACTGATGTTGTTGGAGAGGCTAACATGATACAATGACACTGATGATGCTCTGAGAGCTATTCTTTCTTAAGGAGCAACTCTCTGAAATGGAGCCATAGTCTTTTAGCAGGCCCACTGTTGATAATTCCGTTGACAGCTTAAATGGGTCAATGCCCTTATTTCCATTAATCACTGGTAGCCTGGGCTCGGATTCCTCTTAAAAGAAGCCTAGTGACCATAACCATTCAAAACTTAACTGCTGAGCTAGTACTGTCAACAGAGGTTTGAATTATGATGATGAGTTTTGTGATGACATCTAGATATTGACAAGGAGTCTAGTGGCACTTTCAAAGACTAACAAATTAATTTAAAAGTGCCACCTGACTCCTTGTTTGTGTTGCTGAACTAGACTAACACAGCTACCCCTTTGGAACATGTCTAGTTACAATGTTGATTGGGACTGTAGTAGAGTAGCCACTTACTGAGCATCCCCTTGTCGCCAGAAGTCACTACCAAGCATCCTTCCTCTATTTCCACTTCTTTTGAGACCCCTAAAATAATTTCTATTTCAAATAATCCCTACAAGGAGTCCCTTTTATTTAGTCCACTGGCTGTACACTGTCCCACCCAGTCCCAAACCCCAGCCATAGTTCAATCTGTCTCCCACTAATCCAAAATAGCACAAAATCTTTGAAAATAGTCCACATGCTCACCCCATTCACCCCAGTTTCAAAAGAACACACAGACCTCTTTCCTCTAAGGGTTTCTATGTCTGCTTCTTTGTAGCCTTTTCCTAGAGGGTTTTATTATTTTTTTCCCCCATTCAGGCCTTCTCTTCTTGGACAGGGTCTTTTCCATAACTCCCTGTCTAGAGAGTTTGCCTCATTCTCTCCTGCATCTTTCACTTTTTTCCCATTTGACTCAGGGCCCTGCAGAAGTCCTCTCACTCCTTGCATTGTGTCTATAGACCAAGCTGTAGATTCCTGGGCTTCCTCCAGTTTATTACCAAGTTTTGTGCTTCTGGGAATCTTACTGCTTCTCTCAGCCAACTCTTCCCTGAAACATCCTGCTACCTTTCATATAGAATCACCTGTTTCCTCTCATGTGGGGCTTATCTTGTAATCAGAGCTGGCTTAGCTCCAGGTTCTCCAGCTCATGGGAATGCTACCCTCATCAGGAATAGTGAACATAAATATGAATCCAAATAGAAAGGATCAATTCATTTCAGAATGAGCCATTCAAAAGACGTCAGCTCATAATGGTAAATGGTTATTTCTTAAAGTTTGGATTTGTATTATTTCAAAGAAGCAATTTGATTAATAACTAGGAAATCAGACTGGCAATCAAGAGACATGGGTTCTCTCCCTAGCTCTGCTATTGACAAAGGTTAGAGTGCACCCATTGTATTTATGCTTTGTAAATGCCACAGCCTCCCATTTACTTTAGAACAGAGATCAAAATCACAGTTCTAATCTACAGCACACTTAATGAATGGGGATTTAATTACCAGAGAGATGATTTCATCCTCCACCAAGCCCCTATTTCCAAAGACAACTACATTCCACCTGAATGGTGTAGGTGGACAGATCCAGGCTCTTTCAGGCACTGGCAATAAAGAATTCTCAGCTGAGGGATCCTTGATATGGAGCGCCTTACCATAAGAGACAAAAATAAAATCTGGTGTGATCAGATCACTATCTTGATAAAGGTTTCCAGAACCGATACCCTGAAAATATTCTGCATATACAACCCAATATTTTATCTCTGCCCTTGAAGAATACACAGAGAAAAACAGGGTTCTTTCCTCCTGAAGTTCTATATGCTGTAGCCCTCGAAACCTCTTAGACACCACATGTCACATGAAAACCTAAACCAGAAATACAGACTTTCTCTATAACCCCGCACAAATCATTTAACTCTTAACATCTCCACCAACAAACCATGGTGTTTACTTGTTTTGTAAAAGTATTAGGCATTACAGATGAAAACCACTGTTTAAGTGCTAAGTATTATTTTCATTATTATAGAGCATTAAGCATCCTGGCATGCTTTACATCGTTAGAAAAGCAGCATCACACACCTTTCAAAACAAACATGCTACTTACTTCATGACGTTCTGCATTATTTCACTTTTATTTTCCAATAGAGCATTCCTTACTGATCTCCTAGCTTGTAATTGCCTACATAACCCATCTTGCAAATTTTGAAGTTAAAGATGGAAATATAAGAGCTTTATTTATATCCAGACACTTATTATGCCTAAATTTAGTAATGCATCAGGTGCACATACTTTTATTAATTCTTCCACTAGGAGAATCTTTATTAGTAACAACTTCTTTGGGGTATCCTTGAGGGTCAGATCAAATCAAAGCAGTCAAATTTTAGATGACATATTCAAAGTAAAATATATAAATGTAACCAAATCACAAAATAATATTGAATAAGGAAAATGAGATTAGAATCACAGCAAAGGAGTATACTAGAATCTATAGATTTTTTTAAAATAAATGTGCACTTAGGGGAAAAAGCAATAAGGAAATGGGGAGAAATCTATTCCCAGCAATGTCAGAGATATGTTTTATTCAGTGACTTAAAACATGACTAGAATCATTTTCTGAAGCCAGCAACTAGAAGACTGCTGGCTTTTTTTTTTTTTTTTGGATAATTACACTAAGAACACTGATAACAAATTTATGTGGGATGGCCTAGTTAGGTCACAGCTCAGGAATCTACACTATAATTAAAAGTCAGAAGGGACATGCATTGTCTTCACTTTGGATCCTCCTCTTCTTGCATCCTTCCACTAATTCCCACTAGATGAGAAATCAGCCTTAAATCCTCATCCTGGGTTGGTCCCTACTGGGTGCAGATGACAGCAGCAGATGCATGGTTGCAGGCATTGTAAGTAGCATGTAATTTGTAAAGAAAGAGATTCCAGAACACAAGCACATTTTTAGTTTCATAACTGGTGTTTCAAGCCCAGTGGTACCAGGACTTTCTGCTACCAAGCATAAAAGTGCCAGGTCTCAGCTCTGGCAAATTATGACACAAATTTAGCACTAGCAACAGTTTAAAGACTCAGAGACTGGAACCTTTTCCTTCTGATCAGAATGCTGTGCAAACAAAGTGTAAACATTTTGGTAGACAAGGGCACATGTTCACAAGATCAATAGCTGTTTCAAGTTTATTGGTTCTGAAAGGTATGCTTGTCTGCCAAAGTGTTTCTCTTCCTCGGCAAGACATAAAGCAACAGAAATTCGTTTACTATGTTGATATTTTCTCCATTACTTCATTGAGGCATCATATGGAATCGATGAGTACATAAGCATGTCATAGGACTTAAGCAGCTTCTAAGACTTCAACGCGAGAAGTACACAACAAACAAATGGTAACTTTTCATTAGATGTTGTGAAACTAGTAAAGCTTATGTGGACATTGTTCAGTAACACTAAATATCAAAGGGAAAATAAATCATTTTTATCACCTTCCTCCCACTTTAAGGTCATCGTGATTTCAGCAGCAACTATTCTGAGAAACTCCAAGCATTAGAGATTAATACTTTTCCCTGCTTGAAAGTTTTCAAATGGTATATGATGTGGAGTCCATCAGCAATTTTAACAATTTCTGAGCTAGCAGCTGCTACAATGGACTTCCTTCAAGGGAAGGGGAGGAGGAAAGATGGTAATCAGGACTGTGTGATTTCAAAGGTTAGAGATCTCACAAGCTACCAGAGCTGGACATACTGTTAATTTCTACCACTGGAGAGATAAAGGAGGAATTTCCAGCTTTCCAATGGGTATATCCTTATTTTCTACCCCTGGATGGTTCACAAAACATTCAGACGCTAATATGGTGCCTGAACACTGAACTGTCTGTTTATTAGACAAGTCAGGAATATTTCAACATCTTCAAAAATGGAGTGCCAGGCCCCCTTTTATAGACTCTCGTTCAAACTCTTCAAGAACAAAGGGAGGGAAAGACAGAGCCATATGAATTCTCCAATAGGCACAGCTACCAAAGGGTTCTGTTTTCAGAGATGAATTGTTGTCACACCAATGAATGGGAATATGTATAGACTACTTAAAAAGAAAAGAACTAAGGGTATAAGACAAGTACATTCACTTTATAATTCACAGGCTCACCGCTAGCAATAATTTTGCACACTGCACATTTAGAGACTATGGGCTTGATTTTGCAAGGTTTGGAATGTTTCTCAGGATCTGGTCCAACAATGAGATACAGTTACCAATAGAAACTTCTCAACAAAACAAATTGCTTGAGAAGGATGGGTGTCGGGTTGTCTGATGAAGAGTGTTTGTGGTAATTTCCATCTTGACATAACTCACACTGTTGAATTTCTAAGTTGCTACACATTTTCCTCAATATAACCAGTTGCCAAGTAACCTTGCAGCAGTGTCACATCTCTGCTAAAACCAACATATGATGCTTTTCTCCTCTGGAACACAATAAAGAGAAGAAAAATAAAATGTACAAAACAATATCACCATACCATATATTAGTATTTTTGAATATATTTCTACTCATCAGTCTGGTTAAAAATTATTGCATTACCATCAGAATAATCTACCAATTTTTTTGCTTTTAAAGCAGACACAAAGAACACTGAATGTTAAGGGGAGAAAGAGAAAAAAATTAAAAAGCCAGCAACCCTAAAATGGAGTAGCACTCACTACAGCTCCACAGGTTTTTTATGGCAGTAGCAATTCTGAATATTCTTTTTGATGGGAGCACAGATTCAAAGAAATGCTGCAAGGGAGATAACATCAAAATATGTTTGGTAAACTATGCCCCAGGATAAGGAACATCTGCCCCTTTTGGTTTCTGAGATCTATTTATTAACAAAGGTTCCTTTTAGTTCTAGTACCATCTGCTTCCCTGTGCATCATATTTTACTCTGAATCACACCTCAAACATGTTTTATGTAACAGACTTAGTACTGAAAGGATTTCAGATTAGGAAGTATAATTGTATCATCTGTGTATTTTTATTGAATTCCTTTGCTAACATATATGCTAAAAAATCATAATGGATGAAATTCAGGTAAATGAACCAAGACAGGTATATTTAAGCTATTTTATCTACTAAATCACTTAAATTAATTATTAGGCTACCCTTTGTTGTTTCTCTATTTTAAAAAAAACCAGCAACAACAGAACAAAACAAATGAAAAAAGCCCCTCCCTCCAAAACCCCACAACATCAAAACCTTAACAGATGTACCATAAGAAAAGATCTTACAACACAATGAAAGTCACTGCTATTACAATACTTCCCTTTTATAATTTGGATGATAAGACACAAACTAACAAACATCTGGCTTCTTGAAAAGGGCTTTTTACCTTTACATGTTATCTAATGACTAACAGAGTCAGAAGCAATTGAGCTGCCTTGATCAGCCTGATTTAAATTCATATTTATTTTAATGCATGTTTATAAACACAAGAGTTAACTATTTGCTTGCCTACATTGCTTATTGATGCCAGGAGACAGGTCTGTAGTGCTGAAGCCATGTATTTGTTTTGCAAGATGAATATGACAGCTACTGAAACACAAGCATGGCCAGCTGGGATTAACAATACAAAATTCATTTAAAATAGCTGTTTATTCTTGATTTCATCTTCATCTTACAGTATGAAAACCTTTATTGTTTTATCTTTTAAAAATAATATGTGGACAAACAATATGTGCTAAAATTCTCATTATATCTAGTGTATTAAGCTTATGAGCAGCAATTATTTTCAAAGAGGTTTCACATTGATCCATTTGAAAACTATGGAACAGAGAGCTATTATTTCAGTTGCAGCACATTTTCTGTGTTATACATATAGATGTAAATGCCGGTAACAGTGGTAGTACGATATCCAAATCTTCAGCATCATCTGGCCTTTGTTAGCAATGTAGTCCTATTTGTAGAAAATATGTTTGAGATGTAAAAACCAAGGGGAATATTCAAGAGAAGAATAAAATCCACACCCACCTCTGCCTTGTAACCTTTACAAGTGGAGATATTTGCTCTATTAACCAGTGGGACAACTTTTGCATTCATTTACATTTATGCTTATGTAATTAACGGGGTCTCACTGTTCAGTCTCTCACCCATTAGCAACATGTGTATAAACTCTCACACCAATAAAATTGTACTGAAATAAAATCAGTTCTGGCAAAAGTGGAATTGTGGTAAATGAGATTTGAGATGGGGGGTGGGATTTGCATATTTTACACCAACAGTGGCTTTAATAGGATTTATGCTTTAATGGGAATTACCATCATGCATAAAGTGGCAGATGTAAGGGAGAACATACTCCTCAGGGCTATGTTACCAGAAAAAAAAAAAAAAAGGTTGCCCTGAATGCATCAGGTGCATCACGTTTGAAGTGAAATCCTTGCCCCAGGAAAGTCAGTGGGAGAAGTCCTACTGATTCAGATCAGGTTAGGAGTTCACTATTCAGCTAAGAACTCAAGCACACTTGATCATTATCAACAGGTGACATTCAAGAAAATAATGGAAGTAAGAAGAAGTCTTACCTATTAAGCTAACTGACTGTATGGAGAATGCATACTACAGTAATTTAGAGAAATCACTAGGGCTATATCTACACTACAGGGCTCAGTTAAGGCAACTTAATAAGGTCTACTTAAAGCTGACTTTATTGGCTATGTCTACATTTTGAACTAAAACCCTTATTTTGAAATGACTTATTTCAAAATAAGGGAAAGCCGGCTATTGAAACAGCTGTTATTTCGAAATAAAGCCGTTTGGACATGTTGTTTCGAAACAACACGTCCAAACGGCCTTATTTTGAAATAACCACTTCGAAATAACAGCCGCTTTGAAATGAATGGGGTTTAAGCTGTTTCAAAATGACAGTTCTTATTTCGAAATGATGAAGCCCGTCATTTTGAAATAAGAAAACATTGTGTGGACCTAATCTTTTTTATTTAGAAATAACCAGTATTATTTCAAAATAAAAGAGATGTGTGGACATACCCATTAAGTTGACTTAGCGAGGTACCATTTGTAAAAGTCAACTTTATAAAAGGGGCCTCACTAAATCGACTTAATGAAGTTGACTTTCAAATGGGTCTCCATGCTTAAGTTGACTTTATAAAAGTGACATAATAAAGTTGACTTAAAAAGCTCTATTGCACTAAGTCAGCTTTATTAAGTTACTTTAATGGGCACATTGTGTTAAGTTGACTTTATATAGTGGACTTAAGCGAGAAAGTTGACCTTAGGGCTAGGAGTTATTAAGTCAATTTAAGTAAGTGCTTAAATTGACTTAATAACTCAAGATGTGCCAAGAGAGTTGCTTAAACTCAAAATAAAGTTTGAACTTACTGTTCAAACTAACTAGTTCAAACTAAGCTTTGCTTTGCTTAGTTTGAACTAAAAAAAAAAGTTTGAACAAGATTAAGCTTAGTGTAGACAGGGACCAAATTAGTCTGGATTAAGCCTCCTAATTTGCTAGTATAGACATAGCCTTTGTTCCTTTCACCTAAGCCTCAAAATCCATATTACTCCTTTGTATGCATGTGGATGGCACAGTCCTAGAAAGAGACTATTACACCATACATTGTTTAGTTCTAAACCACAAAACATTCATTTTCAACAGAAGTAAAGACATGTCAGTTTCTATGATCCATAGGCAATCATCAGGCAGAAGAAACACAAAAGCTATCAAGTTTTGCAGATTTTCATGCATGCAATAGTTCATAGTTAAGGGACTGTCTGCATTTTCTCCAATTTTAGGGCCTCAGGGTCATGTTTGTGGTATTTTGGTATGACAATGTTATCTTTAATAAACATCTGCATACTGTAGGTTGATTTTCTCTAGGTTTTGTTATTTTTAAGGAATTTATTAAATACATGCATAACTTTACAAAACTCCAGTCCTGGAGTGGTTTGTTTTTGGACCTCCAGGGTGATACCAGCGGATGTACAAACAGAAAAGTAACAAGATATGGGAACTGTATTTTTATTCTGTTCCCCCTACCCTTTTTTAATAGAGATATTGTAGCAACATGGCTACCTGGTATTTTCAATCCTTCTGTAGGGAAAAATGATGTTTTGTCGCATCCATAGTTATTTCTCATTTTTAAGATGATTTGAACCCTTTCAGATGTCTGACCAATGACTGAACATAGAATTCAGCACCAATTTGAGCTAATCAACAAACTCTAGAATTTGATCTTATACTTGTCCGCCCTCACCAGCCTAGAGATATGGCTTGGTCAACATTGCTTTGCAAGGTGCTCAGACAATAATATAATAAAGGAATATGTGTGAGTAAGTTTTTCCAAGATGGAGACTCAATAGTTTTCTGTATGAACCTGTACCAAAATAAAATACCTCCTTTTTCAATTTTAATTTGTTTTGGGCCTTTATGTGCTACAGCGAGCCATGTTCCAATTGTACAGTAGCCAAAACATAACATGAGGCAATTCAGATTTCTATCATCTGAAAAGTCCTATTTTGTCCAAAATGTATTATTAAAGTGCTTGATAACAGAAATACAATAATTGGAAACAGAAAAAAGCAGCCTAAGTCCAATGTCACCCAATCCATTGTGTACGCATTTAAGCAGCTAGCCAAGTCATCACTCATGCCACAGAACCATACTGCTACTTTTAGCATGCTAGCTTAAGCTGAGTGAGTTCATAAGCTGGGAAGCACTTTTCCAGTGGCTGTATAAACTTTCCCTGAGGGGCACAGAGACAAGCACTGAGACAAGTGAAAAGTGAGAAATTTTTATACTACACTAAGTAGTCATTTCCTTATTTAGGGCTTTAGGAATGGAGCCCATAGTAGAGAGAAGACATAGGGTATGGCCACACACACTTCTTATTTTGAAACAACAGGGCTTGTTTTGAAATAAGAAGTGCCATGGCCACATGACGCATGGCCATTTCGAAACAAGCAAACAGATTGTTTCGAAATGGCCGTGGTTCTACCGAAACAACTTAAACCTCGTTTGCTTTCGAAACAGCCCTGTTCGGACATGTTGTTTCGGAACGAAGTGTTCCGAAACAACATGTCACCTTTCTCCCAGGGTGCTAAGCACCCTGGGAGGAAGGGCAGCTCCCCTCAGCACCCTGGCCAGGGTGCTGAAGGGTGTCCATGGGCAGGGGGGGCGCGGGGCTGCAGGCATCGGCCAGGTGAGGGGGATGCCCCAGACACGCCTCCCGCAGGAGCGTCCCGCCAGGGATTCCGGGCCGGCACTCACCCCGGCCCCGGCAGCAGCGGTCTCCAGCCGCATGCCGGGAGGTTTGGGGGCAGTGGGAGCTTTAAAGCCCCCGGGGTGAGGCACCCCTCCGCCCCTCTCCTGGCGGGCGCCTGCAGCCCCTGCAGGCACCGTGGGGTGAAGCGCCCAGCCATGCTTTACCCCGCTGGTGCCTGCAATCCCCTCCCCAGGTGGAATAGCATGTCTACACTGTGGACATGCTATTTTGCTGCCTTATTTCGAGGACACAGTATTTTGTCCTCAAAATAAGGTGTTTTGAAATAATATGTTATTTCGAAACGTCTTGTTTCGAAACAAGCATACCCTGTGTGAACATAGCCATAGAGGAAGCACACTATACCTCAGGAGTGCAACTGCTATGCTGAGACCCATGCACTATTAGTGGTGGAGTGCTACAACCAAGGGGTAAGTGGAACAAACCTTAGGAGACACTTGTGTCTGAGGAATGAGAGGATGAAAGACTTCCATTTTGTTTCAGCATTAGTATCTTTGAACTCAGGTTAATCATAGAGCTAACCTATCTTTCCTCAGAAAGGAGATGGAGGTACCAGCTGCATCATCATGGGATAAAGTCAGAGATCTGTGATAGCTACACTTCGTAGTCTGTATTGTAGAACCAACACAAAAGAAGAATAGAGAAATTGAGAAGTGATTTTGTCAAGTAATTGCATCTTAAAAGGCAGAAGGGACTGTTTTTTATGGAATGGTACTAGCAGGGCTTCTGTAATATTTGCCCTAAGTAGATAGCTTCAGTGTTTAAGCAAGCAAGTGAAAATTTAACAGAGATAACCTCAGACGACCCTCAGATATGTTCAGAAACTTTGTTCTGCTCTCATATTTCTGTACATCTGGTGTCTTTAGAGACAATCTGAGGGGGGCATAAAGCCTTTTGTTTTGTATCTAAGCTTCTGTTCATAACTCACAGAGTTAGATGAAAGTAACAGTGATAAAGATTACTGTTGTTGTTGCCCTAGGGGGATGCTGCAGTCTCAGTTAAATGAGGCCTCATTATTAAATTTCCTTTTATTATTATTTATTGTTATAATGTTTAAAAACAATATAAATTATATATGCAGGTAATGAATTCTCTGGAGATTCTTGCTGGCTACAGATGATTCAGATGATAGATAGCAATTAGCACTTATATACAGGTACCAGGAACACTTCACTTTGTCAGCATACCATAGAAAGATTAACTAATTAATTTTCCTCACAACAAGCCTCTTAAATCAAAATTATCCCCACTGTACACAGGGGAAGAAAAGTAGAGATTTAAATGACTTGCTTATGACCACATAGACAAATTAATCATTCTCCTACTGAGGAAAGTGCAAGTCTTGTCATTGTCTACAATGGTATAGCAGGCTCATACTCAGAAATTAGTGAAAGAACCAGAGTTAGTGCTCAGTCCTTGGCTACAACCTTTGAGCTCAAAACCCACTTACCACACTGAGTTTATGAGAACATGCTCATGGTTTTCCAGATACAATTTTTATTTTACTGTGTCAAAACAAAACAGTTACTAACTTGTTACATGAGTGTTATTCTTTGAGATATATTGCATGTATCCATTCCACTCTTGGCATGTATGTAAAGCAAGGGAAAGCTTAGCTTTCCATGGCAGCCAGTCATGGTCCTACCTTTGCTCTGCTCCAAGGTCCCAACCCTTCCTGCTACATCCCACTCACATGGGCCTGGTGCCAACACAGCTGATAATCTCTGCTAGCAGCCTCTCCCCTGAAATGGATAGGGACTAGGGTGCAGGTGGCCTCCCAGCCAGAGGAATTTGAAATAGTTGGTACTGGAACATTGAAGTGCTGGGGCAGCCCAGCCCCATCCAGCCTGGTGTTTGGGCCTCTTGACTCTGTGATGCTGAAGTGGACTGGACAGCCTGGAGCCAGGGTGGGTCTGTGCTAGGTAAGCTGGTCTAGAAGTCTGGCAGTGTGAGAATGGCTGGATTGGGGGTGGGAGGCAACATTGGGGCACTGGCTTCAGATGCTGGGACCACCAGGCACTGGTACTGTGGCACTCCAGCACTGTTGGCTGTTGACTGGCAACACCTGGCTAGTGCTCAGTCTTTCTGGGTTGGCACTCTGACGGCAGAAGGTGCAGATCCTTGGGTAGAAGGGACGATGCCAGGGACTAACCTCCCTGAATTGCCTGAAAGGGCAATTCACAAGTCACCCATGACGCTTGGGCTATGTCCACACATTAAATGTTATTTTGAAATGAGTTAATTTGAATTAAGGGGAGCACTTAAATCAAAATAGCATGCCCTGAGTGTGGACATGCTATTTTGATTTAGCAGAGGGGCAGCATGGGAGGTGTGACAACACGGCCACCTGGCAGGGCCATGTTGCCACCCAATCCCCTGCTTGACTCTCACCCTAGAGAGCCAGGCAAGGGAAAACAGCCCCAAGGGCAGGGATCCCCTTGCCCTGTATCCCCTGTTGCTGGTGGGCCAGCGGGGATGGACCCTAGGGCAGCCTGCAGCCCCAGGAGCGTGCGTGAGAACCGGCTCCCCATGCCCCCAGGGCTCTGACCCTGCAGCCCCAACAATGCAGGCGGAAGCCAGCTCCCCGCTGCCCAGGGGGCTTGGCTGCTGCAGGCCCAGGAGCGCGGGTGAGAGCTGGGCTCCCCATGCTCCGGGGCTTGGAGCCTGCAGCCTCGGCATTGTTGTGGGGGGCTGGCTTCCAGATCCCCCCTGGCCCACTGTCTAGGCTCAGCAGGAGCTGGCAGGGGACTGGCTTGCCCTGCTGCCGCCCTTGTTGGCAGAGGGGGGGTGACGGGTCCCCAGCCAGCTTTCCACCACTGCCCCAGCAAGTTTGGGGGGGTGGTCCCCAAGCCGGCTTGTGGGACTTGCCTGCAGCCAGCCTGGGGGGCGGGTCCCGGAGCTGGCTCCCAGCAGCTAGCAGGGAAGCAGATGCTGGAGCTGCTTGCCCTCCTGGTCTGGGGGGGTAGCAAGGCTATGGGGGCAGAGCTCTCCTACCCCCTGATCCCGCAGCCCCTGGCCGCCTGCAAGCCTCACAAAAGTGAAATGGACCAGGCTGCAGCCTCAAGCCACTCCACAGTCTGGTCCATTTCACAGTGAAATTAACCAGGCTGCAGAGCTGCTTGATTTCTGTGAAATGGACCAGGCTGGGGAGCCTGGAAGAGCGGTCATCACCCCTGGACACTTGCAAGTGGCCAGGGTGGTGGGAGGCTTGACCCCCTTGCCGGGGTTGCCAGCTCCTGCCCCCACAGTGGGGGTGGAAGCCAGCTGGACCCCCTTAACAGCAGGGGGCAAGGCAGCCAGTGGGACCCACGGCTCCCCACCCCTGCTTTCCCTGCTGCAGCCCTGAGCTGCTCCAGCCCTCGCGGGGTGGCAGGAGTGGGACTCGCTCACCACGCTGCAGCCCCAGGGCTGCTCCAGCCTGTGCAGGGTGGCCGGAGTGGGATCCTGCTGCGCCCCCCTGCACTTCCCCGAGCACCTGGCCAGGGTGCTGATGGGCTCCCTGGCTAGTGTGCTGGGGGGGTGGGACATGCTCCCTGGGAGGAAGGTCAAACCCTTGTTTCGAAACAGCATGTCCCAACTGTGTTGTTTCAAAACAACCCTTTTGAAACAAGGGTTATTTCAATTCCACCATAGGTTTTATTATTTTGAAATGATAAGCTCCGTCATTTCAAAATAAAGAATTGTCTGGTGAACCTGACATCTTTTATTTCAAAACAACAGTCATTGTTTCAAAATAAAACCCTCATGTGGACATACTCCTGGAGTCTGTGTGCTTCAGCATAGGGCTGCTAGAAAACTTTTCCTCTCAGAGGCAGCTGTCCAAGTTGTTTGAACATTCTGCTGTCTCAAGGCACAAGGCATGCATCATATCTGTTTGAAGGAGAAACTTCTGGAGGAGTAGTTCCTTGTGAGAGTGATTCCTGAAGAAGACGGTGGGATAGAGAAAGTAGTAGAAACAAATTGGAAGCTATATCACACTTCTGTAATGCACAAGACTGGTCTGAAGTAATTTGGGACCAAACACCAAGGAAGAAAGGGAGATGGTTTCAAAAACAGGTAAAACAGGATCTGTAATCATGGATACCAGCATGATGTCCTTGACTGAGGCATCAAAATGTCTGCTTAGCAGTCCCTCAGTGTCTCAAAGGGACAGGGGCTGATGCAGAAGTTGAAGGAGCTTATGCCAGAAACCCCTGCTTTTCTTCTCAACAGGTCCTGAAGAGGAGTCATATTTCTGTACTGGTATGGCTCCCGAGTCCAATAGTACTTTCAGGCTGGGGTGCGTGTATACAAGTCTGAAAACTTTAAAATTGCCCTGGAGTACATGAAGCTTGGTATCTAGCTACTCTGGAAACTTTTACTTCTGTAAAGGGAAAATTCAAGTAAATTTCCTGATCTTCAAGAAGTAAACCAGAACATTAAAGCCAAGACCTCTTTCTCATAGAGCCATGAAGTTCTCATTACTAACATGCTCTCAGAGGGTAGTGAGGAGAACTCCTAAAACTCATAGTGCACCAACAGGGTCAATGGGTTGTCAAATTTAAGCTACACAACAATAGAATAAAATTTTCTACCAAATAAATCCAGCTTCTTTGAATCACTGTATTTGGGGATAGCAGCTGGATGTCCCTGGTCTCATTAAATGCTGCAGGCACTAGTGACACTAAAGAACACTAGAGGAGGATGATATTACAGGTCTTTAAGCCCCTGGGAAAGAATAAAATATTTGCATTCCAGGTGCTTTGATGTGGTAGGTAACAATACTGGGGTCTGCTGAAGGGACATTATAAGTTCAAATGTTCCAGAGCCACTCGAGATGAACCTGCTGAAGATATATTATCGAAGAGGCAAGGAGAGGGCTTTCTGACTTCTTCCACCGCAAAAATCTAGGTCCAGAGCCACCCTTTTCAGCAACTCTTCATATTCCATGTAGTCATCAGACCCCCTTGATTTTGCCCCAGAGAACAACTCCTCATTCAAAGAGGGTGATGGTCAAGTCACCTCAGGATGCATCTGAACCTCTTCTTCAGGTTGCTCTATAGGGTATGTCTACACTGGCAAATTAGTCCAGACTAAGGAGGCCTGGTTCAGACTAATTTAGTTCATGGCCACACTAGACTTTCCCTAGTATGAACTAAGAAATTTCTCAGTTCAAACTAAGGAAAACTTAGTTCCAACTTGTAAGTACCGCACTCAGTCTGGACTTCAGCGCTTAGTTCAAACATTAGTTTGAACTAAGGGAAATATGGACTAAGACGAAGGCTTATTTCGAACTAAGCATTAATTCAAACTAGAATGTGCGGTTAGTTCGAACTAATAGGCTCGCAGTTGGTTCGAACTAAGTTTGCAGATGTACATATAGCTATAGGGTATGTCTACAATTATACTTTAAATTGAAATACACTAGCTTTGCTTATTTCAAAATGAGGAGCTCCCTCATTTCAAAATAAGAAACAGTCATTTTGAAATAATAAAACCTCACTTTATATCAAAATGACAGTTAAATCAAAATTATTACTTTGAAATAACACAGTGTAGTGGCATTATTTCGATTTAACTGTTATTTTGATTTAATGCTTTTTGTCCATCTCCCTCCCAGGTTGCCTTCCTCTTTCTATATATTGGGTGTGGGCATGGCCCTTCTTTGGGTCCATCTTGCCACACTTCCCATGGCACCCCCTCTCCTAAATCAAACTAGCAGGCTCTTTCCATGGACATGCTAGTTTCCTCTGGGTTTCTAGTGGGGACATGTTTGACCTGGGACTCCTGGGATAACCTTCTGAATGTGCCAAAATCTGGGCAAGCTCCAAAACCAGGGTCCAAAACCCCCAAAACACTGATGAGTGGTACTTAAACTAGTCTCCCAGTCAGTAACAAAACATGCTTCTGATTCCCCACTCTGGTCACCAACAAGCATAGCGAAATAGAAACAGCCCCCTTACTACACATCAGTTCCTATGGTCCTTCAAGCCACTGGGTCTCTTTAAGAAATAGGTTCTCTTGACCCCAAAGGGCAAGCCACATCACCCAGAACAATACATGTTTGGATCTTACCTGAAATACCACTATGCCAGCAAGGAGGTATATGTAATAGAATTGAAAATTAAAATGACAAAATAGGGCAATCGGCCAGGTATTTTAGGTGCCTATACGCTAATTCGAGGAGCCTGGGAAATAAGCAAGAAGAATTGGTAGTACTAGTGCAGACAAGGAACAATGACATCATAGGAATAATGGAGACGTGGTGAGAAAGTCTGCACGACTGGAGCTCTGCCATGGATGGGTATAAACTGTTCAGGAAAGAAAGGCAGGGAAGAAGAGGGGGAGGAGTAGCATTATATGTAAAAGAGCTCTATGACTGCTCAGAGCTCCATTATGGAAGTGGAAGCGTGCCAGTAGAAAGTCTGTGGGTTACATTGAGAGGGGAAAGCAACAAGGGGGATGTTGTGGTGGGTGTCTGCTATAGACCACCAGACCAGAAGCAGGAGGTGGATGAAGTGTTCTATGGACAACTAGCAGAAGCTTCTAGATCACAAGCCCTGGTGCTGATGGGGGACTTCAATTACCCTGACATCTGCTGGGAGGCCAATACAGCAGTGCATGGGCAATCCAGGAAATTTTTAGAGAGTGTTGGGGACAACTTTCTAGTACAAATGCTAGAGGAACCAACAAGGGGCCTTGCACCTCTTGACCTGCTGCTCACAAACAGAGAAGACTTGATCAGGGACGTAGAGGTAAATGGCAGGCTAGGCAGTAGTGACCATGACATGGTTGAGTTCAAGATCCTGATTAAAGGAAGGAAGGAAAGAAGCAAAACACAAACCCTGGACTTCAAGAAAGCAGATTTTGGCTCCCTCAGGCAACTGATGGGCAGGATCCCTTGGGAAGCTAATCTGAAGGGGAAAGGAGTCCAAGAGAGTTGGTTATATTTTAAAGAAACCCTGCTAAGAGCACAGGAAGTTGCCATTCCAATTAGGAGAAAGAGCAAACATGTGAGGCAGCCAGAATGGCTTAGCAGAGAACTCTGCTCTGAGCTTAAACATAAAAAGGAAGCTTACAGGAAGTGGAAGCTTGGTCAGATGACCAAGGAGGCATATAAAAATATTGCTAGGGACTGCAGGGATAAAATCAGAAAGGCCAAAGGACAAATGGAGTTGTGGCTAGTGAGGGATGTAAAGGACAGCAAGAAGGGGTTCTGCAAGTATGTTAATAACAAGAAGAGGATCAGGGATAGTGTAGGCCCCTTGCTTAATGGGGCAGGCATCCTCGTGATGGAGGATGAGGAAAAAGCTGAAGTGCTCAATGCTTTCTCTGGTTCGGTTTTCACAGGCAGGGTCAGCTCCCAGCCCACTACCAGGGGTATGCCAGATTGGAAGAAGAGAGGCCCTTGGTGACGGAAGGTCAGGTTAGGGATTGCTTAAAGAAGCTGAATGTGCACAACTCCATGGGGCCGGACGAACTGCATCCAAGGGTGCTAAGGGAATTGCCCGATGAGATAGCAGCACTGCCGGCCATTATCTTTCAAATCTCATGGAGAATGGGGGAGGTGCCTGAGGAGTGGAAAAAAGCAAATATAGTGCCTATTTTCAAGAAAGGGAAAAAGGAGGATCCGGGGAATTACAAACCAGACCAGTCAGCCTCACCTCAATCCCTGGAAAAATTATGGAGCAGATTCTCAAAGAATCCATCCTCAAACACTTAGAGGAAAATAAAGTGATCAGGAACAGTCAGCATGGATTTACCAAGGGTAAATCATGCCTGACCAATCTCATTTCCTTCTATGATCAGATGACTGGTTTTCTGGATGCAGGAAGAACCGTTGATGTCATATACCTTGATTTTAGCAAGGTTTTTGATACAGTTTCCCACGGCATTCTTATTGGCAAATTAAGGAAGTATGGGTTGGATAGGTGGACTATAAGATGGATAGAAAACTGGCTAGATCAACGGTTTCAGCATGTAGGAATCAATGATTCCATGTCTAGCTGGCAACCAGTCATGAGTGGTGTGCCCCAGGGGTCGGTCCTGGGGCCGGCTCTGTTCAACATTTTCATCAATGATCTGGATGATGGAATAGACTGCACTCTGAGTAAATTCGCAGATGAGACCAAGCTGGGGGGAACAGTAGACATGCTGGAGGGCAAGGAGAGGATTCAGGGAGACCTAGATAAATTGGAACAGTGGGCCAATAGAAATTTTATGAGGTTCAATAAGGACAAGTGTAAAATCCTGCACTTGGGACGGAAAAACCCCATGCACTGCTACAGGCTGGGGAA
Source organism: Podocnemis expansa (assembly GCA_007922195.1). Classification (NCBI taxonomy): domain Eukaryota; kingdom Metazoa; phylum Chordata; order Testudines; family Podocnemididae; genus Podocnemis; species Podocnemis expansa. The sequence goes on from ML681979.1 coordinate 17,968,252, forward strand.
CATTCAGGTCAGTAGCAGCAGTGTAGAAAAGGACCTGGGTGCTATGGTGGATGGGGAGCTAGATATGAATCAGCAGTGTGCTCTCGCTGCCAGAAAGGCCAATGGCATACTGGGCTGCATCAAAAGTAGTATTATCAGCAGATCAAAGGATGTGATCTTTCCCCTCTATTCTGCACTGGTGAGGCCACATCTAGAACACTGAGTTCAGTTTTGGGCTCCCCACTACAAAAAGAACAGGGACATGCTAAAGAGAGTTCAGAGGAGGGCAACCAAAATGATTACAGGGCTGGGGCCCAAGCCTTATGAGGAAAGACTGAAAGCATTAGGCTTATTTAGTCTGCAGAAGAGAAGATTGAGGGGGGATTTGATAGCAACCTTCAACTACTTGAAGGGATGCTCCAAGGAAGATGGAGCTTGACTGTTCTCGGTAGTAACAGAGGCCAGAATGAGGAGCAATGGTCTCAAGTTGCGGTTAGGGAGGTCGAGGCTGGATATTAGAAAAAAAACTTTTTTACTAGGCGAGTGGTGAAGCATTGGAATGAGCTGCCGAGGGAGGTGGTAGAGCCTCCATCTTTGGAGGTGTTGAAGGCCCGGCTGAACAAAACCATGACTGGGATGGTTTAGTGGGAGTGGTTCTGCCTCTGGCAGGGGGTTGGACTAGATGACCTATGAGGTCCCTTCCAACCCTATGATTCTATGATTCTCTGATTCTAACTACAAGTAAAGGTTTAATATAAAAGGAAAACAAACAAAATATGGGAGATGTTAAAGGGTCAAAGAGAATCACATACATACAAATGATTTAGAGTCCATAGAAAACAAATCCTTGAAGATCCTGTAGTTTGGAGATTAGTCCCACTCCTCTGGTGTGCACCCAGCAGCAGCAGCAGCTTGGTGGGTCTCAGTCCTTTGTTCAGTCCCAGAAAAATAGCTCCAAAGGAGGGTGTTGGTTGCAGACAGGCTGAAGACTGAAAACTAAAGACAAAATGGAGATAGTTCCCCTGCCTTTTATCTCAGAGTCCTTGCCAGATCAAAATGGAGTTGGGCCACATGGTCAGTCTGGGTAACTAGTCAAATAGGTTTCTTCTTGGGCCCACTGCAGCTGGGAGGGCCCCTGATGGGAGCTGTTAAGGGGAACAATAGTTTTGCAGACAGCTAAGGGATTGCCTTTGGAACATATCACTTGGAACACACATAGAAACAAATAGATTTCTAATTTCTAATACAGGCGTGATACCTACATATAAACCATATAATCATTCTTGGCAGATTACAGCCTTTCCATTGGCACCAAACTTGGTATATCACATATGGATTATTGTACATATGAAATATTAATATGAAAGATAACTATAAACAGTTCCCTAAATCCTGACAATGTCACAACACATTAAATTGATTTAACTTATATCGATTTAATGATTTTTATTTTGTTTCCATTAGATTGATTTAAATTGATTTAATAGTCTAAGTATAGACCTAGCCATAGGCTCTTCAGGAGTCATTTCTGCCTTCTCAGTACTGGGCCCAGTATCAGACACTGCCTCCTCGTAGTCATGCCTAGTGGTTAGAATGAAGATTCAAGCACAATGTTGGGACTGGGTAAAGAGACTTGAGATCCAGGGTCAGGCTGGGATCAGAAATTAGATCTAAATTCATAGGAAAGCCAAAATAAATACTGTAGCTGGAGCCCAGGTACAAGCAAAGTGCTGTAGCCAGGGTCTAGATACAGGCCAAAGGTCAAAGCTGAGGTATTAGAGTCTGAAGGTCCCGAGAGGGTCAGGAAATGAAAGCAAGCTTGGAGAAGGTCAGCAGAAGGATGGCAACAAGGTCAAAGCAAGACAAGGACCAGACTGGAATAGGGCTTAAACAAGGTTGGGGAAGGAACAGTAAGAGGATCAAGAGCAGAGTAGGAGTACTGAGAGTCTGAGACACATTGAGGCAACAAGAGGTTTCCTGGACAGGTAGTATTGTTGCTCATAATGATCTGCACCTCTGGTGGAGTTGGAGAAATACCTTAACTTGTGGGTTTTCTGACCCAGATTAACATCAGGGATAGTTTGCTGCCATTTGCCTATGGGCTAAGTCACTGCAGTCCTTGTCAGAAGAGTAAGTCAATTCAGCTGGGTTTTTGCTGCATACTTTAGTCGTGACTTTCTTTAGCTCTGTTTGAGGGGCATCTGTGTGAGTAGCCCTGGCTTGACAATGTGTTTGCCTCACATCTGGTACCAGATTCAGAAGCAGATTCAATTCAGTTTGATGATTCATCCATCTCATGTGAATGAGGACACCATGTAGGAAGGGTACAAGGGATGACCTGGGGAAAGGCCTAGAAGTTCCAAAAAGGCTTTTGATAAGGGTCTGGTCCCCAAGAGCTTCCTGGACACATTCCTCTGGTAAGCCCTGAGGCAGGATCCCACCCAAGGATACCCTGAGTGGTCAGATAGAGGCTAGATGTTATGTGATCCCACTTCAGAGTGTCAATAATGAGACTGTTCTGCTGGCTGTGGAGGTGCTGACCTGTCAGTGCTGGAGAGCAGTGCCAAGATCTTAACTGCTGTGGAGTTGCCATCTTCCCACAATCGTATTGGCTGGTAACTCTTTGTAAATTGAAGAATGATGAAGTACCAAATGATGTCCAGAAACAGTTGGCACTGCGTGATCTGATGGCACCAGAAAAGCTATTTCTTTCATTGCCAGTGACACCAGTTCTTACAGGATTTGAAAGCCTCTGTGCAGCACATGACTTCAATGTAGCTGACACTGTGATTGTTTCCAGTTGCTGTGAACTGCTGAAGTCAAGGTACAGCTTCTTGCTCCAAACTTGATGGAGCCTATTTGGCATTGGAGTCAATGGTACTGCTATTGCCAGAAACTTAGAGGAAGGATGTTTTAAAACTTTCTCAGCTCCTCCCCTCCCCCCCCCCCAATGGATCCTACTGTGGCAAAAATCTTCTGACTCCCATTCACTAAAGCACACACACTCCATGAGTGGAATGAGAACGTGAAACCACCCAAAGAATCACTCTTTTGAATATTAAAAAGTGATGCTTTTTGTTACCTTTACAGCTTAACAAAGATGTGAATCAGTATGTGAAGGGTTTGTAGCAGTCATAGTCTTGCTGCCATTGTGGGATGTAGATACCACTGACTGGAGGATGACAATTCTGTTTTGTGGTAAAATTCAGGGTTTTGAAATTTATTTTGTAAGAAAAACAAAATGGTTTTGAATGTGTTTATGAACATGGGGGACAGGGTACTGAGGTATGTAGAACACCGGCATTGGAGGCTGATTTAGAGAAGAGTTCCTAGATCATGCTGTATGAGGCAGAGCAGTAATTTGAATCTGTATTTTGCAAGTCCCAGACCAAGATCATAACCACACAACTATAAAGTTAGTTCCATACTTGTTCTCTTTCCTGCTTGATGGAAAACCTTCCCAACCAAGTTTTATTAGAAACTGATTCATTGTCACAAAATATTTTGCTTTGATAAAACTTTTTTTTGCCAAAATTGAATTCTGGTGAAAATTTCCTTGTAGATCTATCTATCTATGCATCTTTATGATAGACAGACAGATTTGTCTTACAAAGAGGGGTGCTGATTGCAAGAAAGCCTGAATGTTTTTCAATGGTGTGGAGAACTTGATAATACTGTGCTGAAAGCCATCTATTGAGGAAGGGGATGAGCATATCTGCACGATGACTGGCTAACCTAGTGAGGAGGGCTTTAAACTAGGTTTGAAGGGGGAAGGTGACCAATGCCCACAGGTAAGCCACAAATGAGGGAGACCTGAGGGAAGGAGTGGAACTTGAGAGTAGCCAGGGCTGTGACATCAGGGATAAAAGAGACAGAGTCAGAACGGGGGGGGAATTAAGTCACTGTCTAGATGTCCTAATGAAGCCCAAATACCTGAGCTGAGTAGGGAAGGAAGACATCGGGAGAAAATCCAACAAGGAAAATGCAATGGGAGAGATAACTGGCAGGGGCAAGGAGGGCAGTTGGCCCGATATCTTAGGCTATGTCTACATCACAAAGTAGTACCTGATTAGTTTGAACTAAACATAGGTTAGTTCCAAGTAGCCACAGCTTTTTAGTTTCAACTAGCCATGCTGACTAGTTTGAACTAACTTGTTAGCTTGAACTAGTCAGTGTGGCTAGTTTGAACTAATGGCTTAGTTTGAATTTTTTTAGTTTGAACAAAAACCATTAGTTTGGGTCTAGATTGTGCTAGTCCAAACTTACAGTTCAAACTAAGTGCTTAGTCCAGAATAAGCAGTCAAACTTATTAGTTCAGACTAAGCTTTGCTTAGTTCGAACTAAGAAATTTCTGAGTTCAAACTAGGCAAAACCTAGTACAGACCCGGACTAATTGACTAGTGTAGACATAGCCTTAGGTGCCTGTACATGAATGCAAGGAGCCTGGGAAACAGGCTGGAAGAATTGGTAGTACTGGCACAGACAAGGAAGTATGATGTGATTGGAAAACTAAGATGTGGTTGGATAGCTTTTGTAACTGGAACACTGCCAGGGATGGATGTAAATTGGTCAGCAAGGACAGACAGGGAAGAAGAGGTGGAGTAGTAGCACTATATGTAAAACAAAAAAGCTTTATGACTGCTAGACACTCCACTATGAAAGTGGAGACAAGCCTGCTGAAAGTCTCTGGGTTAAGTTTAAAGGAAAGTGCAACATGGGTCATGTCGTGGTTGGTGTCTGCTATAGAACACCAGACCAGAAAGAGGAGGTGGATGAGGCATTCTATGGACAACTAACAGAAGTTTCCAGATCACAGGCCCGGGTTCTTATGGGGGATGTCAATTACCCTGACATCTGCTGAGAGTGCAATACAGCAGTGCACAGACAATTCAGGAAGTATTTGGAGAACACTGAGGACAACTTCCTGTTACAAATGCTGGAGGAACCAATTAGGTACCCTGCACCTCTCGACCTGCTGCTCAGAAACAAAGAATTGATCGGGGAAGTAGAAGTGAATGGCAACTTGGGTAACAGTGACCATGGGATGGTAGAGTTCAGTGTCCTGATCAAAGGAAGAAAGAAAAGAAGCAGAACACAGATTCTGACTTCAGAATAGTAGGCTTTGGCTCCCTCAAGGAACTGAATGGCAGGATCCGTTGGGAGGCTAATCTGAAGGCATCCAAGAGAGCTGACTGTATTTTAAAGAAACCCTTCTAAGGGCACAGGAAGACACCATTCCAATGTGCAGAAAGAACGGCAAATATGGAAAGAACTCTACGGTAAGCTGGAACACAAAAGGGAAGCTTACAAGAAGTGGAAGTTTGGACAGATGACTAGGGAGGTACACAAAGATATTGCTCAGGCCTGCAGGGATAAAATCAGAAAAGCCAAAAGGCAATTGGAGCTGCAACTAGCAAGGGAGGTGAAGGATAACAGGAAAGGATAAATGTCAATAACAAGAAGAGAATCAGAGATGGTGCAGATCCCTTACTGAATGGGGCAGGTATCGTCGTGGCAGATGATGCAGAAAAGGCTAAAGTACTAAATGTTCTCTTTACCTCAATTTCAGAAGGGATAGCCGTGTTAGTCTAGTCCAGTAAAAAAACAACAAGGAGTTGTGTGGCACTTTAAGACTAACAGATTTATTTTTTGCATGAGCTTTCATGGGAGAAGATCCCACTTCCTCAGATGCTTCGAAGATGGGTGAACTTACAGAAAGGAATGAAACTAAATGCAAGGGGGTGTAAAACATAGGAAAGCTGACTAGATCATCGGGCTCAGTGAGTAGGGATCAATGGCTCAGTGTCAAACTGGCAACCAGTAACTAGAGGAGTGCCCCACAGGTCAGTCCTGGAGCCGGTTCTGTTCCACGTCTTCATTAATTATCTGGATGATGGGATAGATTGCATGCTAAGTAAATTCACGGATGACACCAATGTGGGGGAAATGGCAAACACACCGGAGTGCAGGGACAGGATTCGAGGAGATCTAGACAAACTGGAGCATTGGGCCAAAAAAAATCTCATGAAGTTCAACAAGGACAAGTGCAAAGTCCTGTACTTAGGATGGAAAAATCCCATATACTGCTCTAGGCTGGGGACTGATTGACTAAGTAGCAGCACTGTAGAAAAGGACCTGGGCGTTATGGTGGATGGGAAGCTGAGTATGAGTCAACAATGTGCTTTTGTTGCCAGAAAGGCCAATGGCATATTGGGCTGCATCACTAGGAACATTTCCAGCAGATTGAGGGATGTGATTATTCCCCTACATTCAGCAGAGGCATGGCCACATCTGAAATACTGTGGCCGGATTTAGGCTGCACACTACAGAACGGATGTTGACAAATTAGGAAGAGTCCAGTGGGGGGCAATGAAAATGATTTGGAGTTTGTGGCACATGACTTACAAGGAGAGACTGAAGTAACTAGGCTTATTTAGTCTGCAGAAGAGAAGACTGGGGGCAGGGGGCAGGCATTTGATAGCAACCTTCAACTACTTTAAGGGATGCTCTGAAGAGGAGGAAGCTAGGCTATTCTCAGTGGTGACAGAAGACCAAACAATGGTTTCAAGTTGCAGCTGGGGCAGTTGAGGTGGAATATTAGGAAATCTCTCTCACTAGAAGGGTGGTGAAGCACTGGAATGGGTTACCTAGGGAGGTGGTGAGTTCCAAAGGGGCAGCCACATTAGTCTCATAAAGCAAAAAGAGCAAGGAGTATTATGGCACTTAAAGACTAACAGATTTATTTATCTCATGAGTTTTTGTGGGAGAAATTCCCACTTCATCAGACGCTTTGAAGAGGGAGAATTTACAGAATGGAATGAAAATAAATGCAGGAGAGTGTAAGACATGATATCAGGTCATACTGCAACAGCAAATCAGAACATTTGTAAGGATTCAAACTTCAGAAAACAGCATACAGAGGGAGGGTGAAGTCAAATTAGCTGTTATAATATGGAAAGAATCCGTAGTCATGATTATGTCCTGCTTTCATACAATCTAATCTTCATATTAGTTCAATTTCAGCTGTTTCTCTTTGAAGTCTTGATGTCTCTTTGATTTTCCTGAGGACCATCATTAACAGATCATCAGTGGAGTGATTAGGAAGATGGAAGTGCTCAGCAACTGTTTTTTTGTGTTGTGATTTCTGATGTCAGTTTTGTGCCCATTTATTCTTCTGCATAGGGACTGTCCTGTTTGTCCAATGTGTAAGGTGCAGGGGCTTTCTTGTACACGATGGCATAAATCACATTAGTGGATGAGTAGGTAAATGACCCTTTGATGGAGTAGCCGGTCCTATGACGGTGTCTTTAGTGCAGATATGTGGACCAAGTTGGCAGCATGGTTTGTTGCAGGGATATGTGTCTGCTTTAATGTTTCTGTTGTTAGGTCTACAGTTGCCGGTGAGCATCTGTTTAAGGTTCAGGGTTGTCTGTAGGTGAGGAGAGGTCTGTCTCCCAAGGGCAGAGAGAGTGAGGGGTTATCTTTTAAAAGAGGCTGTAGGTCCTCAATGATCTGTTGTAGAGGTCTAATTTGAGAGTTGGATGTGGTGACTAGTAGAGTTCTATTGTTTTCTTTTTCGGGCCTTTCCTGTAGTAGTTGACTGTGGGGTACCCGTCTGGCTCTGTCAATCTGTTTCTTTACTTCCCCAAGTGGGTAGTGTAGTTTTAAGAAAGCTTGCTAGAGATCCTGAAGATGTCTGTCTCTGTCTGAGGGATCAGAGCAAATGTTGTTATATCTTAGGGCTTGGCTATAAACAATGGATCATGTGGTGTATTTAAGATAGAAGCTCAAGGGCTGTAGATAACTATACCTATCAGTAGGTTTTTGGTATAGAGTGGCATTGATATGTCCATTAATTTGCCCTCTAGTGTCCAGAAAGTGGATCTCCTGTGTGGAATGATGCAGGCTCAATTTGATTGTGGAGTGGAAATTGTTGAAATCTCTGCGGAAATCTTCAAGAGCATCCCAGCCATGGGTCCAGATGATGAAGATGTCATCAATGTAGCATAAGTAGAGGAGCGGTGCTTTGGGATGAGACTTGAGGAAATGTTGTTCTAAGTTGCCCATAAAAATGTTGGCATATTTTGGGGCCAGGCGGTATCTATAGCAGTGGAATCTCCATCTCTGGAAACATTTAAAGCCTGGTTAGACAAAACCCTGGCTGGGGCGAGTTAGTGGGAGTGGGTCTGCTTTTAGCAGGGAGCTGGACTAGGTGACCACATGAAGTCCCTTCCAACCACATGATTTTATGATTCTATGATAAATGCATTTTACTTGCATTACCTCCTCCTCCCCCCCATTCTAGTATTGGTTCATTTTCCAAACATTCAAAAGTAACCAAAGAATCTTATTCTTCCTTCTCGAGCAGTAACAGGGAATTATATAGCAGAATTTTAAAATTGTTCTCAAATTTGTAATAGCATCTGATGTTCACAAATGCATGAGTAACTTTAATTAAGTCTGAATATGACAGAATAGGGACTTGATCTTTTGGCTAGGCCCCAGGTAAAAGTAGAAATATTTTGCAGACATGACTATTTGATGGATTTCCACTTCAAATGGTTATATTTAGTGCCTTGCATCTTGCCTGTTGATTGTAGAGGATTTCTTACCTTCAGTCCATTAGGTATAATGTCCAGTTGTTTGCATTTAGAAAGAAAGATGATGTCTGTCTGCATCTGAGAGAGTTGTTTCATCCATCAATTTACAGAAACAACTCACCCATGACTATTTGAACCTAGAGGGGACACTCTGGGATGGCATTGGATTCTCCTCTTTGTTTTTTTAATATTTTAGCCCTCTGATTAATATTTCCCTTTATCATGTGTGGAATATTGCCAGAATTTGGTGAATGTTATTACAGTAAAATGAAGAGATCAGCCAAGTCTCCCTGATCATAATGACCCTTAGGCCTGGAGGGGCCACTCTTCTCCCCAACCCTGGGTGCTGGGAGTGAGGGAGGGGCAGCCCAGCCCAAAGACCAGGCTGCACACTCCTGCTGCCCCTTCTGCCACCACCAGCTAGTCAGGGATGGGCAGGTCTAGGAGCCTGACGCTGGTGGGCAGAGGCAAAGCAGGAACACAAACCTTCTTGATCCCCTACAGACAGTCCTGATCATGTGACATGCAGCAGGGTCTTCCAGAAAAATCTTTCCATAGACCACAATATATATGAATTAAGTGTGTTTACAGTATGAATTTCTATGAAGCAAAGATACTTTGGTTGGCACCATAACTACATTTGTGGGAACTGTCTGGAAATCAATGTGAAAGAATGCACTTAAATCAGGGGTCTCAAACTCAAATCACCACAAGGTCTGCATGAGGACTAGTACATTAGTCTGTGGGCTGCACCACTGAAACCTTTTCATACAATGACATTGCGAATATCAGTAACAATATTGTTATTGCGGGCCTCAGGAAATAATTTCAGGGGCTGCATGCGGCCCACGGGCTGTGTGTTTGAGACCCCTGACTTAAATGTATTGAACAAGTTAATTGGCTAGCACAACTTGGAAACCATGGATTTTCAAGAGCTGTTTCCTTTGTATAAGGCTCTTAATTGTTAAAAACAATCAGAAGCTTGTCCATTTTGTCTATTCCAAACAGTTACAAATATACTATTTAGTACACGATATGATTTTAAACCACTGAGCAACTGTAAACTGGAACTCAGCAGGTAGATAACTGGCAGCTGGCACGTCAGCTAACAGATAAGAGTTTTGGGTGACCAGATGTCCTGATTTTAGAGAGATTCTCCCAATATTCAGGGCTTTTTTTCTTATATAGGTCGTTGTTACTCCCACCCCCATTCGAATTTTTCACTTTCTTCCAGTCATCCTATAGGGTTGGCAAAGCCAAGCCCAATTAACTTTTTCAAATCTAAATTTAAATCATATTTTTAAATTCAGCTATTCATAGCGGTTGAACACTTTTTGCTCTATGTGTTTTATGTGTTTTTTCACGAGGGTTGACGGGGATGTACATGTGAGGTGCTATTTAGTCTTGCAGCACAGAAACATAGAAAGGATGTGGAGAAAGTGTATCACCAAATGTTCAGACTGAATAATGGTGAATGAAGGGAATGTCAGTCATACATTTCTCCCTTGTGATACGTTATGATGTTTTGTTAACAGAATGCTCTGGTAATAGAACAAATACTCCAATAATGACACCATTATCATTAAGTCAAATCTGGGATGAACAAGTGCTGATTTATATCCCAAAAAGCAGGTGTAATGTGGGCAATGGAAGAATAATGCTGTATTGCCTATAAGCAGTAGAATACCTTTAATTAGCATTGACTTCAACTTAATTAGCAAAACTGCTTCAGTGCAATAAAACAAATTGCCAGAACTAAGAATTAAACCAAAATGTTGATGAACACACAGCATATTCATTAAAAAGAATTTTCATTAAAAAGATATGTGGAGGCTGCATGTTATTACACAGGACATTTGCATACACTGAAGTACAGGCCACCTGCGAGAATATTTACATTGTAGCCATGCAAAGGTGACAACGATAGTTAATCAAGAATTCTTCCTTTGGTTATGGCAAAAAAGGAATTTAAATAAACAGAATAGAAGTGAATAAATATTTTCTAGTCATGAGCAAGTTGCTGTTAACATGCAGGTAATAAACCAATTTAATCTCAAGCAAAAAAATAATATAACTGTGGTAATTCTTAAGTAATTAAAATGGATGCTGTAATTCTTAGTTAATTAATATATCTGCGAATTCCAATGTAATAAGTCAGAGAGACTGACAAGAGAGAAGTGTGATCACAGGGTTCAGACAAGGTGAGGAGAGAACAAAAAGAGGATTAAAACAAATAAACTGGTAATATAATAAACATTTTCCAGTATTCATTGGCTTTAAGATATTTCTAGTTGAAATATTGTAGATATCCAATGGAGTGGGACTCAGGAAATGTGTGTACGATTTCTGACACCTACAAACTACTTGTATGTCCTTGAAAGAGTGACGTAGGCCAATCTTTTGAAATCTGTGATCAGATGGCTTACTTTAGACACCCAAATCTGAAAATATTGGAACTGTACATGAGGATAACAATAAGTCATTGCACAGGTATTGTGAGGATTAGTTGACATTTGCAAAGACTTTTTATAACAGAGTACAATGTGAATATTATTATCTATGTTCTTCAGAGACTCTTGGCTTTCGGTTGACTATTTTGAAAAATGAAAGAGCATTAGACTGATATATTAGCACTGCAGTGTCAATATCTATTTATTTAAAGAAATACTTTCAAGCATGGAGGAGCAAGTACAAAAATATTTCCTGAAAATCTTACAGAACTGGCCAGGTAACAAAATGCACTTGGGACAAACTAATATGTTCTTTCCTGAGTCTAGAATATGATGTCTGAAGTACTGCACTCTTGAAATGCAGATTGTTTGCAATTAACATGCGTAACAGGTGGTCTTGTCCCTTAAGAGCTGGAATCCTAGGGCCAACCAACTCTAATTACTAAGGTGGTTCTCAGGGGAACATAGCAGAGGTCAGAGGTTATTGAGTATGAGTGGACTCCAGAAGAGAAATAAAGAGAAAGTTAAGAGGTGATTTGATTAGTCTGTAACTATCTACAGAGGGAACAAATATGTGATACTGAGATCATCAATTCAGAAGAGAAAAGCGTAATGCAATTCAGTAGCTGGAAGCTGAAGGTAGGCAAATGGCATACATTTTAATAGTGAGAAATTAGTCTTTGGAACAATTTTCCAAGGATTGTTTTGAATTCTCCCTTGCTGAACTTCTCCACAATCTTTAAATCAAGATTAGATGTTTACTCTAAATGATGTGCTCTAGAATTTGCTTTGGGGATGTTCTATGGCCTGCACTATATAGGAGGTTGACCAGATGATCACAACGATCCATTCTGGCCTTGGAGTTTATAGATTCATGACCTGGAGTAGGGATTCATAGGCAGGAGATGTCTGGGAAACACCTGAAAAGGATCAGGGATTTGAGAACTTTATTTTGAATGTTTTTGCAATTTAATAAAGCAGACCTGAGACCTGAGCACCTGGGGGACACTTGTAGGACTGCTCTGAAGCCATGAGAGGGAGCAGAAGAGGTGGGCGCTTGATCACAGAATGCTAGTCTTTAAGTACTTGCATGAGATAAATCAATCACCTGCTCCTACAAAAAAAAAAAGTCCTTATGGAATCTTTAGTTATAAAAACATTAAGCTTATCATCAGAAAGACTGCTGGTATAGAGACTGAATATTATTATTATTATTAGTGCTATTTATTTTCACTGGTACCATGTCACCAAATTACTTTGGAGAAAAAAAAAGTGCCTATCATGGCAAGGGATTTCTAGATTTAAAAGATACACCCTATTTTTTTTTCCCAGCCTCATAATTTGGAATAGGAGGGTGGAGAGGGAATAGGAGTGAAAGACAAAAAGACCATGTACTGTTGTGGAAACAGTGCACTGAAAAACACTAAACTTCTTCAGATGTGTTATCAATATTTTGTTCATTTAGGAAAGATAAAACCCATCAGTGAGGGATTTTGCAATGCAAATATAAACTATGCCTACTTGATGTAGCTCTGTCCTCCTTTAATGGCACATAGCCCAGCTAGAGATTGATGAGTTTGCTACAGTCTTAACTATGAGTGGTTTTAGCTCATGATGTAGAAGATCATATACTAAATTTCAGTGGTCCCAGGGTTTGACAGGAGTGGACAGGGGGATGCCCATGCAGAAGTGTCAGACAGCCATAAAAATAAAGGAAAAAATCAAATTTCCCCTCTAGCTATATGTGCACAATTGCCATGGATTTTAATTTAAGTTGATCAGGAATACCCAAGGGAAAAATTTGTTTCACAGAAATGGGAGATAGGAAAGTTTTATTAGCTTATTTAGTCCATCCTATCAATCCAGGCCAGATCTTCTCTGCTGCATGTTTACCTGTGCTTTACGTTATTCAGTTCTGACTATACTGACGGGAACCCACTTCAGGGACATACATCATGTGATTAATAAATCTCACTTAGGAATCCTCCCCCACACACACACACGTTAAACCTTTAGTTTCCACCAATGGTTGAGACAGGTATTAGGAATAATTTATAGTAAATAATTTTGTTAGATAGTTTCTTCCTAACTATTATGACCATCATGTACAAGAATTTCTCAGGAAAGTGTTTGGCTGTGGATCATTTCTTAAATGCTAATAATCTACTTGGGAATATGGGATTTACCTACCCACTCCCAGTAATGTGTCATAATATTGGTACAATGTGTGCATAAGCATTTTCAAGAGAGCTTTCAATGTCATGGAAACAAAAATCAAATTATTATACACCTCCTCTGAACTTCTAGATTGCTCATTCAAGCTGAATCCAATCTCACATTGCAAGTGTGCCCATCATATTAAGTGAGATTCCATTAATTTAAAAGCAAAGTTATTAAATTACATTTTCCTTTTCCACCTTGCATGTGCCTTTGCCTTTCATTTTCAGCTACTAGGGAGATGTGTATAATTCATACATGCAACACCATGTTATTTATTTTTCAGGTTGCATTTTGTATTTTTTATCTTACTGCTGAAAAGCCATATTTTATAGCACTCTGGATAGTGAAATGTTGATTCTCAGGATCTATATTCTTACAAACTGGATACTGTCAACAAAAGGACAAAAATCTTTTCACACATGGAAGTTCATCTTTATTTTTCCTTTTAGACCAGGATCCAAGTTCTGACACTAAAAGCTAACAAAGTGCCTTAGTAATTAATAAAGGAGCTTCAGAAACAGCCAATGTTGCCTAGGACTGAAAAGTAAAAATATTGGTTCTTACTCCAATCTCACATTACCAGTTTTACACAAGTATAATTTTGTTGACTTCAGTGGATTTAATCCTGATTTCTACCCAGCATGAGATCATAATCAAACCCATTAATAGTATGCTGAAAACTAAATTACCGAAGTAGATGATGTCATTATCTTTCACAAGGATGGCAGCCACCTACAAACTTGGGTAGATTTTTAAATCTTATCTCTTTATAAAATTGCTTTCGATCTTGGTGTCATCAGCCAGATTCTGTAAGGTCCTGATTTCAAAGGGAATTCTGGGTGCCCTTAATGTCAGGCTTGAAGAATACTCCAGGAAAACAGGGACACAGAACAATTTGTTTTCTTAAAATATGGGAGGAGTTACACAGGATTAGATACTGTTATTAAGGCACAAGGATCCATTAATGGCAAAGATAAGCTACCTCACAATTGAGGGGATAGGCTTGAGAGGTGATGTCACGTGCTTCCTGCCCTTAGAGAACACTGACAGAGAATAAGGTCCGAAGGTGACATCAGGCAGCAATCCAAAAAACTGTATATTTTGGTACCCCCCCCAAGGTGTCATGGTGGCCTCAAAGAGATCTGAATGAGCAGCAAGCAGCCCATAGCAATAAAAGGTGAACTCACTGAACTGCTAAAGGGATGGGAGGGATAGCAGGGGAGGAAGGGGATCAGAGACGAGCAGTAGGCTTGGGGATTCTGGCAGGGAACTTCAAGCCAAAGTGCAGGATGGGGGATACTCTATGACCAGCTCCCCATTTTGGTTTAGAAAACTCATCTGAATTAAAAGAAGATAGTTTCACACAGCTATGCCTAAAGCTTCGAAGCAGGAGCCGTTAAGATGAGACAGGATCATGTCCGTCGAGATTTATGTACAACCCTATCACCATCGTTTTCTAAATTCTCAGACTTCAGGGAATAAAATGATCATCTTAAAGTAACATTAGGTTGGACTGTATGGCTTGGCCAGCTCCCTGATTGGTCTCTGGTCTCACTGCATTAGCACAGGTTGACATTGCTCTAAGCTCTTCCTTGAGTTCATCTGGTTACTTACAGGAACTGTTCTGATACCAGCCTCTCTTTAGGTAGGCAGAGATATACATATATTTATATTTTTTGGATGGGCCTATGTGGATTTTCAGTAACCAACCTCCTCTACTGGATTCAGGTTATAGAGGGAGCTGGGACACATAGGAGAGTTGCCCAAACTTCCAACCTCATGTACCTTTGGAATGACAGTAATGGCGGAGAAATCGCAGGCAGAGATGATATTCATTGCTTTCTGCTAGGCTTTTTTCTGTTCTCAAGTTTGTGTAGGAACATGACTGTAGTTTGCAGAGCTCTTATACTTAGCTGTTTTCCTTTTTATTTGATATTGGTGGTTCTGAAATTGGCCAGCAGCAATGGCATCACACAAAGATAACTAAGAAGCAGCAAGAGAATGAAGAGGGAATTTAAACCAGCAGGACAAAAAGATGCTAGTTTGCCATGTAGGAATGACAGCTTAGTCCAGTCTCTAACCTTGTACCAGGAAAAACTTTGTTCAGTTACAGTATTATACAACTGGCCAGATGCACAAAGGTTTCTTTTCAATTTCCTCTGAAGTACTACAATGCATGCTGGCCACCATAAACAGTTGTTCAGCACTCCTGACACCTGAACAAGCCAGCTAAATTGCCTGATGGATCTTTTTGCTTGATTGATTCTTAAGCACAACAATAGCAGCTCAGTAGCAGCTCAGTGATCATGCCCATGGATTTTCTACTTCCCTGATCTCTTCTCTCACCTCATCCTGTTCCTGCTCTGCCGGTCCACAGCTTTAGCCCTCATCCTGGCCTGCACCCAGCCTTGTTCCTATCCTGTTCCAGTCTTGCTTTCCCTGCTTCCTGGTAATACCATTCCAAACCTTGGCTCTGATTGCTGACTCTGACTCTGTGTTGACACTTAGTTCTGGCATCTGGACTCCTGCTCTGGTTATGACCTTTGGTCCTACTTCTTGATTCTGGCCCTTTCTTAACCTGGATCTGGCATTTGAACTCCAAACATTAGGACTGATTCTCACTCCAGCCACTATTCCTGACTGCCAATGACCCACTCTCCTGACATGCAGAACAACTATACCGAATGAACAATAAATATCTTCTATGATAAAAATTTCCATATTCTTTCTTCTGCATGTGTAAATGTAAGAAGTGTTGAACAATATTTGCTGGGCTGATATAACCATATCTTGCATTATCAATACGTATTAGTCCCATTACATACATTAATAATATATTAAGCACAGAATATCAATATTAAAATATAAAGAATATATATTTTTAGCAATTATATGGCCTGAACTCATCAATGTCCTTCTATAATTCTTTTCACATCTGCTAAGCATCCTGTAACATTTTATAAAGCTGAAGGGAGCTTTGCCTTAAAAAATAGGAAACTTGTCAAAGGCAAAATGCATTAATACTCTGCCATGATACATGCTGGGGAGGTATCTTCACAGACCAGTACCTGGAATGCTAGTATCCAAAAGAAAGATAAGAAAGATACAGAACACCAATTTAAAAAAATTGATGGGGTAAGCTTCATTGACTATAAAGAATTCTGAAGCTATGAAATCATCCTATAAATACTACCAGAAGAAATGTGTAGCTTTGTAAGCAAGCTTTTTTAATTCAAAATTCCTGAATAAGAAATCATCCCAGAAACTGGTATTGTAGAGAACCTTTTCCTTGTATTATACTATTATTGACTCTTAGCAATAAATCTGACTGTTACTGGTTATTTGGTCTCTTGAGTGTATTCGAATGAACCAAAGTATGGTCAAGCAATTAACTATACAATTTACCAACAGAAATAAGCCAGCTTTCTGTGAGGTGGAGCTATGTAGGGATTCAAGACTGAAACTTCTAGTGAGATAGATAGAATGGCCACTGTTTTAAGGAGCTTTTATATTTAGACACAATATGCATATTTTACACTAGTACTAGACTGAATACTGGTTATCCTGGACTGCAGCCCTGCTTTTTGGTGGTAAATTGCACATTTGATGGGGAAGAAACAAACATTTTTCTTCTGTCAGCTTTTTGAAGTCAGTCAGAGGGATGAAATGTTAGCAGCAGTCTGGTGAAACAGGATTACTGGGCAGAATACAGATGAGAATTAAAGGTGCATAATAAATATAATTTATCACATCCTTCTAAACTTCACCTATTAATACTGCATAGCTGGTACAAAATTCAGATATTTATATTCTGGTGTCAACGAAAGATACAACAAGGCATTATTGTTATTTCTGAACATTAAAACTGAAAAGTTAGACACATAGTGCAGTAAAGACCTGAACAGTTTTAAACACATGCTTTTAAACTGCTGATTAAATTTTAATTTCCTGTCTCCTTTGCACTCTGCAATACAAAAGCTTGATTTTTTTTCCTTCCTAAATGAGCCTCATTTGGAGTATGATTAATGTAGGGCAAAAAACTGCCTCACATTACAAAGTCAGTTTGATCAACTGGCATAGCCAGCACAGTCTCCCAGCCAATTATACTGGGCAGTGATAAGTCAGACATTTTCTCTCTCTCTCTCTCTTTTTTTTTTTTTTTTTTTTTTTTAAGAAATTAACTTAGACAACACAGCCTCACTGGAAGTCAGGCTGGTACTAATAAAATGGGACTGCTCAAACAATTATAAAAAGTAAGAATCTAAACACACATCTTAAGTTCTCACCCCAAATTTTTCTGTTTATTCTAAAAACAGCAAAAGTGACTCACGCGCTAAATCATTAAGCACCTTTTATTTTAATATGAACCAACAGGATGTTTTAATACATTGATGGACAATCCCTTGTTTCTGAAAAGAACTGAAAACATGTCATCTGCCTTCCTATAAACAACGGCTGTAGTACAGAATGTTAAAATGATGCTTCTTTAAAAACAGACAACATCCCTTTGAGCCAGACTGGAGACAAAGGCCTGTAGATCAACTAAAGATTTAATTAAAAAAAAAATACAATGCCAGTAGTGACAGCTTAGGTACTTATTCCATCCACCAAGTTATACTCTGCTGTTCTCAAACTGATAGTAACAAAATCATTGGAGAAACTACATTACATTATTGCATCTAGCCACAAGTAATACGTGCAAGGTCTCTACCTCTCAAAGGGCCATGAATCATCTTTCCCCTCCTAGCAATCCTGTTAAAACAGAGGCCTTCTTGCCTTTTTTCTTCCTTTGTGCTACCTGACCTTCCATTTTCACTAACCTTTTGTAAGGATGCATTCTCTCAGGCAGCCGGTTTAAGTGATTTACACTGTTTTACACTAACGGGGAAGAAATGGCTGTGTCCCCTGGAGCAGCCACACTTTTAATCAAATACAGCTCATAAATCACATTTACGACTTTCAGAGCTCAATCAATAGGATATTTTATAGGCTGCAACAAAATTATCTGAAAAGTAGTAGAAGTACAGGAGGGATGTAGCGGAAGGACCACACACATATAGGCTCTACACCCTGTTCGCCTCTGGGGATTAACCTGCCAATTTTAACAAAGAATGATCTACCCCAGAACTTTAATGTGTTCATGATCAATGCATTGCTGGCTGCTAATAAAGCATTTCTGTATGTCATGATCAATAATACCAAAGGACAGCAAATTCATATTCCATTTTACCCTAGTTTAGGAACAATTACTAATACTTTTTTTCACTAAACTTTGGTTATCATCTTGCCCTCAGGGACAAAAGTTTCCATGGCTTTACTAACTAAACAATGTTAAATTTGTCTAAAGCAATCTGAAAAATAAATGCAGGAATTCCAAAATCTTCATGGAGCTAAGTATGTTACGTCTCCCTTAACTTCAATTTTCATATTTACTGTACTAAATTCTTCACTTAGTTTGATTTATATGTACAGTACATACTACGTGTTATTTACTCTGTAATGTAAGCAAACAATTACTGACTCACATAACACAGAGAAAACTACCATTTATATAAACTTAATCCAAACATTAATGATAAAAGTTACAGGAAAAGTTACTATAAAATTCCACATTACAGCTAAAAAGACTTACATCATTTTAATGATAAATTTAGATGATGTATTATGTCCAAATGAATAGCTTGCTTCATAATTTCCAAAGTATATGTTATGAAAAAACAAAAGATACATTGCAATTTATTAAGATTGCCTTCATAGCTAGCAAAACTAAAAAAATTCCTTTGATGTTAATGCAATATTATGAAATCTCATACATCTTCTAGATAATTATTAAGTGAACTTCTGCTTATTAAAAATCGCAAATGGAGGGCAATGAAGGGAAGAAGAGGAAAAGGGAAGCAACAGCTGTAGAGATAATTAAGTTGAGAATTTCATAGTTTAAGTCTGATCTTAGGCATTTATACAGCTGTGTGACAGTGTGCTGAAAACTAGTCCTGAGCCAGAACTCTGGTTACAAGAAGTACTAATTAGGTTCCCCTGGAGAAGGCTAATTGGGAAGAAGTGTAGCTGATTACCAGGACAAATAGGGGCTAGTAATTATCCCATTTACAGGGAAGTTGTACAGTGGGGAACAGGAAAGAAAATCAAAAGGGGAACTGACCTAACCAGGAGGGTCCTGTGAGTAGAGGCACCTTGCCTCTGCCCTGCTTTTTTTGGAAAAGAGCTAAAAAGTGGAGATAGCAATGTCTCTAGTCCTTGACACACTATATACTGGTGGAGGGATTAAAAACTGTAAATAAACAATACAAGGTGTTATAAGCAAGGAGGCCTCAGAGCAGTTTGTGTTTGTGGAAATTTCAATGGTGTGGCATGCTGTCCCCATTACCATACTATACATATGTGGCAAAGCCCACACTACCATAGTATTTGAGTGTCTCACAACCTTTAATGTACTTATTGTTACAACATCCTTGTGAGAGAAGGAAGTACTATTATTGTCATTTTAAAGGCAAAAAACTGAGGCACAGGAAGTTATACTAAGTGATATTTGTGCAAAGTCTGTGGCAGAGTAGGCAACTGAACCAAGTCTCCTAAGTCCTAAGATAATCATTGTTTAATTAAACAGAGTAATATTCCTTTTGAATATAGCATTTAGAAACTATAATGTGCTTGTAACAATTCCCATCTTCCTATATGTGACAGGAAAGAATGCCCAATACCTATTTCAATGATTTATCTCTTCCTTGCCATGTTGTGTTTGTCCTTTTTAGATATCTTTGTAAAATGAGTACTTTAAATCCAATTAATTGAAGAGTTCTATCTGCAGGACAGTATTGCTGATGCTATAAATTGATAAAAAACATTAAGCTTCTTGTATTGACTTTTTTATTAATTCCTTATAAAACACAACTGAATTATCTCTGGAACACTAATTTTAAATCATAATCTTAATAATCAGAGGCAGCCTTAGGCAATTGGGGCCCTAGGTGAAGGCCCCTTGTGGGGCCCCCTAAGGGGCCCACTATTGGCCCCCCATTGCTACCTTCCCTGTGGCCCCAGTCCCCCCTTCACCCTTACCTGTCCCATATCACCCCCCAGGACTCCTTGTTTGTTTTGCTGAACCAAACTAACATGATTATCCCTCTGGAACTCGTAAATTATTCTTGGGGATGGTATTTTTAAAGATCCTCCCATCATGAAGCTTGTAAGTTGATTATCTTTCACTTAACATAAATCAGTTAATGCTGAACTACAAAGTTAAAGTGAACATTTTATATTTTTTTAAAAAAAAGTATGAGCATTAATTAATAAATAAGAAATGGTAACATTAATGATGGCTCAAAAATAAGTAAAATACCACATTTAAAATTTTGGCAGTCAAATCTTACAAATGTTTCATATAGGCTCAGGTTTATGTGCACTAGAGACATTTAATACAAATAATTATAATAAATAAAAGTAAGTGAAAAGGAGGTTTCTAGTGTGTAGCTATAAATGAAAAACACCAAATTTCAATGAAATTATCTGAAGTACTCAAGTTTATAAGGCTCTGGCCCCTCTCAAAAATATGAAATAGTAAGTACAATAAAAGCTAAACAATTGCTTATCAAAAGAAAGACATACAGCACAGTCATTACACACGGGTGTAATGATTGCCTAAGGGAAGCACTGTATTTAGATATAGCAGCCTATATGGAACTACCTCGTAACCTGAGCTAAAAAAAGCCAAAGTAAAAGTTGTCACAAAGTCAAAGGAAAAGGTAAAAGAACAGGTAAAAGAGAAAAGAAAAAGGCAATATTTCACAAAATTAAAAAATGGCAAAATAAATGGGCACACTGAGGAATTAAAAGCTGAGGCCACTGGACAAGTTCCTGCTGTTGTGCAGTCTATTGCTTGCTCCTGCTTTTTTAGCATGTCATTGTGAAGGTGATGGGCAGCGAATGATGAAATCTGCATTGCAGATGAAGCACAGATCCTAATGATGGCTTGCCTTGATGAGCCAAGACTGAAAAGTGCTTAGGCTTCCAGCCCTACTAGCTCTGCTAGATGGGAACAATTTCTATATTTTTCTCTGTTTTCATTTCTGTTTACCAAATTGAAGATGGGGCCCCTTATTGTTTGGGGCTCTAGGCAGCCACCTGCTTCGCCTACCCCAAAAGCTGCCACTATTAATAATGCTACCAAGTACTATGGCATATTTCATTCATCTAGGGCCTTTAATTCTAACAATTGCCAATATATCTATATCTATATCTAGGTCCAGTTACTATACCCCTGCAGAAGGATATATCTGTATCTATATAGATGAATCCTAAATGAACCACTGAAATGCAGCTACATTTGGGGTGAAATTTAGTATGACACACAAGCTTGGCCAACAAAGTAAAAAAATATCAAATGTGAATGAAATTCAGATAATGACTCAAACTGGAACTTGTCCAGGATACTGTTGCTACTAAAACAAGAAGTCTAACCTTTTAGTTCTTGTAATACTGACATTGTGATAAAAAGCCATGGGATGGGTACATATGAAGCAAAAGAATAACTTGTTCAAATATTACATAATCCTTCTAATGTTAAGCTTCTAAAATGTACAGGAATGCATAAAGCTATAGAGATATGAACTCCTTGGAAAATTATCCAGAAGTAACAGTGAAATAAACACATTTCCAGAGCACCTTCCATCAATGAATCTAAAAGAGCATTACCCAGATCCAAGGCTGAGCGAGGTTAATAGAAAGGGCAGGTCTACATTACAGGTGGGAGTTATGATTTCTAGTGCAGGTAGACAGACTCATGTTAGCTCAGCTCTTGTTAGTGCACTAAAGATCAGAGTGTGGCTGTTGCAGTGCTGTAGGTGGCTCAAGCCAATTATCCATGCTTAGAGCCCAGGAGGGTTTGGGCTTCGATGACTAGCCAGAACTACCACCATGGTCACATTGCTATTTTTAGTGAGCAAACTCAATCACAGGACACATGAGCCTGTCTACCTGTGCAGGGAACGACACCTCCCAACTGCAAGGTATATACATGTCCATTGATTTCACTAGGCTTTAAAGAGACCTTTTGTGAACATTAAGTTTCACTATATGTTTATGAGGCAAAGTAGTAGTTTTACACTCACTTCAAGTTGACCAAAAAAGGCATGGAGGTGATTAAGTAATTTCTCTCTGTTATGCAACAAATCTGTGCTAAATGAAGAATACAGGAGTGCTTGAATACTAGTCCTGTGTGCTAACCGCTCGACAGTCACATTTGCTGTATTGCAGACTGAACTTGTAAGGTAGTATTCCTAGACAGACAGGGGCAAAAAGAAAAATATGGCAAAGCAAATGCCATGGAAAATTAGTTTGTTGTGGGATGCAGGTGGAATTGTTTGCCATGCCCTCAAGCACCCTTCCTAATCTACTGTGTTGCTTCTTCTCCACTAATTATTTTACCTTTTCTTAACAAAAGAGTGAACTCATCACTTTCAAATCCAACTGTTCCTTTGTTCCCTCAAATGCACTGTTAGCTCAGTAAGAATGAATGACATTCTCTGATTTGTCTGTACATCTTACCTGCTTCCAGTGTATTTTTGGCTTTGCTATTTTCCTCCTTAAAATTGAATGGGTGTGTGGCATACATCTTATACTGTTACCACAAAGCAGCTCAGCAGTGAGCTCCCAACACAAAAGCGATTCCACAAAGCAACCTGAGAGGATCTTTATCTGTATCTGATGTATTTCAAGCATGAGACTTTCTGGACACTAATCCCTTTTCCTTTTTAACTTGTTTTCTCTGCCTATTCCTGCCTGCTGTATAAAGTTTGCCAGCTTTAGCAGTGAAGTGAAAGGGCTATAGTCTATCACAGTCTAACTGTTATTAAAAACACTCCATTAATCATAATGATTTCCTTTCATTCATATGTGAATGATGCATGCTGTGTACCTCTCTGAATTCTACTTTGATTCATTTTTAAAATCAACTATGCTGCCACAGGCAACCATTTTCAGTTATGAGAGCCTTCTGTTATTGTCCCTCTACCATGGTCTTGCTTGAATGGTTCATGCCTTCTTTTCTCCTTATTTATTATTCTTCATACCCAAATGATTTTTCTTCGCTTCCTTTGTTCTGTTGCAGATCTGATGTGACATGTGCAGAGGGATAAGTCAGGTCTGGGTGAAAGATAACGCTCTCTGGTATTTCATGTACGTGATGGTCATGGAAGTGATGGCAGGAAGCTGCAGAATGCAGCAGGGTTTTTGCCTGAATGGAGCAGACATGGAACCATGAAAGAACAAGAAGTTTGGAATATAGGCTTTTGTGATTGCTAATGGCAGGATAAGTAAAGCATGGCTAATATTAACAACTGCATGCTGCAGTAGGGCTAGCAAGGTTCTCTTCCCCAAATAACCTTTTACTGTTGGCAGTGGTTGTATCTGCCTTGCTACTGCTCTTGTATTATGGGGGTTCTTCTATTGTTTTATGTCACAGTCTCTAGAACTGACCAATATGTAAGCTAGGCTGAACCCTAAAGAACTTTAATTTGCTCTCTAACTTCATAACATTTTACAACTGTTCAAGATCATCAGGGATAACAACTTCAATTGAGGTACTTGCCAACTGTAGGCTTGAGTTTGCCCTTCAAGAGAAGCACTAACTCAGGGTCTGCAACTTGTCGCTCTGGCACGGCATGTGGCTCTTTGACTGCCCCCTTGAGGCTCTGGGCCTGCTCTTACAATTGAGGGACTCTCTGGGGGCCCCACACGGGGTTCCAGGCTCCCTTCCTCTGCCAGGGGACACTGCAGCAGGCACCATGCCTCAGCTTCCCCCACCAGAAGGCTACACTTATTGAGGCTCTCAAAACACTTGGTTATTGAAGGAATTTTTTAAAATGGCTCTTCTTATCTTTTGGGTTGCTGACCCCTGCACTTGACACACTGACAACAAGGGAGTAATCCTCATTTGTAGTCTGTAAGGAAAGATCACCTATACATAATGAAAGAGAGCATACAGCTAAACATATTGTGAGCTTCGTTTTGCACCTTTGGTTCTGTTGTTAAAAATATTTGCTAAAAAAGAAATGGTTAATCTAAATATTATGTATGTGGTATTTGCAATTAAAAGGTTTGTCAGGCTTTGCATATGTCACCATTTGTGTGAAGTTTTATACAGTTGTTATTTTGCAGTCACTTTGACATATCACAAAGCTGTCCATTTTCTGCTGGCAAAGAAAATGTATTCATTTGCATTATTGCAAGCTAAATAAACAAGCAAAAGCAGCCAAAAGGGACCTGTCTGATCATATTTGCAGAAGACATACATATCTACAATTCACTGTGTTCACTGAACATGAAAAAGTTTTCATGTCTGAAATGGAGATTTGCCTGGCTAGTATTGGGCTCCTGATACCCACCCCTTGTGTTGAGGTGAAGACCCCTCTTACTGCTTTTGGAGGAGGCAGGTGACACTTAATTTGTGCCAGAGCTTGCCAGGGCTAAGCCCTGACACTGAAGGTTAGCAATCCATAGCCCTGGCAACTCTGGGCTTGCATGCAAGTAAAAAATGTTGCTTGAACCCTGCCACTTCTTGAATTGGAACTAGAGCATTGGAGGTAGGAATTTACCAAGGAATCACCCTAATGCCTTTATCTGTAAAAACACTCAGTTACATGAACAACAGTCACAATGATTGCCAACAGATGGATGCAGGATCCAAACTGCCCTAGCCCTTGATTCTCTATAGTGCAAGCTCACAGTGTGTTGAATTAGGGTATCTGCTGCATTTGGCAAGCACCAGTGCTGGCATGAAATTCTCTTTTGGATCTTGTCTGCCTCCTCACTTGATCCCTCAGCCAGGCATTACACCTCCCCACTTTTTCTCTAACAATCACAGTCCCATGTTATGTACCCTTGAGGGCACAAAGGGTGCTATGCACTAAGCTCTACTCAGTTCCTCATCAGAGGTATCTTCCTTGCTTTGCTGCTCTAGTAGATTCTTAAGTGCAGCATGATGTAGACTCCATGAGGTCATAGGCTTTGGCTTCTCTTCACTTTTTGGATCTTTGCCATTGTAGGCTATATTCCTATGACACCGCCCAGCTAGTCACACTTTCTTCTGATTAGACCAAGATCCAGAAATCTGACGCAGAGCTTCCTGCCATTTTGCTCCCCAGTTCATTTGCTCAGCCCTCTTTCAGTCAGGGTTTCAGGAGCAGGGACCACTCCCACAGCTTTGCTATTTTCTGGAGTGAAAATTCACTTCCCCACAGTGGGGCTTCACTCTTCCACATATTCCAAGGGGGTGGCCATGTTAGCGTAGTTCAGCAAAACAAACAAGGAGTCCTGTGGGACTTTCAAAGACTAACAAATTTGTTTATCTCATGAGCTTTCATGGGAGAAAATTCCACTTTGTCAGATAATTGAAGATGGAGAATTTACAGAAAGGGAGGAAAAGAAATGCAGGGAAGTTTAAGTTATAGGATTGGGTCAGACTGTTACAGAAAATCAAAGCAGTTGTTTACATTAGAAAACTGGAGAAGAACACATAAAGTAAAGTGAGGTTACGCCATTGTGTCTGAATCTAAATAACTGCTTTGATTTGCTCTAACAATTTTACCTAATCCTATGATTTACACATCCCTGCATTTATTTTCCTCCTGTTCTTTAAATTCCCCATCTTCAAGCCTCTGACAAAATGGGATTTTCTCCCACAAAAGCTTATGCAATAAATACATTTGTTAGTCTGTAAAAGTGCTACAAGACTCCTTGTTTGTTCTTCCACACATGCATCTGTGAGAAAGTAGCAAACATTAGGCCTGATCCCACACATATTCATCTTCAGAAGCACTGATGAAGAATAACTTTAGCTATATCTACATCAGGAACAGTTAGCTCAAAATTGCTAGTTTAAACTAATAAGTTCGAGACTAGTTCAAACCAGCCTCAAACTCATTAGTTCGAATAAAAAAATGTGGACTAGATCGAACTAACGTTAGCTTGAACTAGTACACTTTGTTAGTTCAAACTAAGTGCCCTTAGTTTGAACCTATTAAGTTCAAACTAAGGATTAGTCCTTGTCTCCACCGGACGTAGTTCAAACAAATGCTCAAACTAAGCGTTAGTAGTTACTAGTTCAAACTAAGTGCTCCTTAGGTTGAACTAAGGAAAGCCTGATGCAGACAACTAAAAAGTTAGTTTGAATTAAGCCTCCTTAAATCAAACTAACTTGCCAGCACAGACATAGCCGATGAGTGTCAGCAGAATCAGGCTCATGGGTGTACAAAGACCTCTGTATTTCAGATTATAGCAATAAATTAATCCTCCCATTTTTAAAAATATATTCTTTGAATAACCTACCAAAAATCTACTAAGTGAATAAATAAACTGGATAGGCATTGTATGCAGTTTTTATTTTTGCATTGTGCATGAATAGTATCTTGCCAAAAAAAAACAAAACAAAACAAAACAAAACAAAACAAAAAAAAAAACCCAACAACAACAGCCTAGCAGAACCTCACACTACACTCTACTCAGCATTTTTCTGGGCCAGGCCCTATCTAGGATATAATCCAGAGAGGGATGACAAACAGATGGGGAAAGCTAAGGGAAAGACAAGGGTTTCAATAGGAATAGATTGAAATAGATTTTGTTACATATGCATTTTTCCTTTTAAAACCATTTTAAAAAAATGTCTAGGTTATATTAATTTTTATTACTATTTAAGGGCACAAAACTAGGAAGGAACCCAAGTTGTGAAATCTTAGTTGGAAGGATTCAAAGATTAATTTGAAAGAGGAAATGAAGTTGTAAATTGGTCAGGATCAGGAAGAAGTGTTTCCCTAATCAAAGAAAAAACTGGTGTTTATAAAATGCTATTTATAACATCTCCACAGATTTTGAAATATTTTGCTTCACTGTTTTTATCTCCTAGCTAGATAACAATTAGCTGGTAACAGGAATCAGAAATTTGGAAGTGACAGGGGAAAAGAAACTTGAAAAGATATTATAAACAAAAATCATGTCACAATTAAGGAAAAATCTTGCAAAAGATGTACACACATGCAGTGTGAGTAGGTATCACATAGGATTACTAACAGTGTGTAAAGTCAAACACATCCATAAATCTTTGCAGGATCAGGTCTTTGTTTGTTTAAATAGGAAGTCAGGATCAGGCAGCAATAAAGTAGTATTAGATATTCTGCTACTGTTGAAACTAAAAGTAATAAAACTACAAGGTTTAAATTTAGTCCTAATGGAGTCAGAGGCAAGATAGACCCACTCTGTTTTAGTATTGGTAGAGATACATTAATACTAAAACATTATTATTATTATTATTATTATTATTATTATTATTATTATTATTATTATTAAAAAAAACCCATAAGACTTCCATTATGGTCAGGTATAGTAACGCCACTTGAATATCTTTCTTCTAAAAAGTTTGTTTAATTTGTATCTTTTTTTCAATGTACATAGGAACCCTAACCCAGGCTTAATCTTAACATTTTGTTGTTTTCTGTTAAAAGCAATTAGATTAAACTTGCTTTTATTTGCAGTCAGTGCAGTCATATAGATATTGCATGACCTCATCTGGTTTTCTAACTGATACAACAGTTTTTGCACCATGGTAAACTTTCTTACTCTTTTCTTTAGACACATTAAACCTAATTTTCCCTAGGCCTGCATTTAAATGTCAGTTTCATTAACTCTGCTCTCTAGCCTAGTCATTGGGATGCTCAGATTTTATTTGGCCTGATGTTCTCCAGTTTATTCTCATCTGCACCCACCCCAGCTTCCAGTGATGTAAAAAAAAAAAAAAAAAAAATGGTTGTTTTATTCAGATCCTGACTAGACTATTTCTGGATCAGCATATGTATATGTCACCCTGGATATTCTGCTAGGTCAAAAAGTGAGGAGCGAATATGCTTTTTCTTTGGATTTATTCTGCTGCATGGACATCTTTGATATTTATTTATTTTCTTATATAGGCATTAATGTATGTTTTTATTATGACTACTGTAAGTTATTTTGAACAAAATAAATATAACAGAAGTCCCAAGGAAAAGAGCTCCAAGGAAACACTGAACAAGCAGCGTTCCATTGTACTCCCAAAATATATATACACACAGTCAAGTAACATATGTATTCCAGATATCCCCATTCCCCTGCATAATGGAACTGGGCTATATTGGTATTTGATAAAAACTAGACAACATAAACTTCAACCAAAGCCAATAATGGAAAACCATATATGTGCCATGTTTCAAGAGAATACAAAAATTCTCACCATCATAATGAAAGTTGGAGGTCCTGTGGCAGCTGTCCAGCAGAAAGTGGGTTTTCAGTTCTGCTGCATCATGAAGGATAAATCAAAACCCATGAAATCTAGAAAGCAACTTTTTTATTCTATGCTCACATTTTGTGGGTTTGAATATCACAAATGCTATACTTGTTCAAACTTTTATTTCATTCATACTTGATATCTGGCATGAGGAAATTCACTTCCACAGAGATTTCAACAGTTTCCACTCCATGATCAACCTTAGTGCGGAACATACTGGAGATCCACTTTCTGGACACTACAATGCAAATTAGTGATGGACACATAAGCACTACCCTATACCTAATACCTACAGACCTCTACAGTTACCTACATCCCTCGAGCTTCCATCCAAGAGACACCACTTGATCCACTGTCTACAGCCAAGCCCTAAGTTATAACAGGATTTGCTCTGATCCCACAGACAAAGACAGACACCTTCAAGATCTACATCAAGAATTCTTAAAACTACAGTACGCACTTGGGGATGTGAAGAAGCAGATTGACAGAGCCAGACAAGTACCCAGAAGTCAGCTAACACAGTTGAAACCCAAGAAAGTAAACAACAGAATACCACTGGCCATCACTTACAACCCCCAAGTCAGACCTCCACAGGACATCATCAAGGATCTACAGCTTCTTCTACAAGCCTTGGGAAGCAGACTTTTCTCACTTACAGACAGCCCCCCAATCTCAAACAGATATTCATCAATAACTACAGAACTAACAGAAATATTAAAGCAGGCATCTATCCCTACAACAAAACATATTGTCAGCTTTGCCCACATATCTGCACAAAAGACACAAACATAGGACCTAATCAAGCAGCGACTCTGTCAAGGGCTCATTCACCTGCTCATCCACCAATATGATTTATGCCATCATGAGCCAAAAATACCACCAGCCCACACACACTTTATACAATGGACAAACAGGACAGCCCCAGCACAAAAGAATATATGGACACAAATCTGACATTAGAAATAACAAACAAGGAGTTTGTTTAGCTGAACAGGGCTACCCCTTTGGAACTTGTCATCAGAAATAACAATATTCAAAAACCAATAGGGGAACACCTCAATCTTCCTGATCACTCCATCAATGATCTGTTGATACCCATACACAGGCAAATGAATAACAAATCAAAGCTTCAAACAGAAACTGCAGAATTGGAATTCATATACAGATTCAACATCATTGTCATAGTGTTAAATAGAGACTATGTTTTTTTTTTCCCATTACAACAGGTGATTTGACCCCACCTTCCTCTATAAGCTGTTTTTCAGTTTGATGCTAAACAGCTGCGTTGATTTGCTGTAACACTCTGACCTGATCCTATGACTTACACTTCCCTGCATTTATTTTCCACCCATTCTGGGAGTCCCCCATCTTCAAGCATCTAGTGAAGTGGGATTTTCTCCCATGAAAGGTCATAAAATAAATACTTTCTTTTTAGTTTTTAAAGGTGCCACTAGACTCTTTGTTTGTTTTACTGAACTAGACTAACATGGCTATCACTTTGGAACTTGTCATCATTGCAAAAGACAATTTTCAAATAAATCCTGTACAATGAAACAAAGACCATCACCATACCCATGGTTATTGTTTCTATTAAAAAAGCTCCCTAAGTTCACACAATTTTGTTTTCAGAAGCATACTGATTATCTTCTTTCATGCTGACCACACTCAGTATTTACACATATATGTGTAATGTCTGAGAATTATATTATTTTGCTGCTGTTAGAATTTAAACTATCCCAAAAGATTTCTGACAACTTTCCAATTACATCCTAATATAAGTGAGGCACACTTGTTCACAAATGTAGCTGAATTTTCCTGACCCTTCCTCCCTGAAGAGAAATATTTTAGTTTTCCAGTGTCCAAATCATCCTTGAAGATTTCGAGTCTCTTTTCATTAGCTTTGATGTCATAAAATTTAAATACTTCTCGCCTTTGAAATTCTACACTAAGTTTGACGGAATGTTCACTGAAAGCTCTTGGACTGTCAAGTTTGATTTATCATGCTCTGTGTTTCATGACATTCATAAGATATTAAATCATAAAGAATTTAAGAAATTAAAAAGAAGTTCAATGAGCAAATGAACTGGGAAGGAGGAGTCCCAGTATTAGTGTGGCACTCCAGAGCATTTGTAGAGGCTGGTGGTGAGAGCACCAAAGGAGTTTCAAGTGTGATGGGGTCTCTTTTTGTTCTCTCATGTTCCACAAAGTGGAGGTCTTCAACTTCTCTCATCTTCCCCTACCACACTCTCATTTTCCTATTTATTTTCAACCAACTGGATTCCTTCTTTGCTCCTCTCTTTTCTCCCTTCCTGCCCCACTGTTCCCTACTCCCACAAAGGGCTTTCCCTCTGTTTAAAAAGAAGCCCTGTTGCTCCTGGGTAGAATGATTTCTGTCTATGTGGGAGAGCAATAGTTTTCAATTTCTGTGCAGTTCTCCTTCCTGCTCCCCATGATCATTTGTGTCTTGCCTCTCTGGTGTTTTTTGTCACATTTCCCACAGTTGAACACTCATTACATTGTACTGGAAGTGCAAATGGACTTTTTTTTTTTTAAATTTCCCTTCTAAGACTTTTTTTTTCTTGCACTTCTCTTACAAGGCTTTGCTCTTAAGAAAGTGAACCCACAGCTCAGGGCAGCCAGTATGGCTCACTCAGTAAAGCTGTTTTCATTTATACAATTCCCCTCCTAAACATGGATCTATCTAAAAGACTGACAACAATTCTATGTGGGCAATAGCTCACTCTAAGAGGTTGCTGCATTTGATGGTGATACCTAGGCTACACTGTGAACTATAAATGAAAACCCATGAGTTCTAGATCCTCATACACTAATACATTCTACACTGAATTATTTCACATATTTGTGGAATATGCTTCTTAGTGTCACAAGGATTTCAGTGACTTTACTGAGAGTATTTTTTTAATTTTTTCTGAGTTATGATTAACTAAAATCCATATAATCACAAATTACTGAAACAAAGCATTAAATTGGTAAGAGTGGAAAACTAGTATTGTGTTCCATTTAAGTTCAAGAGCAAAAAAGTATTAATTTGTCTCAAAGGCATAAATACTGGTTTCTAATAAGATAATTGATTTTATACTGTTTTGTTTTTCTGAAATATATCATCAGATAAAAGTAGCTTGATTTTATGTAGACATTGTCTGTAACACTTAGCCCTCCTTTTGGAAACCTGATCAAATAGGAAAATCCTAGTAATCCCCAATTACAAATAATAATATGTGATATTATGTGAAGCCCTTGTTTTTAATTCAGCTACTGATACCTAGGGCAGAAAGTCTACCAGAAGGTAATCAGAGTATTTCAAACAAAATTTCAAATTTCAATAACTTTCCTCTAATAGGGGATGTGTGTGTAGGTGCATGTTTAGACAGTGTCCAGTAAAAGAGAACATATTTATTAAGCTATGATCCAAAATAGATGTATAAATTAGTACACTTTTAGGTACCCTGCTCTAGCAGAGCTCTTAAGAACCCTGACCTTCACTTAACTGGTTTAGTAGATAGGTGCCATTTTCACTACTCTATACCAATAGAAATGAACATGGGTCCTTTGCTTTTTAGTGAACATTCTGGAAACCAGGATATAAAGGTACGATATATAAGTATTCTAAGTCAATAACAAAGGTGATTTCACCTGAAAAAAATGTAACCAACTACTATTTTCAATATGCAGTAAAAGAGAATCAAACATTGCATCTCATTTTCTTAGACGCTATGTTGGGGGGTGGGGTCTAACTGTGGTTTGTGAACAGCATATGCTTCTTTTACAGTTAAAGTCCATCTAGGTAAAATGCATCTAGTAGAGCGCTGCACTGTGTGCCCAACCCACCATTCTCTGCCTACCAGACAGGGGTGCAAAGCTCAGAACTTCTGCCCCAGGGTGACAAGCTAGCAAATATGAAAAAAAAACAGGAAAAGCAGGTGTGAGGTAACTGGTGCCTATTAAACAAAACCCTTGAATATAAGGACCATCTCTATAAAATCAGGATATCTGGTCACTCTATTCTGCCCTGCAGCAGGATGGTGGGCCCAAACGATTCTGCTCAGTGGGGAAAGGTTGGGGGGGGGAGTTCTGCAAGTTTGGCCACCAGTGGGGTATGTAATAGAGCTCATAGGGGTTATTTAATACCTCATGTACCTTATTATGTGCTATTTCCTGTGGAAGAATGCAAAAAGAAAATGGGACTGTGCCCAGGGAGACCCATAACATTTCTGTAGATGACTTAATTATCAGCAAATAAGATCCAATTGAACAAATGGCAGCATTAATGACATTTCTGAAAGAGACGTTTTCTAGAAAATACCATAGATGGTATAAGAAAAAATAATAAAAAGGCAATTATTTGTCACTTGTGCTGCAAAGGTTGCAGAATTCGACTTACATTAAAGGACAGATTGCTCAAAGGGTTAGGAAATTAGCAGCTGAATAGGTCACAGCTTTTGCAAACAATCAGTTTTTATAACCAACACTCTCAAGTGCAGAATGAAAGCAAGACAGGCTTGTACAGAATTAATTCTAAACTGTCAACATTTCATTTTTAGCTATTCATTCCTACTTATGGTAGTATTTGTTGTTATAATTCACCCAGTCTTCTTAAACAGTGTATTAACCAAGAACTTTGGCATTGAAGTCTCTGCTGTTGTTCTAATTCCAACTGATCCCTAAAGTGAACTCCATCCAGAAAGGAGAAAAAAAAATCTCTTTATTATGAAGCTGGCTACTGCAGTAAATTGCTTGTCTTCAAAGAACTTATATGTTATCTTATTACTCAGATGCTTTCCTACATGTTTATTTCCTTTTTTCCCCATAAACCTGTATGTTATGCTTCTACATATAAAATATGAAAGTGCCATTTTGGTATGGATAAAATCAGTCAGATACTTATTTCAGTGAGATAATTGTAGCAGCATTTTTTTCCTATTGGTATGTTATTAATCTGAGGGATTTTTAACACAAAATGTATAGAGTTAAACATGATGAGGAATTCAAATGTCCATTTCTTTCTCCAAAGTGAACCCAATGGAAAACACATAGTTAAGAAGACTCCTTTTCAGCTCCTGCAAGTTTCATTCCACTCTCTTTCCAACATTCTTCTTGGTAAAGTCCTTTTAGGCAGCAGCTTATAGTTCACACTAGTATTTAGACCCACTCTAAAATTGCTTTTTTTTAGGAGCATTCTACATAGGAATTACGATGCTGGATCAAACTAACATTCCAACTTTCAACTCATAGAATGATGTGATCCACCAACGCTGGGTCTCATTCTGACTTTTAATAGTTAGAGATTAGCTAAAGCCTTGAAATATGGTATTAAAAATTTCTTACAAAATGTGTTGCCATTAATTATTATACCTTGATATATTCTTGTTAGCCATAAAAATGTCCCATCCCATTTTTATCTTCCTAAATTGTTGCCACCAGTGATTTCCCACAGCAGTGAGTTCCACTATCTAATTGTGTGTTGTATGAAAAATTATTTCTTATTATCAGTTTTGATTTGATCACTTTTAGTTTTATTGACTGTCCCCTTGTTGGTGTGCTGCAAGACAGAGACAACATAAGCTACCTTCCTTAGACCATCTACCTACCTACCTACTTACTCATATTAATTTTCTATTTAAGGCAAACAATACTAACCCTTGCAATCTTTTTTCATCTAAGAGTTTTTCCATGCCCTAAATTATTCTTGTAATCCTTTTCTAAATCCCCTTTCCAATATCATTTTAATTGGAATGACCAGTACAATACAAAGTATTCTGGAGGAGGCTGCACCATTTTTTTTTATATAATGGTATTCTAACATTTTCCATTTTATTCTTCATCCCATTTCTTATATATTCTAACATCTTGGTTCATACTTTTACTTCAAATTCCAGCATGACACAGGGTCCTTTTTGATAATGACAAAATTAAGTTAACTGGTTCCAGGTATATTCATAAAATATAATCAGACAGGTGATTGGAAATAACTTCAGAACATAAATATTTGTAAATACTTACAAACATGGCTCCCTAGGGTTTGTAAATTACATACTTAAGGAATTAGGCATAATGATTCCCTATAATCATTAAACTATTAAACTATTATTTTATAAAACTATATATGGATCATGGGGTATAATATTAGTCCTTCAGCATGAAGATGGATTACATCTTGCAGAAAGATATAAGATTAATACTCTAGAGATGTTTCAGGCATTAAAGTTCTGAAGATATTTTTCCTCCGATGAAAAAAAAAGGCCTTTATTTACTATAGGCAAGTTTATGACAATGTGAGTAGAATTTTAACCCACATTCTGCTGGTTAACAACATAACAATAAAAATTACTCTGCTCTTCTTACAATTTCTTGTGAAATCAACCCAGAAGGAAATCTTAAAAAAACCCAGCTACAAATCCATGTACTGAAATTCAGAGCTTAAAGGACCATCATGCAGAACAACTTTTCTAACTACTTTTGCCTGCTATCCTTATTATCTGCTGGAAGCCTGACCCTTGTAAGCACTTAAAAGACATATACAAAAGCCCTCTGAAATGGTACTATACAGTTAAAACATCTCAGTATAATAATACGTCCTATGTTTCAAGTCCAGCAATGTCTTTATTTTAAAAAAAATCACATTCTATTCCTTTGATTAAAAATTACAATTTCTTCTATTCTATAATTAGCTTATATTTCTAAGAAAGGACGCTGACATCCAAGACCATCTGTGACTGTAACATTTATTTTGACATCACTGTTCATGAACACATTAAAAGATCATTTAACTTGCTGAAAATCTTTTAATTTCACTCCTGAAGCCAACAACATGCTGTCTCTGGTTATTACTCTTTCAGTGAAAATCCCTTTATGCACATATCATCATAATAAGATCCATCTTGTGTTTAGAAGTAAAAATGTACCATAAGTCAAAATTTGCACTCATGTCGAACTCGAGGTTTCACAACTGTTTATTATTATATTTTAGCACACTTCTTTATAGTGAAATTAATATTAGAATATTATATTAATTATTATTATTAGTTTGTTACTAATACCCTGTGTTCCTGATAAGGACATTGGGCAATTTGGCTTCTCTTCTCAGAATGCTTTATGAAGCATTCAAGCGTATTCATGTATTTTATATTACAAAGGTGTAAAACAAGTCAAACAAAATTTTTATTCTGACTTCTTTCTCTCTAGACACAATGGCTATGTCTACATTGCAGAGCATTTTTGAAAAAATCTTTTTTCAAAAAAAATATTTTGAAATATATTCAGAATAATTATCTTGAAATAACTTTTTTTTTTTTCAAAAAAGCTATTTCAGGAGAATGGTCCAGGGACTGGCTCCTTGTCCTGAAATACCGTGACTCTTTTATCCCCAGAAATGAAAGTCTACACC
>ML681979.1:18004330-18224452 GCA_007922195.1 Podocnemis expansa
AAAAAAAAAAAAAAAAAAAAAGGCCAGTGGAAGAGATAGGCAGGCTTTCTCAGGAGAAAAAAAAAAATCCTTTGCTGTGTCTGGCAATGGCTTTTTTTTAAAAAAAAAGCTATCTTGAAAAAGCTTTTTAAAAAAAAAAATGTAACCAGGTTCAGGGTTGGTGAAAATGCACGCCGGTATTTTGAGAGACTGGTGTGCTTTTTTGAAAAAGCTAAACCCAACAGCTTTTTCAAAAGAAAAACTCTTTCACAAGACAGCTTTTTTGAAAAAAGCCATCGCTGGATGCAGCAAAGGCTTTTTTTTTCGAAAAAAGCTTGCCTATCCATTGCCTTTCTATTTTCTGAAAAAGAAAGTCCAGCGTAGACTTTCACTTTCTAAAAAACAAAGCTATGGTATTCCAGGACAAGGTGCTATCCCTGCACCATTCTCCTGAAATAGCATTTTTGAAAAAAGTTATTTTGAGATAATTATTCTGAATATATTTCAAAATAATTTTTTTGAAAAAAGTTTTTTTGAAAATGCTCTGCTATGCAGACTCAGCCAATCATTAACATGACTACAACATGTGCCATTTTTGAGGTATTATTACAACTTCTCAGACTTAAGTTTCCTCTAAGCTATCTATTTAATGCCTATGCTTTTTCAGTTGTGTTTCCAATAAGCTTTCTTCGTGAAGTATTTCAATGTTTTACAAAATTACAACAACTATAGATATGCTACTTTAAACTAAAATGGAGCCACCTTTAGGCTGAAAAATCAGCAGCATTACACAGCTAGGATGATAGCTGACAAACATGATGCCTTATAATTCTGCTTGGAAAGTTTAAGGATAACGTATATTCACATTCAAGAATTTGGCCAAGATGCTGAGATTAAATTTATTAACTCTTATGAAAATGACATTGGGGAACATAGTTCTGGAGATAACAACAGTCTTTTTGTTGTGTATTTGTAGAGTATTTAGCACACTGGGATCCTAGTTTATTTCATTCAACACAGGTTTTCATACTATGCGTATTGTAATATCTGAGCACCTTCCAGTAGTACGTTAAGCTATGTGACTGCATTATCTGTCACATCTTTGTTCTCATCCTATTCCCAGAGAGAAGCATGAACAAAGAGTATCTTGTGTTGATAGCATTTTTTAAAGAAATAAAGTGACAATCACAGAAACTGGAAGGAATGATGGGTATGTCTACACTGGAGAATTTGTTAAGTCAATTTAGTGAGGTTTAGTGAGGTCAACTTAAAGTCGACATTGTTAAGTCAAGTTAGAGAGTCCACATCGGAAAATCCTGTTGACTGCCCGTGTCCACACAGGCAGTTGCTAGGTTGACACTTCCTGGTGGCCAGTTACACTGGGAGGGGGCCCGAAGGCCAATTAAGTTGACTTAAGGGCTATCCCCCATCTACACTGGCTTAAGTTGACTTAACAGGTCAACTTAAGTGTTAAGTTGACCTTTAGAGGGGATGTTATTAAGTTAACTTAAGGAAGTGCTTAAGTTGACTTAACAAAAGCCCAGTGTGGCTGCAGGGGTCTGTAGGCCGACTTAAGTTTCCTTAGGTCAACCTAAGACTCCAGTGTAGACGTACTCCATGAGAGGTTATCAAGTCCAGTCCCTTCACTCATGGCAGGAGCAAGTACTCTCTTAAATCATCCTTGACAGGTGTTCGCCTAACTTGCTCTTAAAAACTTTTAATGAGGGAGATTCCACAACCTGCCTAGGAAACTTATTCCACAGGTTAATCACCCTGACAGCTAGGGATTTTTGCCTAATGTCCAGCATAAACCTCCTTGTTGTAATTTAGGTCCATTGCTTCTTGTCCTATCATCTGCAGGTAAGGAGAACAGTTTTCCTCCCTCCTCCTCATGACAACCTCTTAGATATTTGAAAACTGTTATGTTCCCTTCTCAGTCTTCTCTTTTTCTAGACTAAATAAATGTCTCTCTTTCAATCTTCCCTGATAAGTCAACTGTTCCAGACCTCTAATCATTCATGTTGCTCTTCTCTGGATTTTCTCCAATTTGTCCACCTTATTCCTGAAATTAGGCACCAAGAACTGGAAACGATATCCCAGCTGAGGCGTAACCACAGCAGAGCAGAACATAAGAATTACTTCTCATGTCTTACTTACAATACTCCTGTTAATACATCACAGAATAGTGTTTGCTTTTTTTTCCAACACAATTCCACCATTTTTATAGACAGGCACTATATTTGCTCTTTTCCAATCCCCTGCAATCTCCAGTTTTCCATAATTTTTCAAAGTCAATAGCCAATGGATCAGACATCTCCGAAGTCCACTCCTTGAGTATTCTGTGGTGCATGTCATTAGGCTCTGGTGACTTGACGATGTCTAATTTGTCTAAATAATATTTAACTTACTTTTCCCCTATTTTAGCTTCTGCTGTCATCCCATTTTTTATTGCCTTTCCCTGCATCAGGCATCTTGTCACCACCAACCTTTTAGTGAAGACCAAAACCAAGAAATTATATATAATTATATCTGTTATTTTGTGTCAGAGTAAGAGTAGGAAAGGTTAAAGAAGTGCCCTTGGAGAGTAAAGTCCTGAGATTTGTGATGATCATTAGTCCTTGGGAGAGTTTGCTCCTCAATCTCATTCTTGGAAAAGATCTCTTTCTCACCCAGATGAACATTACTCTTATTGCTGAGAGTTCCACTGTGGTACAGCAACATGTTTGTTGACCACAGTCTTTGCCTCAGAGCTTTTCATGATCTTCTGCTTCCAGGCCATTGACCACATTCAAGATAAAGACCGAGACCTTGAATGTAATTCAGCTTCTCAGGGTAGAGAGTGGATGGAGAACAAGTCTGATGTGCTCATAGCAGCCTATGTTGCGGAGGACATACAATGCAGTGTTATGTACTGATTGGAGTGTCCCAGCTGCTAAAGATTTGTAGTTGGTCTTTCGCTGGTTTCTCCATGAGTTTGTTCAGAATAGGAGGATTGACTTTGGGCAGTAGTTGGCAAGGATGGAAGTATCCATACACCATAATAATAATCATCATCACAGTTGGGTAGCTGAAAACACTTAAGGTCAAGTTCTGGTCTGATTTATGCTAGGGTAAATCTGCTCATTTCAACTTTTCACTGATGTAACCAAGATCGAAATCTGGCTCCTGTAAGTCCCTGCCTCTTAATCAACCTTAAGGCCCCAGTCACATCCAGATGCTCCCACAATATTCACAAACATCAATGACTATGTCTATATTAGAGGGATCAGGTAAGTCAACTTCACAAGGTTGACTTAAAGTTGACTTTATTAAGTCAACTTAGAGAGGCCCCATTTGTTTAAGTTGATTTTATTAAGTTGACTTAAGCCGGTGACCCATTTGAAGTCAATTTTATAAAGTCAACTTAAATGGCTATCCTGCCTTGAAGTGACTTAATTAAGTTGACTTTTATGGCCACATTTTGTTAAGTCATTTTAATAAAGTTGACTTAAACCTTGAAGTTGACTTTTAGGGTGAGAGTTATTAAATCGACTTAAGCAAGTGTTTAAGTTAACTTAATGAACTCCAAATGTGGCCACGCAGCTGCTTAAGTTGACTTAAGCCTCCAGTTTAGACATACCCAATGAGAGTTGTAAACATAGTTCTGATTACATCCTATGGTCCAGATCCTGCTCAATCCAAAATCCTCTTTGGGATTCTCTGGTAGGATATAGGAAGATGCCCAGAAGAATAACTAAGGATTCCCCTATTATAGTAGAATTTTCAGTTGATGTGGAACTGGCCAGCAGATGGGACATGCCAGAAATAGGAGAGGGGATTGCCAGAGCACAATAACACTTTTGAAAAAGTATTCTGAGAGCTAAATTGGCGCCTGCTCAGGTTAAGAATCCAGAGAGCACAAAAGTGGTAGGAAATCAATTCTGTCCTCAGCATGAAATGAGGAGGAATCTTATACACCCGAGGATTCAGCTCTAGACATAGTGATGTTAGTTAGGCAACACGACTGACACAACACAAAATTATGAACTGTTTTTCTGCAAATTTGTAAAGTTTGGAACAGCTCATTGATTTGGGCAAACATAAAGCTTCGTTGTTTCTACCAGAAGGTGTTTTTTATACAACAAAATAGTGAAATTCTACCCAATGTCAATGTCAACAATTTATTTTTTATTTGGGTTGAACTTTTGCTAAGAGCCCCTAATAGCCATGATAGAGGACAATGCCATGGCACCAGCCTCCTGCCTGCTCTCAACAGGGAAGAAGATGACTAAAGTGATGAGGCAGTATGAGGAGAATGAGTTGTGAGGGGAAAAGGACTGAAGAATGAGGCACTGTGGGAATGGTTATGGAGGGAAGCAATAGTTGACTAGAAAAGAGTACTAGGTGGAATGGGCAATGGGTAAAGGGGAACTATGGGAGGATAATGAACAGTAGATGAGAAGAGGAGTCTCAAGAGTAAAATTAGTTAGATGAAATTAATATTCTTATGTGAGAGGGTTCTGGGGGACTCAGTACAGCACTACCTGATGCTTGGTGTGCAGTTGGTATGTGGAAAAGCTAGGACTTGCTGTAGGTAATGCTGGAAGCTAGTAGTTAATGACAGCAAGTAGCTTGGACATGGTGCTAGTAGTGGCTAAAGGATAGATAGAAGGAGGAGTTCTAGACCTAGAGGATAGAAAGGATTTTTTGAGTGCTGGTCTTGTCTCCTAAACAGCTACCCAAAAATTAGGCATCAGATTGTAGTACTTGACCTTCAGTGAACAAATTGGGAAGACAGTGCAATCAAGAAATATCTAGAATCTTTGATATATACTAGTGAAGAGTGTCACAAGATTGCCAAACTTTGCAATTTTATCACATATCTCGTGACACTGGGATCTTTTTCTTACAGCTGTAGCACCTGAAGTGATGCAAATACCCTATAATCTCAGCTTTCACTTAAAAAAAAAAGTGTAGCCCTCATATTTGCAAAAACAATCTTGAAAAATGCATCCTTAAGGTCCAGGCTAGAAAACCAATGAGAACAATTCCAAAGTTGATGAACCAGGGGGCAAACAAGGCAGTTTTGTGAGGAACTTCTCCAGATGGACGAGCAACTACATGACGCTTGAGGTCAGTTTGCTGTTATGTACTTCCTGTTTGCTGAGTACATGACTGAAGTTTAAAGTTGTTATCTGTTTGGCAAGTCATGTACTGAGCCTAAAATTCTGCTAGGAGTGGCAGGAGGCATCTTAATGAGGCTGTGATCCCTAAGGCTATGTCCACACACAATAAAATTGATTTAACTGAAATCAATTTAAGTTAAATCCATACAACAATCATTAAATCAATTTAACTTAAATCAATTTAACAGGTCCCCAACAAAAAAACATATTGAACTAGAAAGTCCAGGGACAGGACTTGCTAGTTTGATTTAGAAGAGGGATACCCTGGGAGGTGTGGCAACATAGTCCCCTGGTGGGGACCTGTTGCCACTCAGTCCCCTGCCTAACTCTCCCCAGGAAAGCCAGTGGCAGGGGGAAAAAAAATCCACTGGCTCTGGGCTCCCGGAACCCAATGGGGGAAAACATCCCCCCAGACTGGCTGCAGCAGTGCTGAATTTCCCATTAGGCACTGTAGACACTGTAGAAATTTTTAGGGCCTATGAAGGAGGGAAAAATTATAAAAGCAGAAAAAATAAGGAAAAAGAAGGAAAATCACATAGTTTAGCATTAAAATAGTTTAAAGTGCATCATGTCAATTGAAGTAATTCAATTTGAGTTTACCCCTCTTTTTGCACATTTCGGAGTGAAAATGTGAAGGGTCTATGAACACCAAAATCTGGTCCTGCGCTGCAGTCTTCCAGTTCAGCAAGGCATGCGGGAGAAGAGATCCCTGCATGCCCAGCTTCCTCCCCGCACTAGCCAGTTGGTGGGGGAAGGGATCCCTGTGTGCCTGATGTCCCCTACATCTGGCCAGGTGGTGGGGGAAGGGATCCCTATGTACCTGGCTTCCCCCTGTGGTAGCCGGACTGTGGGGAGAAGGGATCCCCGTGCACCCAACTTCCTCCTGTGTTAGCAGGGCAGCAGGGGAAGGGAGCCCTGCACTCTGGCATGCAGGGCTCCCGTCTTCCCACCGCCCGGCTAGCACTGGTGGAAGCCAGGTGTGCAGAGATCCCTTTTCCCTGCTGCCTGGCTAGCATGGGGATCCCTTCCTCTGCCGCCTGGCTAGCTGTGGGGGAGCCCATGCAAGGGGTCCCTTCCACCACCACCACCCCTCTCCAGGGTATTGAAACGTGGCCCTTCCTTCCAGGATGCTATGCACCCCAGGAGAAAGGTCAAACAGTGTTAAATCAAAACAACCATTATATCAAAATAACATGTCCATACAGTGTTATATTAATATAAGGGTTTCGATCTAACCCTTGTTTCATCTTCAGCCCAGATTTTATTGAATCACTCTAACTTTTCTTGTTTTGAAATGATGGAGCTCGTCATTTTGAAACAAGAAAATGTTGTGTGGACCTAACAGTTTTTAAATTGAAATAATGAGCATTATTTCAATTTAAAACCTATGTGTGGACATACCCTAAACCTTTTAGGATCCCTTTACCTGGGTTTGGAGTTATTCAGAGAGAAAGCATATTAAAAAGGCCAGCTCCTAAGCAACCTGAGAAGCCCCAAATGGGAGTTTTCTGAGGGAATTTAGTGAAGAGCCTGAGAACCAGATTTACCTAACATCCTCTAAACTTAGGCCAATAAACATCACTGCCCCCCACCATACACGCACAACAAAATCAAAATAGAATAGAATCATAGGGTTGGAAGGGACTTCAGGAGATCATCAAGTCCAACCCCCTGGGGCTTGAACCCAGGACTTTCTGCACATTAAGCAGAGGTGCTAGCCACTATACTATAAAATAAAAAGCTGGCAGGAGTGAACATAATGCAAGAAGAGGTCCAGCTGTGGCACGAGACAATATAGGGCCCTCATGATGTCCTGATGGGTACTGCTAAGGGAAGCTCTCCGACAATTGTGCATGAAGCACCCACATACACCAACACATGCTGTAGTGGAACAGACATGTGCAATCACTCGAAGAACAATGGGGGTTAGATTTTAACATTTAACGTGTTTCTTCTTAGGTCATAATTCAAGATAAAATATTATGATATTATTCACTATTTTCTGAAGCTAATGGGATTTTAAATATATTGTTGACAGAAACTTAGAAGGTAAATGAAACAAATAAATGACTGTATATGCTACAATAGATATTTTACTGTACATAGAAGTAGGCTAACAACTAACAACACTTCCTCTTGGGAGTGTCACAACAATGTTTAAAGCATTAAAATTAATTACCTGGAATGTGAGAATTTTAAATTGCCCTATTAAGTGGATAAAAACAATCCATCAACATGAAAAAAAAAGTAAAAATCAGACAGTTATAAAACAAATATTAGAATTGCTAAACCAAAGACAAGCAAAAATGCCAGTATTTTATAGTTCATACATGTCTCAGTTTAGAAAAGTGACTGTTCTTTTCACTAAAAATTTATATACCCAGAACAGTCATAAATATTACTTCTGAGCATCAGTAAATACTACTTGGAGCTGTCCATGTACAAAACCAGTCACACATGTAAATGTCAGACAAGTGATACATTCTGTGTATTTCATAAGGAAGTGGCTTCTGTCAAATACCAGTCTCTGTATACTTCATGTACTCTAAAGTTTATATCTAATTTTTGTCATAATTTGTGTTATAGGTTAAAAGGTAGCATACTCTAACTATAACAGGGGTCCGTTCCCAAGATCTTGGGAACAACTGCCCCTTCTACTCACTGCTGGCTTCATATATATAGGGCCTCTTTGGCCATGATTGGTTACTCCTAGTGCAGCCTCCCTAAGGCTTTATTAAAGCTTTTCAGGCTGGCTTGTGGCAGCTGCCCCCACCACAATCACCTTACGTCTGTAATCCTGGTACACAAATCCCAGAATTGCTAGTAATTTCAAAATAACAGTGGCTTTGAGCACTGTTGCTCACAAGTATAGTCTTGATTCAAAGGTCAAAAGGAGCCACTTTGATCACAGAAGTGTAGGACTGGCAGGTACTTCAATGGTCATATTGAATAGTAATCTATCCTCAAGAAACAACTAAGTGATATCTAGTAATAACCATTCCTGACAAATGTTT
This sequence comes from Podocnemis expansa, assembly GCA_007922195.1. Taxonomy (NCBI): domain Eukaryota; kingdom Metazoa; phylum Chordata; order Testudines; family Podocnemididae; genus Podocnemis; species Podocnemis expansa. The sequence goes on from ML681979.1 coordinate 18,012,489, forward strand.
GTCTAAACTGTTCTTTAAAACTGCTAGTGAAAATTTGTTCCAGCACTTAACTCCTCTGGAAATTAGGAAGTTCTTCCTATTTTCCAACTAAACCTTCCTGGCCAAAATTTAAGTTTCTTGTCCTATTTTCAGAGGTTAAGGAAAACAGGTTTTCAGACTCCTTGTAAAAATCTTCTATATACTTGAAAACTGTTATGCCCTGCTTAGTCTTCTCTTCTTCAGACTAAACAAACCCAGTTTTTTAAATCTCTCCTCACATGTCAGATTTTTCTAGACTTTTAATGATTTTTGCTACTGTCCTCCAGACTTTCTTCAATTAGTTCACTTCTTTCCTGAAATGTGATAAAATACTCCAGCTGAGATCTTCTCAGTATGGAATAGAGTAGAAGAATTACTTTTCATGTCTCCCTTACAACATACCTGCTGATCTATCTCAGGACGATATTTGCTGTCTTTGCAACAGTGTTACCCTGCTGATGCATACTTAGCTTGTGATCCACTTTAACCCCAGATCCCTTTCTGGAGCACACCTTCCTATAAAATTATTTCCCATTCTGTATGTGTGCAATTGATTGTGCCTTTCTACATGGAGTACTTATCATTTGTCTGCATTGAATTTCATCTTATTTATTACAGATAATTTCTCCAGTTTGTCCAGATCATTTTGAATTTTAATCCTATCCTCCAAGTACTTGCAAGTCTCTCCCCCAGCTTTGTATCATCCACAAACTTTATTAGTGTACTCTCTCTGTCATTACCTAAATCTTTTATGAAGATATTCAACAGAATCAGAGCGAGGAACAATCCCTAAGGAGCCTACTTGATACACCTTTCCAGCTGGAATGTAGACACTGATAACTCCTCTCTGACAATAGTTTAATAACCAGTTATGCATTCATCTTCTAGTAATTCCATGGGCTATGTCTACATTAGGAAAAGTAAGTTCAAATTTGTTAATTCGAACTAATAAGTTCAAGGTTAGTTCAAACTAAACTTAAACTTATTAGTTTGAATAAATAATGTGGACTAAATTGAACTAATGTTAGTTTGAATTAGTCCACTTGGTTAATTCAAACTAACTGCCTTAGTTCAAACTAAGGGTTAATCCTAGCCCTAGTCTACATTTGAGGGCTTTTGACAGCAGTAGACTGCCAGTTATGGAAGGAACATAAAATTTCCTAAGCTGCTGGTACACATCAGGGAAAAGCCAACCACAAGACCCTTATGGTCAGCTTTCCCCTATGGCCTCCAACCCCCCCGGACTTTTGAGGTTGACTTCCAGGAGTGGTGTGGCGACTTCATACTCGCCATGATCCGCTCCTGGAAAGGCAAATTGCTGCTGTCAGTATAGACATTGCCCTAGTCTTCACTGTCCTTAGTTCAGACCAATGATCAAACTGAGGGCTTAGTTAGTTCAAACTAACAGGCAGGTCTTACTAGTTTGAACTAAGCATTCATTAGTTAGAATTAAGGAAATCCTTAGTTCGAATTAATGAAAGCCTAGTGTAGACATGAAATAAGTTAGTTCAAATTCAATCTCCTTAATTCGAACTAACTTGCAAGTGTAGACATATCCATATAGCATATATTCCTTAGTTTGATTATGAGGCAGTCATTTGGGACATCATCAAAAGCATTACTAAAATCAAAAAATATCACATCTACCTTCTCCTCTTATCCACCTGGCATATTACCCTATCAAAGAATCCTATTAAGTTGGTTTGACATAACTTGTTCTTGACAAATTCATGCTGACTATTGCTTATCACCTTATTATCTTCTAGATTGTTGCAAATTAATTCCTTGATTATTTGCGCCATTACATATCCAGTTACTGAAGTTAAGATGACTGATTTGCAATTCCTCATCAATCATCATCAAATCTTACCTCTTTTATAACACAGGTCACAAATAACTTCTCCAAAATAATTCTGGACTAGAGTATATATTTTCTAAAAGCATCAAATCTTAATGAAAAAATTGTCAGCCATAGAGAATCAACCATGACTCTTAGTAAGCTGTTCCAGTGGTTAATTTGTTACTTGGTAGCTCTGTGTTCTTGGAGAATCAGGGCATGGTATCCAGCCACTGAGCCTCACCTCCTCCCCATCACCTCCAGCCTCTGTTTGAACCAGAAACCAGAAACAATGAAAGGCAGTGGCAGACACACCTAAAACACCTTTGAACAAGGGTGCTGAAATTAGGGCAATTCCTCTAGCCTCATCTACATGGAAGATGTGAGCCATTAGCACACTGAATGGACAGCAGAAACTTCATTTGCATCAAGGATGGAACCAGAGTCAGCATGCTGAATGAAGAACCAAGCTCCAAGCAGGAGTTGCACTGAACTCTGGGCATGGTGAAGCAGGGAAGCACTGCATAATGGGGGATCCCTGCTCCTGAGACAAGTGAACTCATGTCCGCACCCACAAAGCTCAGGGGTTAACAGATCAGTTCTAGTCAATAGATCTTCAATTGATATCCAACATACTGAATCTGCCTGATTGCATTGTAAGCTCCCTCAGAGGAATGTCATCCATCAACAGGAATGATCAGCTCCTATTGTCCTTCTAAACAAAACACCTCTGGTATAGTCCCTTAAGTAATTATTAACCCCCCAAACAACCCTGATGTTCTGCCTTCAACCATTGTTTTTTCCATACAAAAATCCCTACCCAAGTTCTACATGGGAGTTAGTTCTGAATCTGTTCTGAATCTCTTCTGATTTCTGATCTGTTCTGATGCCTGGACCCAAAAGCTGCATCAGGTCCATTGGGACTTCACCTTTTCCTTGCTGTTCATGGTGGGGGTTCTGCTGGTCTCCAGCACTCCTGACCCTAAGCTAAACAGCCTGGCTCCTGGGTACCTTTGCATTGCACTGAGTGGTGAGATAACGCCCACTCCTTCTCTCTTTTTTTCATCTTAGTCCAACTATAACTCTTTAAACCTGATCTTTTGTAATCCACTTGGGCTAGCTTTCCCCAATACTATAACTGAAACTGGGTAACATTGTAACTGTTTGATCATTTCTCTCTCTTTGTATGGTTATTAATATTGTAAGTGCAGAAGGGAGAAGTGAGCTCCACGTAGAAAGACAAGTGTCACAAGTAGTACACTAACAGAATTGCAAGCTCCCCCCTGAGGAAGTAACCCTAATAAATGATCATACTCCAAGTTGGTGAGAAAACTTGGTAACAAATTATCCTCACAGTTAATCATTTACATCTGTTTCTAATTTTAATGTGTCTAGCCTCAACTTCCAGCCATTGGAATATGTTATACCTTTCACTACCAGAGAGACAAGCACATTATTAAATAATTGCTCCCTGTTTAGGTATCTACAGGGCATTAACAAACCACCTCTTAACCTTCTCTTTATTAAGGTAAATAGAATTATCTCCTTGCATCTATCATGCTAAAATAGGTTTTCTATCATTCTTGTGGCTCTTCTTGGTACCTTCTGCAATTCATCTGTAGCCTGAACACTAGAACTGAATATCGAATTTCAGCAGCAGTCACGCCCATGCCAAATATACAGGTAAAATAATCTCTCCCTTCCTCCTTGAGATTCTCTTGTTTATGTATCAAAGATTGCATTTGGCCACAGTGTCACAGTAGGAGCTAATGTACGTCTGATTATCCAATATGAGCCGTGTATCTTTTTCAGAGTCACTGCCTCCGAGGACAGCATTCCCCATCCTGTAAGTATGGCCTACATTCTTTGTTCCTGGTGGCCTTAGATTTCTTCTTATGTCCCTTTGTTTCCTTTACATGATTTCTAACTTCTCATTTATATGCACAATTAATAACTTCCCCTTTCTTCTAATAGCTAGCTAGCTACCTTTACTTGCCCTTTAAAGGAAGTGTTTTTTTTTTTTTTGAACCAATATTGCCTTTTCCTTAATTGCAGCATTTGGGGAATCTGATAAACTGTTTATAAACAATTCTCAGTTACAATTTACATGTTTCTGATTAAATTCTTCCTCCCAGCTGATTTGGCTTATAACTGTTTTCAGCTTTCTGGAGTATATATATTATTAGTATATATTGCTGGTCTTGAATGTATTCGCTTTGGATGTTATAAATCTAAATAACTACTGGTTACTCAAACCTAAATTAACATTGAATTTTAGTTCTTTGATCAGCTCCACTTTATTAGTCAAAATAATGTCTAATAAAGAACTCCCCATATTGGATGCAATACTTTTTGAGTTAGAAAATTGTCATCTATAATAATTAGAAACTGCAAGAATGTTTTAGTACTGGCAGCAGAATACCTTCAATGTTATTAAAATTGAAATCCTCCATAGTTATGTGGCTTTTTATACTACATGTTATAGATAGAAATGTAAGGATGTGGTCATGGTGTTTCCCAGTCTGCTATGGAAGACATCAAATGACAATTCATTAATCTGTTGGGATATTGCATTGTAAACAGTCAAAATAATTTTCTTCCAAGTTACCAGTGACTTAGAAATATGTAATGCTATTTTTGATACAGAATACCACTCCTCATTAATTTGATTCTTCCTAAACAGGAACCATTGATTTTAACATACCAATTGTGGGAATCGTCCAAGCAGGTTTCACAAATAACCACTAGTTTTAATTTTTTTTCATAAATGAACAATTCCAATTTGTCACACTGATTTCCATTACTTACATTATCCTTCCTTAATTCCTAATTAATCAAGTACCTTATCAGCTGTTCCATTATTTGGTTTGCAATCGATATCAGACTAACAGGCCTGTAATTACTCAGGTCATCCTGTTTAACTTTTTAAATATTGAGAAATTAGCTTTCTTCTTCAGCATTATTCCAAGGCTTATTGAAAATCAACATCAATGGTCCAGCAAGTTTCTCAGAAAGCTCTTTGAAAACACCTGGATGCAAGTTATCTGGACCTGATGATATAAAAATATCCGATTTTAATAGATTCGTTGTCCGATCTGATGAAGCGGGTTGGGGCCCTTGAAAGCCTATGTCCGAAGAAATTTGTTAGTCTTTAAAGGTGCTACAGGACTCTCGTTGTTGTCTCTGTACACAGACTAACACGGCTACACCTCTGGAATCATAGAATCATAGGGTTAGATGGGACCCTATGAGGTCATCTAGTCCAACCCCCTGCAAAAAAGCAGGACCACTCTCAATGAATCCAGCCAGGGTTTTGATTAACTGAGCCTTAAATATCTCCAAAGATGTAGATTCCACCACCTCCCTAGGTAACTCATTCCAATGCTTCAACACCTTCCTAGTAGCAAAGTTTTTCCTAATATCCAGCCTCGACCTCACCAGCTGCAACTTGAAACCATTGCAGTTACTACTCAGTTACTACTGAGAACAGCTAAGCTCCCTTCTCCTTGGAGCACCCCTTCAAGTAGTTGAAGGTTGCTATCAAATCCCCCCTTAGTCTTCTCTTCTTCAGGCTAAATAAGCCTAATTCCTTCAGTCTCTCTTAGAATCATAGGGTTGGAAGGGACCCCACAAGGTCATCTAGTCCAACCCCCTGCCAAAAAAAGCAGGACCACTCCCATTAGATCATCCCAGTCAGTGTTTTGTCCAGCTGGGACTTGAACACCTCCAGAGATGGAGATTCCACCACCTCCCTAGGCAACTTATTCCAATGCTTCACCACTCGCCTAGTAAGGAAGTTTTTCCTAATATCCAGCCTGGACCGCCCCAGCTGTAACTTGAAGCCATTGCTTCTCGTTCTGCCCTCTGTTACTACCGAGAACAGTCGAGCTCCCTCCTCCTTGGAGCAACCCTTCAAGTAGTTGAAGGTTGCTATCAAATCCCCCCTCAGTCTTCTCTTCTGCAGGCTAAATAAGCCTAGTTCCTTCAGTCTTTCTTCATAGGGCTTGTGCTCCAGCCCTTTGATCATTTTGGTTGCCCTCCTCTGGACTCTCTCTAATTTGTCCATGTCCTTTTTGTAGTGGGGAGCCCAAAACTGGACACAGTATTCCAGATGTGGCCTCACTAGTGCAGAATAGAGGGGAATGATCACATCCCTTGATCTGCTGGTAACACTTCTTCTGATGCAGCCCAGTATGCCATTGGCCTTTTTGGCAGCAAGAGCACACTGCTGACTCATATCCAGCTTCCCATCCACCATGACTCCCAGGTCCTTTTCTCCAGTGCTGCTATTTAGCTGATCACTCCCCAGCCTGTAGCAGTACATGGGGTTTTTTCGTCCCAAGTGCAGGATTTTACACTTATCCTTGTTGAACCTCATGAGATTCCTCCTGGCCCACTGCTCCAGTTTGTCTAGGTCTCCCTGAATCCTGTCTCTGCCCTCTAGGATGTCTACCGTTCCCCCCAGTTTGGTATCATCTGCAAACTTACTAAGTGTGCAATCTATCCCATCATCCAGATCATTAATGAAAACATTAAACAGAACTGGCCCCAGGACCGACCCCTGGGGCACACCACTTGTTACTGCCTGCCAACTTGACATAGAACCATTGATTCCTACACGCTGAAACCGTTGTTCTAGCCAGTTTTCTATCCACCTTACAGTCCATGCATCTAACCCATACTTCCTTAATTTGCCAATGAGAATGCTGTGGGAAACCGTATCAAAAGCCTTGCTAAAGTCAAGGTATATGACATCAACGGCTCTTCCCGCATCCACAAATCCAGTCATCTCATCATAGAAGGCGATGAGGTTGGTCAGGCATGATTTACCCTTGGTAAATCCATGCTGACTGTTCCTGATTACTCTACATTCCTCCAAGTGTTTCAGGATGGATTCTTTGAGAAGCTGCTCCATGATTTTTCCAGGGATTGAGGTGAGGCTGACAGGTCTGTAATTCCCTGGATCCTCCTTTTTGCCTTTCTTGAAGATAGGTACTATATTTGCTTTTTTCCAGTCCTCTGGCACCTCCCCCGTTCGCCACGAGTTTTCAAAGATAATGGCCAACGGTACTGCTATCTCATCAGCCAGCTCCCTCAGCACCCTCGGATGCAGTTCATCCGGCCCCATGGACTTGTGCACATCTAGTTTCTTTAAGCAGTCCCTAACCTGACCTTCTGTCACCAAGGGCCTCTCTTCTTCTCCCCAGTCCCCTGTACCTAGTGTAGTGGGCTGGGAGCTGACCTTGCTTGTGAAAACTGAACTAAAAAAAGCATTGAGCACTTCAGCTTTTTCCTCATCCTCTGTCACGAGGATGCCTGCCCCATTCAGTAAGGGACCTACACCATCCCTGATCCTCTTCTTGTTATTGATATACTTGTAGAACCCCTTCCTGTTATCCTTCACATCCCTTGCTAGTTGCAACTCCATTTGTCCTTTGGCCTTTCTGATTTTATCCCTGCAGTCCCGAGCAATGTCTTTATATGCCTCCTTAGTCATCTGTCCTAGCTTCCACTTCCTGTAAGCGTCCTTTTTATGCTTCAGCTCAGTGCAGAGCTCTCTGTTAAGCCACAGTGGGCGCCTTCCACATTTGCTGTGCTTTCTCCTTATCGGAATTGTATCTTCCTGTGCCCTTAGCAGGGTTTCTTTAAAATGCACCCAACTCTCTTGGACACCTTTCCCCTTCAGATCAGCCTCCCAAGGGATCCTGCCCATCAGTTCCCTGAGGGAGACAAAATCTGCTTTTCTGAAGTCCAGGGTCTGTGTTTTGCTTCTTTCCTTCTTTCCTTTAATCATCAACTTGAAGTCAATCATTTCATGGTCACTGCTACCCAGGCTGCCATTGACCTCTACTTCCCTGATAAATTCTTCTCTATTTGTGAGCAGCAGATCGAGAGGCGCAAGGCCCCTCGTTGGTTGCTCCAGCATTTGTACCAGGAAGTTGTCCTCAACACTCTCCAGAAACTTCCTGGATTGCCTGTGCACTGCTGTATTGGCCTTCCAGCAGATGTCAGGGTAATTGAAGTCCCCCATGAGAACCAGGGCCTGTGCTCTAGAAACTTCTGTTAGTTGTACACAGAATGCCTCATCCACTTCCTCCTTCTGATCTGGTGGTCTGTAGCAGACACCTACCACAACATCCCCCTTGTTGCTCTCCCCTCTAAACTTAACCCACAGACTTTCAACTGGCTTGTTTCCACTTTCATAATGGAGCTCTGAGCAGTCATACAGCTCCTTTACATATAGTGCTACTCCTCCCCCTTTCCTTCCCTGCCTGTCCTTCCTGAACAGTCTATACCCATCTATTGCAGAGCTCCAGTCATGCAAACTATTCCACCACGTCTCTGTTATCCCAATCATGTCATAGTTCTTTGTCTGCGCTAGTGCTACCAATTCCTCCTGCTTGTTTCCCAGGCTCCTTGCATTTGTGTATAGGCACCTAAGATACCCAGCTGATTGCCCTACTTTCCCATTTTGACATTCAATTCTATTGTATCTACCTCCCTGCATTTTCTTTTGGTGTTGACCTCCCCCACCTGCCTCAGGCATTAGGGCTTCATTAGAGCATCTAAGAAAGTTATTTGATTCCCCCCGCATGTTCCAATTATCCTCTCTTCTATCCCTGGAGTTACAGTCCTGGCACCCCCCAAGTTCCATCCCATCCCCCTGGTCTCCCACATAGTCACTTACCTGTGGGCTTTGGTCTCCTTCCCCCTTCAGACCTAGTTTAAAGCCCTCCTCACTAGGTCAGCCAGTCTGCGTCCAAATACGCTCTTCCCCTTCCTCGAAAGATGGAGTCCATCTCTGCCTAGCAGTCCTTCTTCCTGAAACAGCAACCCATGGTCGAGGAAGCCAAAGCCCTCCTGACGACACCATCTTCGCAGCCAAACGTTCATCTCCAGGATGCATCTGTCTCTGCTCAGGCCTCTACCCTTGACCGGAAGAATCGAGGAGAACACCACCTGTGCTCCAAACTCCTTCACCCGCGCTCCCAGAGCCCTGAAGTCACCTTTGATCTGCCGAGGATCACCTCTCGCAGTATCATTGGTTCCTACATGGATGAGAAGCATGGGGTAGTAGTCAGAGGGGTGGATGATTCTCAACAATCCCTCCGTAACGTCTCGGATGCGGGCACCTGGCAGGCAGCATACCTCTCGAGAGATCTTGTCAGGGCGACAGATGGGTGCCTCCATCCCCCTCAGAAGTGAGTCCCCAACCACCACAACTCTACGTTTCCTCCTAGCTGTGGTGGCTGTGATCCTCCCAGCCTCGGGGGTGCATGGCCTCTCCTCTTCCACCTCCTTCACCGTCTCTAGCACCGCATAACGATTCTTCACCACAACAGAGGGTGGGTTGTGGGCAGGGGTGGAGCACTGCCTACCGCCAGAGATAACCAGCTGCCAGTGTCCTCCCCCTGCCACAGGCTCCCCATCCAGCTCCAGTGTTGTGGCAGTAGTCTCTGGTACCTGGTCAGTGCCCTCCATCCTGCACTTGTCCTCGTGGATGCTGTCGAGGAACTTCTCCAGGGTGTGGATACTCCTAAGCCGAGACACCTCCTCCTGTAACTCTCCCACCTGCCTCCTGAGAGATTCCACCAGCAGGCACCTGTCACATCGATTCATCTCCCCAGCCTGATCGTTGGAGACAGGGAACTGCAGGCTGCAGTCCCTGCAAGTCCACACCAGGGTCTGGGTAGAGATATCTATGGTCAGGATGTCTGTCTGGCTACAGGCACAGGCATAGGTCTTCTGCTCTAGCCCCTTGATCATTTTGGTTGCCTCCGCTGGACTCTAATTTGTCCATGTCCTTTTTTCGCGGGGTGCCAAAAAGTGGGAGCAGTATTCCAGATGCGGCCTTACCAGTGCCAAATAGAGGGGAACAATCACTTCCCTTGATCTGCTGGCAACTCTTCTACTGATGCAGCCCAGTATGCCATTGGCCTTTTTCTCAGTAAGAGCATACTGTTGACTCATATTCAGCTTCACATGAACTATAACATCCAGGTCCTTTTCTACAGTGCTGCTACTTAGCCGCACAGTCCCCAGCCTGTAGCAGTACATGGGATTTTTCCATCCCAAGTGCAGGACTTTGCACTTGTCCTTGTTGAACTTCATGAGATTTCTTTTGGCCCAGTGCTCCAATTTGTCTAGGTCTCCCTGAATCCTGTCCATGCCCCCAGTGTCTCTACTATTTCCTCCAGCTTGATGTCATCTGCAAACATACTGAGTGTGCAATCTATTCCATCATCCAGATCATTAATGAAAATGTTGAGCAGAACCGGCCCCAGGACCAACCCCTGAGGCACACCACTTGTTACTGGTTGCCAACTAGACATTGAGCTATTGATTTCTACTCACTGAAACTGTTGATCTAGCCAGTTTTCTAACCATCTTACAGTCCACACACCCAGGGGTTAAAGTAAGGGGGAACACACTAGAACACAGTTCCAGGGCCCCCTATTTTCAGGCTAGCAGCATTCCAGGCTAGCACCATTCTATTTCCTCTAAAAATAGAGGAACAGACCAGAACAGTGCATTCTGAGGTCCTGCTAAAAATAGCACAAACATCTGGAACGCAGTGTTCTGGTGGCTCCACCTTAAGCCCTGCTCCACCTTAAGTCCAGCCAGCAGAGAGCTGTGGTAGGCCAGAAGTTTGTGAATCTCCCTCTGCAGGGCCAGAGCAACTTGTGGGCAGTCAGACAGCCTGCAAACAGCCACGGTAAGGGCTTTGGGGGGGAGGGGCACTGGGCTTTTTGTGTCCGACCAGCAGTCCTGCTATCTCATCGGCCAACTCTCTCAGCACCCTTGGATGTAGTTCATCGGGCCCCATAGACTTGTGCACATCCCACTTCTTTAATTAACAAGTAACACAGAGGACTGCAAACTGCAGAAAATCTAACCTATCATATGAGTCAATAAATAAGAAAATATAGAAGCATAGAGACAGAAAGGGACCATGAGAGGTCATCAAGTTCAGTCACCTGCAGGACCAAGTACCCTCTTAAAGTATCTCTGACAGGCATTTGTCTAACCTGCTATTAAACGCTTCTAATGATGGAGATTCCACAACCTGCCTAGAAACTTATTCCACTGGTTAATCACCATGACAGCTAGGGATTTTTTCCTAATGTCCAACCTAAACCTCCCATATTGTAATTTAAGTCCGTTGCTTCTTGTCCTATCATCGGCAGCTAAGGAGAGCAGTTTTTCTTCCTCTTCTTCATGACAACCTCTTAGATACTTGAAAAAATGTTATCATGCCTCCTCTTTTCTAGATTAAACAAATCCATCGCTTTCAATCTTCCCTCATGAGTCAAGTGTTCCAGATCTCTAATCATTCGTCTTGCTCTTCTCTGGACTTTCTCCAATTTGTCCACATCTTCCCTGAAATGAGGCACTCAGAACTGGATACAATACTCTAATTTTGAAGCCTAATCAGGGTGGACTAGAGCGAATAACAACAACAACATCATCATCATGTGGGACAAAATTTATTGGTGTGCCAGAAAGGAGTACTCATATTCAACAACAGGGTTTTTTTTTTAATTTTATAAAACATACACAAAGAGAAGCCACAACCTTCTGGTGATTTGCAGCCTCTTTTGAGTATGGAAAACAATGGGCAAGTCTGTGCATCAAAGAGGAAAATCAGCCCTAACCTCTGTGGCCACCTCCCATATACTTCTCTAGATGTGCAAACTTTCACAGTCCTGTGAATTATAACATGCTGGAAACTGAAAATGCGCACAGCCTAATTTTCTGAAAGACATTTAGGTTCATCTAAAAAAATTCCAGTCTAAAATCATTAAAAACAAATTAAACCAATTAAAAGCAAAACAAACAAAACCCATCAAACATTATACTTGCAAAAAGATATCACAACTAGGATTTTACTGACAAAAGTCCTGGGGCTAATCTAATGTATACAGTGCAATTCAGGCAGCTGTCCTCCAAAAGCACTTTTATAAGTTTTTGAGGAAAAAAAGGAATACTTGGATGGCTGGAATTGGAAAATTGGGCAGGACACATAGCTGCTTTGGGCTGCAGAGTAGTCAAATTATTTAAATAGAGAAGCGTTTTAAACAACCTTCTTCAGATATAACTCACAGTTTGTAGATATCTATATTATTTGAAATTATGTTATATATAAGGCACAAACCAAACTACTACTTAGATACAAGCATGACAATATTATTTATGTGTGCACAGACACAGCATGTGCATCATGTTGAGTATGCTTCTGAATGGTGGTGATTTGTTCTATGTAATTTAACTCTTTCCTCTATCACATCATAGAAGTTATTTTCTACTATTTCCCTTCTTGCATTTCTGCATTTATTAGCAGGAAAAAATTTAGTACAATATATTCACCTAACAAAAGCCTCAGTGAATTATACATAGTGCAACAAAGATAGATACATATTTTAGATCACATTAATCCTATATGTAGGAAAGCTGACTTACTGCTCGAGTGTGCCCCTACAGTTGTGTATTGTATATAGATTCTCCTCCAGCATTCCCTGCCCACAGCTGCCTTTCCACTGTAGTGATCTGCCTCTTCATGCTACTCAGCCATCCAGTGGGACCATTTGTCCCACCCAGGGCCAACTCTAGCCACAAGTAAAGAGCACTACTGATGCCTCCCACACATTCATTTTCACATTTACACAATAAAACTCACCTCACTTCATATGTCATTGACTAACTGACAATGCCCAACCCTTTATATTCCTATGAGGGCATGGAGGACAACATTCTAGGAGGCTTGAAGAAACTGTAATTGTCAGAAAGTGTATTAAGTGCCACAAGATTCTACATAGATCTAGCACATTCTTCAAGATTAGTGAAAAAAGAATCCACATAAGGAAACATTTCACTTTAAACATTCTGTTTTCCCTTCTGTCACTAAAAACAAAAACAGCAGAGAGCCTGACACCCCACAAATGGCATCCCTGGCCTAGGTCACCTGCCCTGAATTCTGCTGTGGTCCCAACCAGTCCAGGGTAACAGAAAGGCAAAAATGAATGTTAATCCAACTATCTAATCTGTTGGCCTTGATTGTGGGTCCAGTGGTCCACATACCCTTTCCCAGTAGTACGTATCCCTTACTTAGGAGCTTCAAGCCTTACCAGGGATGGCAGAGGAGCCTATGTTCACCCTATTCACTGGTTTCAGTCCAAGGATCCTAGAACAGATATTCAAGATTGACTCTTTTAGGCACCTTGTTACCACCTCCATGGACTTCTTCCTACCAACAAAGACTCTCTCACATTCACTCTATATTCACCCTACTTTCAGGGTCAGAACTTACAGAGCTACCTCTGGAATCTGTTCCTCCACTGAAGGCCTCCCAGGTCTCTCTCTCCCTGGATGTCCAGATCCTGACCTTCTGTTATTGTTCCTCACCAGAGAAGCCATTGACTGCTCTTTGTCTCTGCTGACTTTTGTCAAACTTCTGTATTTAGGAGAGGATTCCAGGACCAATCTCTTCCCTGGGCTTCTTCCTCGATGCTTCCAATCCTTTTCTAGTCTCAGAGAACTCTTCCTTCTCCATGCAGCCTCATTCTGCTCCAGACTTCCTCTATTTACAATGACTATCCATCTTCACCTCAGGCTGGGATTTATGCTCAAATAGGGCTAGTGTGCACTTAAGGTGCAGTCAGGTTGATTAATTGACCTCTCAGGCCCACATTAATCTTTTCAAAATCAAATATATCTAATTTCCAACAACATCTAGGGTTTACACACTAGGGTTAAATCTGGCTACACACATCTTGCTTCAACATTGTAAGTAACTGCATTTCAATGGTAATAATAGATTTGTGTTAACATATTACTATAAGACAGGAGCATCACTGCCCCAGGGAAAGACCTGGGGTCTGGGCCCAGGTGCCCACTCCCTGGGTCCTGGCTCTGATCTGGAGTCAGGGCCCTGGACTCCCAGCCTGGCCCCCAACCCCCGGCCAGGAACAGGGATGGGGACGGGCAAGGCAGTGATTGCCGCTGGCGGCCCGAACCAGCACCGGATACCTGGCTGGGAGAAGCAGGCACTGCTGCAGCCAGCTGGGCCCCAGATACCCAGCTGAGGACGGGGATGAGAGAGGCAAGGGGTGCTCCAGGTGATCAGGGCACTGGTGCCAGGACTCGTGGCACATGCCCCGTGTGCCAGGTACCACCAAAGCCCCTGTTATAAAGTGTATTCAGTAATAAGGTGCTGGTCTAGGACTTCAGAGATCTGGGATTCAGTGTCTTCCCCTATCACAGACTTCTTATACAACTTACTCTTTCTGTGTCTCTGTTTCCCATTTGTGAAATGGGTATACAATAGTTCTCTACCTCTCAGGGGTATCGTAAGTATAAATGCATTAAAGATTCTGAGATGTTCATCTAGTATAGTAATGATAGCCCTAAACATATTTAAGATAGACAGTCTACAATGAAATTTATCTCACTTGAGATTCACCCATGGCAATGAAAGTAGTTGGGTTTTATGCAAAATATCTATTCGTCCCATAAGGCTTTTGTTAAATCTGAAAGCAGTTGAGATGTTGAATATTTTGAGTTTGTTATGAAATTTTATTTTTAAATCATCTGGAGAAAGTCATATGTATGACCACCTAATTGCTTTGATTTGTAGTCAGGTTCTCACAGGAATGAATTGTAACCAGTTTAGCAATGCAACTTCCAAATTCACAAATAATAAGGAGATTTCTGTAGGTTTTTGTATTATCTTTGCATAGACAGGTAGATAGAAAGTGACAGGATGAAAGACGGGCATCTTTTTTTTTTTTGCTGATGTCTTTTTGGCCTTTCACAAAGATTCCAAAAGTTACTGCAATTCACTTTGAAACCCAGAGGGTAGGTCTACACTATAAGTAAACCACTGTAGATGGCCTGTATCAGTTGACTCAGACTCACAGAGCTCAGGCTATGGGGCTGTTTAATTATGGTGCACATGTTTGGGCTCAGGCTGCTAAGGCCTGGGATGTTAAGAATGTATAAGAGTTTCACAGAATGTCAGAGGCCTGGCCTACACTTCCTGTGAAATTCAGCAGCAGTCAATAGGAGATATGCAAGCTATGTAGAGTATTCCGAATAGCACAATGTCAATCAATCAATCAAATCATAGGGCTGGAAGGGACCTCATGAGATCATCAAGTCCAACCCCCTGGGAATTGAACCCAGGCCCTTCTGCATGTTAAGCAGAGGTGCCAGCCACATGTCATCATTCCCAGGCCTGCTACACTGCACTGATGGGAAATGCCTTCCCATCAAACACAACATTACTTTTTTTCCAGTAGTGGATTTATTCAGTGGACTCCCAGATCAACTGAATGGGTCTTCATTTCTGCTCAATTGATCCTGAAGAATTGACCTGGCAGTGCTGAATTTGCTGCAATCACTATAGAAATTATGTACTCAGATGTCCTTAGAGCCACAGCTATAATACAAGGTAAAATAGATTGTTTATCGTAAGTTATTACTGATCATCTTATATGTATTACTTCCATCTTGTATGTAGCTTTGACGTTCTGAGTACCTTTCCCAGAGCTGAAAAAGTGTTCTCTGGGTCTCTAAATGTTGTCTCTCTCATTAAGAGACGTTGGTCCAGTAAAAGACATTAGCTCACCCGCCTTGTCGCTTTAACATCATGGGGCCAACATGCAAAGTGGGATTGTCTCCCACGAAAGCTCATGCAAAAAATAAATCTGTTACACTTTAAGTGCCACATGACTCCTTGTTTTGTTTGTTTGTTTGTTTTTATAATAAGACTGCATGCAGCTACCTGAAACCCTTAGGCAGTCAAGACACCTGATCCAGACCTAAGAAAAATATAGCACTTCAGTATAACACTTTTATAAAACTTGAGGGAAAGGAGTTATATTGAGGAAAAGGAAAGGAAGGGAAGGGAAAGGAAAAGAA
Organism: Podocnemis expansa; assembly: GCA_007922195.1. Classification (NCBI taxonomy): domain Eukaryota; kingdom Metazoa; phylum Chordata; order Testudines; family Podocnemididae; genus Podocnemis; species Podocnemis expansa. The sequence continues at coordinate 18,028,264 of ML681979.1, forward strand.
AGGTTCAGTAAGTAGGCAAGTTGGGACAGATTACAAAAGGTCAGAAACAATCTGAAGGGCTGCTCCAGGATCATGTTAAGATGTTAAGAAATATGAACATCTGGGAGTTATCTAAGCATAAGAACTACTGTACAATTAAATTGATAATATTAAACTATTGTTGTCCTGTCTAATCAGACTGAGTCCACTTTTGTATTTCATTATACATACACTATTGCTATCAGCATATTTTTTTTGTATATATAGTGGAGTGATTTTACTGGACTTCCAATGCTGAAAAAAATTAATAACCACAAAGTCCATATCAAAGAGGTAACAAAAAATGTGTCCTCTACTTCCTCACTATTTCATCATGTCATTATTTAATATCATAGTGAGATAAGATTTTAAGAAACATTAACATGTGAAGCTTTGCAGTGGTTGTCTAGTTCTACATTGAAATGCAAGATGGTTGTGGAGAATGTTAAAGCTATTTGCACACCTTTATAAATACACACATGCCATGTGCACGCACGCGCGCGCGCGCACACACACACACACACACCTTACTCACAAAATAGCATTTCTGTTGAATATTACTGCACCCAATAAACTGTAATTGAATGTCTAATAGTTCCCTGTGTCCTATTTCTAAAACTGCTAGGATAGCAACTGGCATAAATAACAGCCAGTACATGAGTAACTGGATACATAATTTATAACTATGACCTAATTTGTCCTTAACAAGGAAGACAACATTAAAATCATCCTCTAAAGAACAAAGAAAGTGTGTGGGTGGAGGGGCATTCTATCAGCTGGCCTTATTCCTTTTCCAAAGACCAGACCCAGTGCAAGGGACTTCATTTTAAAGCTGTATATAAAATCAAAGAATGAATAAATCACCAGGAAAGATCTGCATACGCCCAAGTTTCTATTTCTTCTTTTGCATCTGTTGAAACTGGCTCTTGCTTAGGAAGAATATTAAGTATAATTAGAGGATTATTTAAAGAACATTTATTCTATAACACAACACACTGCTTAGTATGGACCTTCCATGCCTTATTACGGACCTGAAGCTGTACGCTTCCAATTATGCTTGAAATCAGTACTTCATGGGATCAGGCCCCAGTACATTTATCCTCATGTTTTAAACTTGGACAGGTGAATAACGCCAAGGCAGAAATGCCAAGATGATGATGTTAGTCAAAGATTCAAATAGGAAATCATAAGTGAGGATTAACTTCTATAAAAGCTGATAGTCAAAGAATCATTTAATATTCAGTCTGATATGGTCAACTATTAATTAATAAATCAGGAATTTGGCAATGTCTTAAATTAAATACATCTCACTTTAGTATAAATACAGCAAAATCTACAGATACATCTGTATCAAGACACGCCTGATTCAGCTGCCTCCCATTTTATTCTTAGTTTTGTGAATGAAGTTGACCTTTAAGTAGATACAGAATATACACAGGCAAGACATCAAATTAAACACAAGATTTCTTAGTTTTAATGTGCATTTAAATAGTCTTTTATTGCTCTATTTGTTTAACTTTTATAGAATAGGAAAAAATGTTGGGGACTCTTTAAAATGTTAATCCTATAATTAATAGTCATAGACATATACTTTTCCTCAGCACCAGGCACTGATATTCTAAATCTGTCTTTATGAACTTTAGAGTAGTAGACAGCCATCTGCCTACATGCAGTTATTTAAAACAAAGCATGCATGTGTATCCTAATGTTTTCTCCACTGAAGACTAAGATCATCATGATGAAGCAGACAGAACTGTTTAGTTAATATAAATTAAAGCATAACTTCATGGAGAAAAATCTAAATGAATTTCACATCATAATCAATGCTTATTTTACATGCAAATAACATTAAATGATTGGCTAAAGGTGAACAGACAAATTAGAAAGTAAGGCATAGTGTACACTGGTCAGTCATTAGGTTTATGAATTATACCTTACTATATTTTCTATACCTAAATGTCTTTTCTTCATATTGTTTAACATTACACATTTCATTTATGCTGGCAGCAAGTTGTCAGTGAAACCAGTGCTACATTCAAGTCAAAGTTGTTAAAATAAGGCCTCTAGCAGCCAGTTACTAACAGACAAGTACACTAAATAGAAGTATAAAATAGGAGATAGTGTATAAGGGGAATGGGGTGTATGCGTAAACTGATATCACTCTATTGATGGTAAAGTGAAGTTGAATTCACATTGAACTAGACGTGAATCTAGCTATACTGATTTACACCAGCTACGGATTTGACATGTTAATGTCTGGATTTTTACCTATTCAGAGATAGTTAAAATTTTACAAATTCTCATCAAACATGTTCCAAATTTCAAGTGTCTAATAGTTTGGAAGACATATGTCTGAGATCTACCCCATTTTTGTTCATGCCCAGTGCTACCCATAACATCTATAATAGCTATGGCCATAATACCTCAGCATTAATACTTTAGATCTGATTTTTTTTCTCTTAAGGGATGAACAAACTGTTATAGTATGTCAACAAAAGAGTGACATACAGTCCTAAGAAAAAGCAGTAATGGCAGATAATTAAATACTACTGAACTGAACCATGTAATTGAAATAATAACATTCCGAGGCTTCCACTCTAGAGGAGGAAAGGCTGATATGATGTCAGAAAAGTGTGACTGTCAGTAGAAAACAACTGATGTATCTTGATCTACTTGCAAGAAAGTCTCATACTAATGGATTCAAAAGACCTGCAGATAAATAATAAGGCCCTTTAGCATCTTCAGCTGGCAGTATACCAGTTAAGTATATGAGATATTTTCTTTCTGGTACTGGCTGTGTCTACACTAGGGGCTTAAGTTGACTTAAGGAGGCTTAAGTTGACTTAAGCAGCTCCTTAGCCACATTTGGGTTCATTAAGTTGACTTAGGCAGTTGCTTAAGTTGACTTCATAACTCTTGCCCTTAAAGTCAACTTTAAGGGTTAAGTCAACTTTATAAAGTAGGCTTAAACAAATGGGGCCTCACTAAGTTGACTTAATAAGTAGACCTTATTAATTCAACTAAATTGAGCCCCGTAGTACAGGAATAGCCACAGTGATTTGGCTCATGACAGCAAATGGATGAATGCTAGGATGGATAGCAAGAGATACATTCTTGAAACTCATTAGTAATTTTAAAGGAATGTGCCTCTCCACCTCTAGCACAGAGGTTCTCAACCTTTTTTGTACTTGGACATGGTTTGCCAGAGGACCAACTGTGCCTGAGAGAGAAGCCCTCTGCTTCCCAGAAGAGCTGCACTTTCAGCAGTGGTATTAAAAAGAGGAGCCCCCTGCTGCTGAAAATAACCACTGCTAAGGAAAGCTTCTATGGCAGCTCAAACACTCCCACTGACCCACTGACACAGAAAAAAACTGCTGCCAGTAGTTGCTACAGAGAAGTCTTAGGCGATAGAAAGACCAGTTGGTGGCTAGGATGGTCTCAGCGTAAGGCATTGGCAACCATCCCACACTTTGCTGGGCAATGCAGCCCCAGAAGCAGGTGGCATTGGCCAAGGTAGATGAATTAATTCAGCACATACCATGGGTAGGCACTGAGCGCAGGATGATGATGGTACTTCAGCTACAGTTTAAAGATGCATGCTTCTGTCAGGACCCAAAGAAAGGACAAACACTACTTGAGTCCTCCGAAAATATACCAGGTGCTCCTGCTGGTAAAGGGGTTCCTATTTGAAATTCCTTGAAGAATGTAGAATTTTAGTCCTAAAATTCAAATAACCTTAAGAAATAACCATCAGAAAGATTCTGTCTTGCCATTAAACATGTTCTGTCTTAGGAACTTGCCTGGTGAAGCAAAGGATTTTTAGCCAGGTAGTTTATCACACAGATTATATAAACTCTAATGCATGCAGAAGTAATTATACAATATATACAATTATATAATAGATGTATGGGCTATATTCTCACAGTTCAGTTTTAACATTAACAATTTGAAAAACAATGGGTATGATTTAAGTTACTCCAAACTTGGGAAGGAGCTGGAAAGTAACAAAATATTTTCTGAAATCCAAGGCATCACACTGCAGTCATTTTTTCTAACTTAGAGTCATTGATTGGTTTCACATACTGTACAATGACCTACTTTCAGCCAGGGATACAAGGTGATGGAGGTTAGTTCCATTATCTTCAGATATATTGACAATCTGGAAAGTGCATTTTTGGCTCTGGTTGCATGGCACTATTTCATACAATGGAAAGTCTATTAGAAGGATATTAGAACTTTAATTATAATGAGGGCATTTTCTCCTTTAGCTATGCACAAGTAATTCCCATTAGTGCTAATGGGAATTATCCACTACCACTGAGAGGTGATTATACCTTGCATGTTAAAACAATATTTTAAACCTACTATGCTACCTATTAAAAAAAAGAGGTTCCTGAAAAATAATAGCATAACTTTATTATGATTGAAAACATAAAAGGTAACTGTTTCTGACCTGTTAGTCTTCTACCATTCAGAATTTTTACAAGAAAACCAAAGGTATCCAGAGAAATCATTTTATCCAACCTCAGTACTAAATAAATTACAGTATGTTTCTTTGAGTTGCCTGTGCAATAGCAGAATCCACATGCAGCAGTAATTCAATAAGGGTATAAACAAAATACAGGGAACAAGTCTTTTAAAGGTCAGCAATAGTTCTACACTGTTAAAGTCAGTCAGAAATTCAGAAATAATAATATTGTCCAGCTTAAGAAAAATGGGAACAACTGCATTATCTTTAAATGAAAGCTTGATGTCTTTAAGGAGATACAAACATTTATCTTACTTTAAACTATTAACATTTTTTCTCTTCCAAACATATTAGGTAGGTTCACTGAGACCATTGATATTCCATAATGTACTTTATTTAGCTTATTCTGCAGTTGTTGTCAATGTGGCTGCTTCTTGTTTTAGCCATACTGAGCTTCACATAAACATAATTCCATTTATTTCAGAGAATTTACTCCTAATTCACAGAGATTGAGGGAAATCAGAAGCAGGAAAAAAAGTGTTTGTAATTCTTTCTGATTTATTTTTTTCCTGCTCTAAAGAAACAGAACCCTGACACTTAAAAAAAGGAATACAGAAAAAAATAACGAAGCACAATTACCTTTTTCACAGAAACGTCCAGTGAAATGTAGAGGGCAGTCACACTGAAATGTTGTGGCTCCACTAGTAAGATAGATATGGTGACAAGTGCCTCCATTATGGCACAAAGTTTCCTGGCACACTGATGGTGATGCAGGAGAACTCAAGGAAGGCACAACAGACATGAACTTTTCAGACACATTAGAAGCAGCAGCAAGGACATCTGCTGGCATCTGTGTAGAAACAGGAAGCCTAGAAGAAGACAAACAAATGATCAGGACTAAAGAATTAAGAAATCACAATGAAGACTAATCTCAATCAATACTAAAAGTCCAGGGGTGCAATTTAAAAATAAAAACTAAATTATTTTTTTAAAGAAAACATTTTGGATTTAAGTAATTTATATAAATAAAGGATTTTCATGTATTAGTAATCCTGAGCCAAAGTCCAATCCTGAAAGCAGTGAAATTTTAAAAAGATAGACAATTGCCTACCTATTCATTGGAGGCTCCTTGTGGAAAACATACGAGTTCTTACAAGGCACGGGGACATAATTACTCACCTTGAATGCAGTACAATTTACACCAGTCATTAACTCTACATCTGAGGGTCATTGCAAGGGAGTGATAAATTAACAGAGAGTTATAGATCAACTTCCTACATTTTTACAGGGCCTGTCTAAAAGAAGTGGTAGTTTTATACTGACAGTTATGTGGCATATGGTCACTTTACGTATTCTAAAGTTTTGCTACTCATACTAATATTATCCCATGATCAAGCCTCCCCTAGTGCAGTGTGCATCTGATAAACAGTTGAGGCAGAAAGCAAATATTTTTCTCCTTCTTTGAACATTTTTAAAATTTTGAAAAGAATTCTGTTCTGCACTGGTACAAACCATAGAAATGTCAAACATTTCTGTTAAAAAAAGTTTGGATTATTTGAAACATGATTTTCAATATTTCTGAAAGCTTTCTTTTCAAGGTTGACATTTCCCCCACTTTCTGTTTTAAATTATAAATTAACAAATTTCAAAAAGAAAAGTCATTTTGAAACAAAACCTTGAATTTTTCTGTATGTGATTTCTAGATGGTCAGCAACTGGGAAATGGTGGTGTCTTGTAATGGATGTAATATGTTTTATTTCATGGCTGAAGCCAGAAGAGACTTCTAGTGCTTGAAGTACAATTTAAGTTGGTGTCTGTGCTGAAGGAAGATTACTGTATTGTAGAGGCAAATAGAGACAATACTGAGAATCCGAGAAGGCAAGGAGTTCACAGACTTTCAGATTTGGGAAAACAGAAATACCCCAGTTTTGAGAAATGAAAGAACTGGCCAAAAAGTTGAAGATAGTAAAACTTAGGGTATGTTCACACACACTTCTTATTTCGAAAAAACAGGGGTTGTTTCGAAATAAGAACTGCCATGGCTACATGACGTACTGCCATTTTGAAACAAGGAAACCCTTGTTTCGAAATGGGAGCCCTACTTTCGAAATAGGTTAAACCCCATTTCATGTCGAAACAAGGTTGTTTCGAAACCAGTGGTTTCGAAACAACCCTGTGCGGACATGTTATTTCAAAACAATTGTTGTTTCAAAATAACTATGGACCTTCCTCCCTCAGCACCCTGTCCAGGGTGATGAGGAGGATCCCGGTGCCCCCTTCTCCCGCCGCGGGGCTTTTCCCCTGCCCCGTGGCAGGGAGCCTGGCACCCCCTTCTCCCGCCACGGCGCGGCGGGAGAAGGGGGCACTGGGCTCCCTGCCGCGGGGCCGGGGACAAAACCCACGGCAGGAGAAGGGGGGACCAGGCTCCCTGCCGCGGGGCCGGGGAAAAGCCCCGTGGTGGGAGAAGGGGGGACCGGGCTCCCTGACACGGGGCTGGGGAAAAGCCCTGCGGCGGGGAAAGCTGCGCTGGACCCCTGCCAGCTGGGGAAGCCCATAGCCCCCGGGGGCTGGCTGGAGCTGCTTCAGGGACTCCCACCAGCCCGCCTGGGCTAGGGGCACCTCTAGCAGGCAGGGATCTAGCAGCTGCTGCCCAGAGCTGGGGGATCCCTGCCCTTTGAGGCTTTGTCCCCTGCCTGGCTCTGTGGGTGAGACCCAGGCAGGGGATTCAGTGGCAACATGGCCCACAGAGGGGCCATGTTGCCACACCTCCCGTGATGCCCTGCCCCGGAACCAAAATAGCATGCCCACAGTATGGACCTGCTATTTCGATTTCCGCTTTTTGCTTATTTCTCAGACAGTGTTTTTTTTATTTCAGAATAACTTGTTTCAAAATAACATGTTATTTTGAAACAAGTTATTTTGAAAGGGCTTGTTGTGAAACAAGCCCTGTGTGTGTGAACATAGCCTTAGAGAGAATAGTGGGCACTTCAGAAGCACAAGGTCCTGGCAGCATTCTGCCCAGATATAGAAAGACAAGGATGGACAGGCTATAGGCACAACACAGAAGACCAAAAGAAAGTACATACAGCTAGAATTTTCCAATTGATAGTAGCTCATCAGTGTGGAAAATTTGAGACACCTCTCTTGATCTAGCTGACCGAAGAGAGCATAAAGGCAAACAAGAAACACCTGTACATGGTAGCTCAGCCCAGTTCCTTTTGTTTGTTACCCAGGCAACTATGATGGATGTATATTTATTCTTTTCTTTTTCTTTGGTTAACTAATTAATTTTGTTCTCAACATCTCCATTGTGTGCTAAATGAGTCCTTGTATCTTCCCTCTTTGCACTCTCCCATTTTGTTGTAAACTTAACATACTCCTGACTACTCTAGTCAGTTTTTTCCTGAGGAGACTGGTTTTCCTTCTATTTCAGTGAAGGATATCCAACATACGTAGGCTCTTTGATAGAAAGTGAACCAATGTTCCATAAAAACAATACCATCTAGCAGTTATTTATCCAGCAGTTCACTTTCATAATCTTCTATCTTCTGTCTTTTTTTATTAGTGAAACAAGAAAGATCTCAGAGAAGATTGCTTTTTCTTCCTCAACACACTCCTGAGTTCCCTGAAATCATCTCTTTCTTCTGAGATATTCTGTGGCACAGTCTCATTAGGGCCAGTATGAACAACCATGAAGGGTATGTCTACACTGGTGGCTTGAGTTGACTTAAGCAACTCCCTGGCCACATGTGGAGTTCATTAAGTCAACTTAAGCACTTGCTTAAGTTGGCTTGATAACTCTCACCCTTAAAGTCGATTTTAAGGGTTAAGTTGACTTTAGTAAGCCAACTTAACAAAAAGTGGCCATTAAAGTCAACTTGATAAAGTTGACCTAATGCAGGAGAGCCATTTAAGTCAACTCTCTAAGTCAACTTAATAAAGTCAGCTTTAAGTCGATCTTATTAAATTGACTTACATGAGTCCTCTACTGCAGACATAGCCTAAGAGTTACTTCCTGCGCATTGATCCAAAAGCCTTCCAAGAGCCAAGACACAAATTTAGTAGCAGGTATCACTGAAATATAAAGAAGAAACTAGAGACCTTCCAAAATAAATGTCTAAGAAAAAATTTACAGATATTCTGGCCTAACAGAATCACTAATGAAGAACTTCTCATAAAAACTAGCTGCACAAGTTTGGCCGTTATAATTAAGAAGAGAAGATGGAAATGGCTAGGGCATGTGTGCAGAATGCAACCAGGAGCACCACCAAAAATGGCCCTCCGTTGGATAGCTGATGGTAAAAGAAAATGTGGCCGCCCAAGAGAAACCTGGCAAAGAACAGTAGAAAAAGAAATGAAAGAGCAGGGTCTAACCTGGAACAACATCACCGAACATGCAGCCAATCAACAGCAGTGGAGGCCTCTAGTAGACGCCTTATGTACCATTTAGGTATGAAGAGGATTAAGTAAGATCACTGAAACCTACTGGGATATTTGCCATGATTGGAATGTTGAAACCAATGGATATAGACTATTTAGGAAGAATCAAGTAGGAAAGGCAGCAGGAGTGGCATTCTATTTCAGCAGTGATGTTATTTGTTTTTGAGATACTGAGAATTCAGAAGAAAAAGTTCTTGACTACTTATGAATCAATGTCCTAAATCATGTAAACACTAGACAGGTTGTTGGTGTCACTGTCTGCTACAAACAACCAATTCATAGGAAATGGAATAACCCTTAAGCACCTATCTATAATGTGTAGGATAAAAAAGGTACATGATTATGGGGGAAGTCAATTCGAATGACATATGCTAGAGCAGTGGTTCCCAACCTTTTCTCTGCTGCAGTGCACTTTGATGCCTTTGATTATGTTGCAGCACACTGCTATTATAAATCATTAATATTCAAATACATACATGAATATTCATGAGCTGTAGCACCAGGGATTTCCCTAACTCCCCCTCCAGCAGTCAGTAACATTGCTATGCCAATTTAGTGAGCACCCCTGTACACCCCACCCCCCATTCCAAGTGCTGGGGAAGCTGATGCATGGCACTCTGTTCTGGAGCTGCCACCCAGGGCTCCAGCTCAGGGGAGTCCCTAGCATGGGCCTCATGGGGCTGGTGCCTGCAACTCTTGGGACACCCACCCTGTTTGGGGCCACATTGGGCCCCCGGCTGGGGCTCTGGCTCTGGGGAAACTCCAGGCCAGGATCATATGGGGCTGCTGCCCACAGCTCCATCTCTGGGGAGCCCTCCCGGCTGGGGCTGCATGGCACTGTGGCTCCACAGAAACCCACTTGTGGCTTGGGGGAATCCCTCACAGGGGCCGCAGCCTGCAGTAGTGGCTCTGGCTCTGGGGAACCCCCCAGATTGGGCTAGGGCCCCAGGGAACCCCTGCAGTGACTCCAGGGAATTCTCCACCTGGGGCTGCTATGCAAATGCAGCTCCAGTTTGGGGGATTCTCACGGCACACTTCAGTAGTTGCTGTAGCACACCAGTTAGGAACCACTGTGCTAGAGATCTCATGCTGCCAGTATTTAAACATGTTTGGAATTTCTAAATATTATAGATTAAAATTTTCTAATTTATAAAGTATTATATTTAACACTTGGGAACTCTATATTAAACCTCATCTTGACTGGTAAAGATGGTTAAAGCTCACAGAACTGAAATATATTTGTAGCTTGGGTAGGAGTGACCATGATTCAATCACATGCATAATGCACAAACAGATTAAAGTTCAGATTGGTAATATGTGTACTAAGTATTTCAAAAGAGTCAGTTTCAGAAAGCTGAACACAATTATGAGCCAAACCAGCTGAGATAAAGCATGTAACCAGAAAAATGTGAATGATAAGTGGGAATTATTTAAGAACACAGTTTGGTCAGGCTTTTATCAAGATAACTTTAACTCAAGAGTTTTAAAGGAGCTGTCTCAGGAGCTCATTTGGCCATTGATGTTGATTTTCAATAAGATTTGGAACATAGTTCCAGAAGACTGGAGAAAAGCTCATGTTGTTCTTATATTTAAAAAAGGATACATTGTAGGACACAGGTAATTATAGGCCTTTTAGTTTGAAATTCATCCTAGACCAAATGAGGAAGCAGCTTGTACAGGACTCAGTCAATAAAGAATTAAAGGATGATAATGTAATTAATGTAAATTAGCATGTTTTTATGGAAGATGAATCCTATGAAACTAACTTGATGAGATCACACATTTCATTAATAAAAGTAGTAGCATAGATATAATATATTTAGATTTCTGAAAGGCATGACATTTAGTACTAAACAATGTTTTGATTAAAAGAACTACAATGATATAAAATTAACATGGCACACATTAAATAGATTTAAATCTGGCTAATGGATAGGCCTCAAAATGTAATTGTAAATGAAGAATTAATCAGCAGATGTATTTCTGATAGAGTCTTGCAGAAATCATTTCTTGGCCCTATGATATTTCATATTCTTATTAATGACTGGGGATAAAACCAAAAATAGTCATTGATAAAATTTACAAGTGAAACAAAAATAGGGTCAGTGGTAAATAATGAAGATGATAGGTCACTGATGCAGAGAAGTCTGGACAACCTGGGAAACAGAGTGCAAGGAAACAATATTTATTTTAATACAGCTCAACGTAGATGTATGCATATAGGAACAAATAACGTATACCATAATTATCTAATGAGGAATTCTACCCTGGAAAGCAGAAACTGAAAAATATTTGATGGCTATGGTCTACAATCAGTTGAACATGAGCACTCAGTGTGACACTATGGCCAAAAGATCCAATGTGAGTCCTGAATGCACAAACAAGGGACTCTCAAGTAACCACAGAAAGGTTATTTGTGTCCCACAATTCTGAACCAACAACATAAGAAGGATGTTGATAAATTGACAGTGCACAGAGAAGAGTCATGAGAATGATAAAAGAAAACCTACTTTATAGAGACAGATTCAAGGAGCTCAATCCACCTACCTTAAAAAACACAAAAAAGCTAAGTTATTACTTCATTACAGTGTAAATGTATGTACCATGGAGAACAAATGTTTGAAAATGGGCTCTTCAAACTCATAGAGGAAGATATAATTTGATCCAATAGAATTTTGAATGGATTAAGCCACACATTATTAATAGTCAGGTAATCAAGCCTCGGAACAATTTATCAACAATTGTGGGGGAGTCTCAGTCACTGACAATTTTAAATCAGGATTGGATGTTTTTCTAGGAATTATTTTGTATGGTCTGAGTAATACAGAAGTCGAACTAGTTGTCGCAATGGTAATGAAATATTTCAAAACTTTTTTTCTAAAAATAGTTATTGTAAAAGAAGAAATTCATAAACATCAACTCTTTCATGCAAGAAGATTTGTTTTGATGGATTGTCATTTTCTAACAAAATAAATCAGCCAATAATACCTGACCAGCTTTAGTAAAAACATTCTATTTTGAGCAGTGCACATAACATTCCAATCTCTGTGGCTATGTCTACACTGAGCATTTCAGTTCGAATTACTGAATTTGAAATAACCAATTCGAATCTAATTTGAATTCAGTCAATTCAAATTGACATGGCCATACTAGAAAATCCATTGGAATTGGCATGTCCATGAACAGGACTTGCTAGTTTGAATTCAGTAGTGGGCGCTATTGTATAGGGAAAAATCAAGCTGTGGCTAATTCAAACTAACAATGAATTCAAACTGACGTGGCCACACTATTTCAATTTGAATTCCTCACTTTGAATTGACCCTGACTTCAATGGAAAAGTAGGTTTGAGCAATTCGAACTCTGCTTTCCTCAGTTCGAACTGAGGAGCGTCTCAGTTTGAATTGAGGAAAGCAGGCATGTCCATGCACTTATTTGAATTTGAACTGATGACAATCAATTCGAATTCATATGTAAGTGTAGACATAGCCTGTGGGAAGAGCCAAACTTAAAATGTTTTTGCACTAATTTAGATATTTTAACCCTTGGAAATCACTGAAATCATTATGTCAAACAATTATTACTGTAACCCAACAGTTAGTGATGCACATGTTTTATTTGTAATGAAAGAGATGCTGCTGCATCTGAAGCTTTTTTTTTTTTTTTTTTTTTTTTGTACATTTATAACTGATATAGTAAGCCCAGAGGCTATGCAATGCTAAGCTTAGAAGTGCTGTGGCTCAGCCCTGGCAAATCCTGGCAGAAATTAAGTGCTAATGATCCTGATGTGTGCTATCCCAGTGTATATGGAAGGAATACGCTTACTCAGGATTAAGGCTCAAGATCAGTTCTGTAATTATGCAGTAAGTGAACATACACAGAGATGAACAAAGTATTTCAGTACAATCACACAATGCTTTTCAGTTCCTGTGTTTATACTACACAGCATAGTGATTCTTGTTTAGGACAGTTACAGAATTAATGGATACTGACTTGTTCTTAGCTCCTGAATTCCTTCATTAGTTGCTAATTTGTTACAGATATGTTGCAGAGGTGGAGGGTAGAAGAGAGGCCAATATTTTTCCCCAATCAGTACCTTGATAGAATTGAAAAACTTACTAAAAAAAATGTTTGTTCTAATTACCATGTGACACATGTAGAGTCATAACTCCTTTTTGTACAGATCAGCAAGTTTGTGGCTCACTGAGATCATACCAGCTTTATAGAAAAAGAGGGACCAGACAGTGTAGATAACTAATAAAGAAATAAAACACTACTGAATTGTCTTTATCAAGGCAGAACACATGGAATGTTTACATAAAGCCAGATGTCATTAGGAGGTTTATGGTCATTTAATAAATTTATACAATTAAAAAGGGAGTTCACTCACATTTTATATTAGAGAATAAAATATTTTTCCATTTTGTGAGGTTTTATTTTGTCCCTTGCAGGCAACATCTGCTTACTAAAAATGGTATTGATAAGCTAATTAAAACTGATTTTGCCAATCAATATGCTGTTATTCTGATTTTCTTAAGAGTTTTAAACTTTCTAAAATATTTCACCATTGCCACAGACTTCAAAAGCTGCATTGACTAACTACGTAAAGAGGTAAATTATATTGCACAAAAAAATGTTAGTATCTTTTTTGACCAAGTAAAGTGAGGGTGCTACATTTAACTTGCTGGCATCTCTTCACCCTCAGCTTTGATGGCATATCTCTGTTTCACAGAGATTTCAATAATTTCCACAACACCATCAAATTGAGCCTGGAACACTCCACACAGGAGATCCACTTTCTTGATACTACAGTACAAATCAGGGATAGACGCATCACCACCACCCTATACTGAAAACCTAATGATTGATATAGTTACCTACGTCCTTCGAGCTTCGATCCTAAACACACCACATGATCCATTGTCTACAGCCAAGCCCTAAGATATACCCGCATTTCCTCTGATCCCTCAGACGGAGACAGACATCTTGAGGATCTCTATCAAGCATTCTTGAAACTACAGTACCCACCTGGGGAAGTAAGAAAACAAATTGACAGAGCTAGACGGGTTCCCCAAAGTCATTTACTACAGGAGAGACCCAAGAAAGAATGCAAGAGAACACCACTAGTCACCACATACAACCCCCAAGTCAGACCTCTGCAACAGATCATTAAGGACCTACAGCTTCTTCTAAAAGATGATCCCTTTCTCTCTCAAGCATTAGGAGACAGACCACTCCTTGCTTATAGGCAGCCTCCTAATCTTAAACAGATTCTCACCAGCAACTACAGATTGAACAACAGAAACATTGAAGCAGGCGCACACCCCTGCAACAAACCATGCTTCCAGGTCTGCCCACATATCTGCACAACAGACACCATCATAGGTCCTAATCAAGCCTATTACTCCATCAAAGGCTCATTTACCTGTTCATCTACTAATGTGGTCTATGCCATCATGTGCAAGAAAAGCCCCAACACCTTATATATTGGACAAACAGGAAGATCACTGCATAAAAGGATGAATGAGCACAGAGCTGATATCAGAAATCAAAGAACAAAGAAACCAGTTGCTGAACACTTCCATCTTCCTAATCACTTGATGACTGATTTGTTAACGACTGTCGTTAGAGATGTAGCTGGGACATCAAGACTTCAAAGAGAAACAGCTGAACTTGAATTAATATGCATGCTAAATTCTGTGAAAGCAGGAACTAATCGAGACTATGGGTTCTTTTCCCATTACAATAGGTAATTAGACTTCAGGCTTCCCATGGTTTGAACCTGAAAACTGCTCTGATTTGCTGTTACTTTATGACCTGATCCTATGTTTTACACCCCCTTGCATTTAGTTTCATTCCTTGCTGTAAGTTCACCCATCTTCAAAGCATCTGAGGAAGTGGGATCTTCTCCCACGAAAGCTCATGCAAAAAATAAATCTGTTAGTCTTAAAGTGCCACACAAATCCTTGTTGGTTTTTTTTACTGGGCTAGACTAACATGGCTATCCCTTTTGAAAAAAATCTTTGTTCATCTTTTTGCCTGGATATAATATTGGAGCTTTGGAATGCCATAACTGGATTAAATCCAAGACGTTAGGGATTTTTTTTAGGCAGAGGCTTACTAATTTTGGTGAAAATCAGATAGCAAAAAAAGTTTGATTTAGAGGAAAAGGAGACCGATAGATTGCCTGTTGTTTATAGGCAATACAGTCACTCTGAAGCCCCATGCTGCTGCCTACATGTATCACAGGTAGCACTCAAGCTACTCTGTTGCACTGGAAGTAGAGTTCAACCTTCAGAAGCAATGAAGTATGCAACCTTCTAATTATAATCTGAATACTTCAGAAATCCATCTCTTTTGAACTATAAAATAATGTAGATTACATTTAAAATACTAGAAGAACATGGCACTCAAATAATTTTATGTTCAATATACATCATGAAAGAATATAAATATTTGGAACTAACATTTATCTCCCTATGAACCTTATTTCCACAGAAGAAAGAATATATTCTGTGTGAAAAGTCTATGAAGATATATATGCACACATATATATACTTTTACACACTTTCTTCTCTCTGTATTGATTTTATATTTCAGCTCTGTTTTTGTGGTTTCACTGTTATCTGTCCCCAAGAAATGTCCTAATTTCAGCACATTCTGGAGAGATGTAAAACTGAGAAACCAACAACTGATGCCTCATTTTGTTGCATGGAATTTGGCCTTACACTAGGACCCATCAGAGTTTAAGTTGTTTTGGAATATAGTGGCTAGCACCTCTGCTTAATATGCAGAAGGTCCTGGGTTCAAGCCCCAGGGGGTTGGACTCGATGATCTCATGAGGTCCCTTCCAACCCTATGATTCAATTTGATTTGATTCAATCTACCCAATCTGCAGGCTCTCCTTTCATTAAAAACACCTAGTGAAGATCCCAATCCTGCGATGTGCTGATCACTCTGTGAGGTGTTAAACACCCTCTACTACAGTGAGAGTTGAGGATACTCAACATCTTCCAGGCCTGCTCAAGGCCCTTGAAGGAACTTAATTAAAAGCAATGAAATAGCTTGTAAGGAAGAAGAAAGTATTAAAATCACAAGGAATACCACATCTGTTTCAATCATTGGTGGAAAACTGGGAGGTGTTCCAACATATAGTCAGTTACCCTCGATAACATGAGGGCTGGGTTATATCAAAATTACTTCTATCCCAAACTCATCTATGTTGGATGCCTCCAGAACATTTAATGATTGTCTGATTATGCTAATCAGAATAAAATGCAAGTTACCTTGTGCTTCTTGCACCAGTGTTGTATCCACCTATTGTACTCTTCTACTTAGTTCTTTGAAACATAGACCATCTTCATTTTATATATTTGCAGAACAATTAGCACTATGGGATCCCTGATTGGAGCCTGTGGGTGCTACCACAGTGCAAATAAATACTTAGAGTAATATTATGATGGAGGCTGGGTGAAACCTCATTGAAGTTGGTGAGTGTGAGAGCCACTCTTCATTTAGGGCTCTTAACTTTAAATTGCTTTCTTTAGAGAAAGAGGCTGGAACAATAGGAGCTACCACCTAGAACATAGTAAATACACAAGACTGGTCAGAAACTGAACTATGTGGGGATGGGTTTTGATTGATATAGTTTGATCTGTCAGCAGAAGCATCTAGAGAATGTGTAGACAGAAGCACCCAAAGAGCCAATCTGAAATCTAGAAAAGCTCTAGAAACAAAACCCTGAGAGAAAGTGAAGAGATGGGACTTTTTGGGCACAGTGCTGAGTGGAAAGAGGTTAGGAAGAGTAACTAAAATTCAGCACCCTGCTGTTTAATTTGTAATGAGTTTCCAGAAACAAGCATTTATATAAATTAATTGCAAATAAACAGAAGGGCATCAAATATCTGACTATACTATCAGTTTCTCCTCTTAAAGAAACAACCTACAAGATTCTGGATATTATCCAATTACCTGGGTAACAGTCAGATTGCAGGATATGTACTGAGGCAAGATGGGATTGCTCTGTTATAGGATCTACCTCCCAAAAGCAGAATTTAAGAATAATAGATTAACAACATTCTAAATCACCTGCTGCTTGAGGTTCCCAGTCATGATTAAAAACAAACAAAAAATCATTGCCCTCATTCTCTCTCAAAATCTAGCCAAATGATTTGGGAACTGGATAACTAACAGCTGCAGCAAACAGCAGGCATTAGAGCAGGATTACACACTTACAGGATAAGCATATCAGTAGTTGTAATAGCAAATATTTTCTATAAAAGACAGGAAAAACAATTTTTGCAGGGTTATAAATCCTTAAGTTTTGGAGCATAAGCCAACATCTAATTATTGGGGGTTATGATAAAGCTTTCCACAGGAAAAAAGTTATTTTATAACTGCCTTTTGCAAGGTTTATGCTTCAGAACCATCTGGTATTGGCCACTATCAGAGAATAGGTGGACCATCTGTCTGATCCAATATGGCAAGTGTTATGTTCTAATGTCCAATGGAGCTAATGATTTTCAGACCAAGTTAATATTTTCACTTTGATTTCTTACTCAGAGTTACTATATGAGGAAACAGTTGAAGGGATTGCTTTGGTTGAAATTATATGGACACATGCAATGCAACCAATCTACAAGCCACTTTGTTTAGTTTTGTCTACAGTCTGCAGTTGAGGAGCAGAAATAAATAGGTTCATGGTAGCGTGAGTTCCTGCTGCTTCATCTGCTACTTTGGGTTGCCAGCCCAAGCAATATTGTTCTGGATGTTTTGCTTCTGATGCCTGATTATTGATGTGCCAACTTTGCTTCCAGGCCTCCTATACATCACTCTTTTATTGTAAAGGCAGAGAATAATTTGCATTAGTTCATTAGTGGGGCAAACACCTGCAGTTGCACTTACAAGCCGCTCAGGCATCTATGAATAAGCAATAGCGCTGACTCAAAACAGTTTAACTAAACTATTTGTTTGAATAAAACACCAGGAAATGTTTAAAAAGTCACCAAGTAATTGAGGTGTTGAAAGTTCTGACAATGTGTAGTAATCAGATAAAGGCTGATTTCAGTTTCATCAACATTAGAACATCTAATGCATGATCTTGGCTATGCATTTTTTAAAGTTTATTTCTCTGCCACCCTGCCACTGAATCAGAGGCAAGTGAGGTTAAGAAGGGTCTTGTTATCTTGTTGCAAAAATTGATACATTGATCTGTTCTTGATGACAACAACAACAATAATAAATAAGTATCTGATTTTTGTAAGCATATGACCTTTTAATAGGTAGTAATAGGAAAATCAGAAATTTGCCTCAAATGAGGTGTGGAGACTGAGCATGTTATGTGCAGTATTTTTTTTCTTATAAATATCACAAACCCCTTAGAATACCTCTTTGATATTAACTTTCCTGATGACCAGGAATCAGTTAAAAAGAGGCTGTTAAGGAAGAAACCAATAAACAAAACAATGACACAAAACAGAGTCCTGAAGGAAACAATGGACTATCTGTTTAGTGGGGAATAACAACTTCTTTCTGCCTTTATCCAGGCTAAAACAGTTAATTCTTTCTTTCCACAAAGATTCAACATGAACCCATAGCTTTAAAAATGCTGGTCTTGCAAAGGCACGGACAGAGCATGTTAGGAGGAGGACAAGCCCTCCCTTCCAGCTCAGAGAAAGCAATAAACTGAGCTTCCCTGACTTATGGACAGATGGGCAAAAAGCAGTTTGTCTTCTGACCTTTCATTGTGCTGCCCTATTTGCTTAAATGATTCGTACTTCTGAAAACTCCCTTGCTTCAAAGATGCTGCATCCTGTCATAGACTAACTAAAGAAACTTCCATATTTGCTAAAACCAAGCTGAACCTGTATTGTTAACACTTCCGGGAATCACTGGCCTTGCTGAAAACCAGAAATCCATTGTGAGAGCTGCTGGCCTGTGTGAGATGCCAAAAGCTAGGTCTCAGAGATTCCCTCAATGCATACTAAAAGCACTGTGCCACACTATGACAAAGGTAACTGTTGTGGTGTTTTGGACTACCTAGGGTCATTGGGGTTGTCATAGTGATAAATGGGAGAGTCATTTAGGTGCTAGGAAAACCTGTCTGTCTCCTCTCTCTCTCTCAGTTCTCTTTCAATAAAGACTTCTTATACAGCTCTGAATATGCTGTCCTCCTTATTGGATTATAATTTCCCTTAAAACTCTACAACTGTATATTATGAAACCTTTCATTTCAGACTAATTAGCCTCCTTGTCAGCTGAGACATATGATTAACAGAATGTCAGCAATGCAGGGTCTGTGGACAAGCCCTAAACACACAGATGTTGTTGAAGAGAAGAGAAAGCATACACTAACCAGTTTTTTGCTGTCTCCTCTACTATTTCTATGATCTCCCAAAACAGACAGCATGTGGAGTTACACACAGCAGCCTGGATCTATTGATGTGTTAATAGAAGGTTTAACATTTTTGTTCTCAGGAACTTAAGACTATGCAAGTGCAGAACAGCATCTACATTCATTCTTACATTTCACCACATTTCTTGAAATTAATGTCATTCAACAGTTCCAGCTGGCCTTTGACTACACATGCCAGTGGGTTTCTTTCAACTGACTTCCACAAATTTTGAATCAGCTCTAAAGGAGCTGATTGGGGGAACCAAACTGCAAAATGTTTCTACCAGTTAGTCCTAAAAAGAGCAAGGCAGGTGATACTTTTGAAATATGCTGTAATACTATATTCTGATAGATTTAAAAGACAGATTTTTAAAGTTCTTTAGATTAATTACTCATGATTTTGATGGAAGGTAGTCTCATATAGTCATATATTTCAAGGCCACTAGACACAATTGTGATCATCTATTCTGACCTACAGTATAGCACAGAACTTCCCTAAATGATTTCCAGAGCAGATCTTTAAGAAAAATGTACAAACTTGATTTAAAAATTCTTAGTGATGGAGCATCCACCAAGAACCTTAGCAATTTCCAGTGGTTATTTACCCTCAGTACAAAATTAAAACCTATTTCCAGTCTGAATTTGTCTAGCATCAACATTCAGCCATTGGCTTGTTACACCTTTTTCTGTTTTATTGAAAAACCCATCTCATCAAATATTTATTCCACTCCTTAGCCTTCTTTTTGTTAAGCTAAATTGATTGAATTCTTTAAGCCTATCATTATCTGACAGGTTTTCCAATCTTTGACTCATTCTCTTGGTTCTTCTTTGAACTCTGCCAAATTTATCAACATTCATCTTACATTGTGGATATCAAAAATGGATCAAGCATTTCAGCAGTGGTTGCACCAGTGGCAAGAGCAAAGGTAAAATAACTTCTCTACTCTCACATCAGATTATACTGCTTATGCATCCCAGGTTCACATTAGCTCTTTTGGTCATAGCATCACACAGGGATTCATGTTCATCTTATTATCCACTACGACAACTGAATTTATTTTAGAGTCACTGCTTTCCATCATAGAGTCCCCTGTCAGCTAAATATGTTCTACATTCTTTGTTCCTAGATAATAAATCTACATTTACCCATATTAAAACACATATTGTTTGTGTGATCTCATCTTAACATCTTGCTTGGTATAAGTAACCTGCCCTCTTCATTATTTACCATTTCCTCCACTCTTTGTTTCATCTGCCAATTTTTAAGTGATAATTTGATATGTTCTTCCAGGTCATAAATGAAAAATGTGAAATAGTTTAGTGTTAAGAACTAACCACTCTGGGACTCTGCTGGAAAATGGTTTTAATCTGCAGCTGATAGAAACTTGGATATTGTAACCAGTGTAAAAATCTATATCAGAAAGCTAGGATTTAGATTACAGAAAGAAATTAATGCACACAAAGGATATTTTGTTCAGGTACTTGGATCACAGCAAGACCAACAATTAAATCCAATCAACTGCTGGTGTTACTAACATTTCAAATTAAGTCATGATCAGTCAAGTGAAGAAAAAAATTAAACCTCTGTATAAAGTGCTAGCATCTGATTTCAGGCCAGACTTCCAGGCTGTTGAATACTCACATAGAACAGGGATGCCAAATGTGTGATTGTCATGCTAGAAATTTAACATTTGGCGACTTGGTTATGTATTCCTGAATCTCATCAGGATTCTTGAACATGTGGCTGTAGGAATGGTGCAGCCATTTATCTGCACTTCCTCCTTAGGGGCAGCAGTGTCACCTACCAAGAATGTAGCCTCTCCCTGCTTTCCCTGCTAGATCAGAAGTAGAAAGCAGAAGCCAGGAGGCAGCAGATGCTAGAGAAAAGGGGCAGTGAGCAGGAAAAGGAATGGTGTACCCTACCAAACCCATGCCCCCTAGCCACCACAGCCAGCTGTACCAGTCTCCCCTAATAGCCTCATCAGCCCTCTGCTCCCTTCAGTCTATCCTGTAACAGACCTCCATGCTACAGAAATTCCAGCACCCTCTGCCCCCGGGAGCTCCCTGGTCCCAGTATCCTTTAGCCCCAGCACTGATCTTCCAGATAGTCAACTATGAGCTTATTCTCACATCTTCCCACTAGTTGCAATCACAGATACACTTGAGCACATGCCCACTGCTGCCAAGTTTTGTGTGGGTTCATGACCTACTGCCAATTGGGGCAAGGCGTATTGCCTACAAACCTACTTGTATTCTTATATGAAACCATGACTGAAGATATGTAACTCTGGCTATGGCTACACTTGTAACTTAGTTCGAATTAATGAGGATTAATTTGAACTAAATTAATGCATGGCCAGACTGGCATTCATTACTTTGAAGTAAGGAAGTCTTTACTTCAAAGTAATGAAAACTTACTTGGAAGTTATAAAACCTCCCTTAACTTCAAAGTAAGGGTTAACTCATACTTTTTAGTTTGATTAACCCAATGCAGCAACATTAATTTGAACTAACCATTAGTCTGAATTAACTCAGTTTGACATTTTTCCTGTCCAGGGCAAGCAGCCCCAAAGGCACCCCCCTCCCCGGGCCCCAATTCAGCCAAGGGCCTGATCCAACCCCAGTCCCCTGGCTGGGTGGGGAAAATGCCTTCCCTGCCGTGTTTGGCCAGAAGTGGGTGGGGGTGTCCTGGCTGTGCTAGCCAGGTAGCGGGGAAGGCACCCCATGACTGGCTGTAGCCCCATAAACTCAGCTGGGTGGCAGGGAAGGGAGCCCCGCGCCTGGCTAGAGCCGCACTGGCTGGGCAGCAGGGAAGGGACCCCTGTGCCCAGCTGGAGCCCCACACGCTAAGCCTGGCAGCAGGGAAAGCATCCCCTGCCTGGGTTTGGCAGTGCTGGCTCCAGAGCTGGGTGGGGAGATGCCTTCTCCCCCACCTGGCCAGCCCTGCACCAGGTGGGGGATACATTTCTCCACCACCCAGCTCAATGTTAGTAGAGCCAGGTGGGAGATTGGGTGGGGGCATGGCCCTTCTCAGGGGCCATGTTGCTACACTTCCCATGGTGCCCCCTTCCTAAATTGAGCTAGCAAGTCCTGTCCATGGACATGCTCATTCAATTTGGGTTTCTAGTGGGGCCATGTTACTTCAAATAACTTACTTTGAATTAACCATTAACTAGTTTGATTTAATTAGTTCAAAGTAACAATTCAAAGTAATGTTCTAAGTGTAGACATAGCCTCTGAGACTGTTTTGTAAAACTATTTTTGATAATTGAGATAAGTACGTTCTGGCTGAGTGAAAGTTCCCTCCAGACTGTCTGGAGACAAAGGAAAACACCTTTTCCAAATATAGAATGAATGGAGTCATCAGAACTATTAAAAAAAAGCCTTTTATAGACATTTGCCCAGGGACTGCTAATATTATTACACTTCAGTGAGACATGACTAGCCAGGTAAGCAGCTTCTTGAGGGGAGCAGAAAAGTTATCCTAGATTCAGATAATGAATCCTGAGAAAGTGTGCTAAAAAAGATTGGGGGTAGACAGAAATTACACTAACTCTAGACAGGAGAGATTATCTAGAGCTGAGACCACAGGAGTCACACAGGAAAGTCGTAAGTGGCTCTCTTCACTGCACAGTTAACTATGATGAACACCCAGGTGAGCCTAACCAATGGATGAGTGACAGTGTTGCAAAGCCACACTTGACTGCTTCCATTTGACTGGTAATGTACTCACTAATGTGAGGCACTAAGACTTCTATGACCATAGTCCCATTGTTCTTAATTCTGTAATGATCTTGATCTAAGGCACTCCATGATTCTTCACCAGTGAATTGTGAGAGGACTTTTCAGTCCCTCAGGGTGTACAGAGGGAACTGTGGAAAGGTGCTGGAGGATTAGCAGAACTTGCGAGGTTTAGCCTGCATCCACACTACAACCCACAGTTACTAACTTGAGTGGAACCCAGCACTCTGGCTTTAGTTTATAATCCAGAATGGGAAAGATACCCTGGGGATAAAACAATATCAAATTTGCGTAATATTTTTGTTTGTGTGGACAGAAGCCAGGTTAGTAGCAACATCCAAGTAATCACCTAGGTTAGTTCTTTAGTGAAGACACATCCCAAAAGAACATAAAACATTTTCTTTTATGTAATTTAATCTAAGAAGCTTTACCTACTTAAGCTTTAACCAAATAAACTTTTAGGTAGGTGGAGACTGTGCTATAAAATGATGCTTCCAGGAATTATTGGTATACCACATTTTTTCCCCTAAACTCTTGATGACATTTTTTGCTTTCCTGGGATACATTTTCTGCTGGGGGGGAGGAGTAAGATGCCAAAGACGATACTGGCTGAAGCTACATAATGTGGTAGAAAGCTTGTTATCAGGGCCAGCTCTAGCCATGAGCCAATGAGGTGCTGCCTTAGAGTGCTGCAGCTTAGCAGCAGCGAGGTGGGCCAACCCAGAAGCTGGATCCTGCGCTCTCACTTCTCCCCTGAGCCATCCGTTCTGCCCCTGGCCAACCCATGGGGTGGACTCTGTTCTCTTGCCCTGCTCTGGGCTGGCCCTCACCACCCCTAGGGTTGGCTGTTCCTCACCCGGGGGAGGGGAGGGGGTGAGCCAGCCCAGAGTGGAGACCAAGTTCATCCCCACCCCTCAGGGGCTGCAAAAGCAAATGCTCATTCATGGTGCCACAACCCCCTGAGCCTGCCCTGCTTATTATCTTATTTTGTACAGACAACAAGGCATCTTTGGCACCTTAGAGATTAACAATTTTTTTTTCTAGGCATAAACTTTCATGGGCTGGAACCCACTTCATCAGATGTATCAGGTTGGAACTTCAGTTTGTGAGGTATATATGCACATGCACAGGTGAATTACAGTTTATGAGGAGGACAAAATAGTAATGTGGTCAATTCACTCAGGTGGAAGAGGCCCATTCAAAACAGTTTCTGAGAAGATGTGAATTGTCAATAGAGGGATCATTATTTTCTATTTTTTTTTAATTTTATTTTTGTACATCATTTCTGTACATATGAAAAGCTTTATTTTGACAACAGTCTGTGCTATCAGTAAGGCTGTGTCTTCACTGAGGGGCTCTTGTAAGTTGACTTAACAAGGTCGACTTTAAGTCGGCTTAAATTTGACCTTGTTAAGTCAACGTAAGGGATTGTCTACAGTGTCTCCAGTGTAGACGTACCCCACCCCCTGCCCTGCCCCACATCTCAATCCACCTTCAGGTGCCTGATATAGCCTTGAGCGACTTGCTGCAAACAGCAGGCTGCTGGGAGCCCGAGCTAGCCCTCAGCAGCTTGCAGCAAGTGGCTTGGGGCTGGATCAGGCTCCCAGCCACCTGCTGCTTGTGGCAAGTGACTCGTGGCTGGATCCAGCTCCCAGCTGCCTTATTGTGGTGGCAGGAGCTGGCTCCGTACCCCTTGCTGCCTACAGCAAGTGGCTCGGAGCTGGATCGGGCCCCTGGAGTTGAATCAGAACCTGGCACGGTGTGGGAGGAGGGGCCCAGGCTCAGGCTTAATACTTAAGTTGACTTTCAGGGCAAGTGTTATTAAGTTGACTTGAGCAAGTGCTTGTTGACTTAATAAATTCTAAATTTGGCCAGGGAGAGCCTTAGGTCAACTTAAGACAGGTTAAATCAGCCTAAGGCTCCAGTACTGACATAACCTAAGCTATTACAAGGGGAACCATTTAGTCTGTTTTATTTTTTCTCTCTACATTTCAATAATTTCTGTTTTATAATAAGATCTGGGCAGGTATTCTTTCTCCCTCTCTTTGAATTTTACATAGTATCATACCCTGAGGAGAAAAAAACACTTTGTCTAGAGGAAGAAACTTTGTAGAGAGAAGGAAATGGAGTAACAAATATCCTCTCTTATACACCTCAGTACCATTTCAGTCAAAGGGCGTGGACAGAAGGATCTACTTCAAGTGAAGTAAGCCCCAATAGGCAAAAGGTAGGACACACACGGAGACACCAAAAGATTAAATAAGAAAGAGACAGAAGTAGCCTAATGATATATTATTATATTATATTATATTATTTAAAATTGCATAAAATGTAAATCAGAAATTGATAGCTCTGTTAGACTGTGTAGATGCTCTCCATTCCCCAAAAAGCAGGCCATTAGAATAAGTTTGTAGAAAAGCTTAGCATTCCTATATAAGGTTCTAACACCAGACATACCCTATCACATGGCTAGAAGCTAGCAAGAATAATAATTCATCTTATCCAAGTTAGAAATTCAGATCTCAAATTCACCTTCGACTGGAATCAGTTCATTTATTCCTTTTTACATTGCCCTATCCAATAGATTTTCTTTCTTATAGATCAAAAAAGAGTTGTTCTATCCCTAAAATAACCAGAATCAAGATATATGGCAAACTCCTCACTGACAAGGCCATATATTCTTAGTTTTCAATATTTTTTCAAATTTCAGATTTTAAGCACTTTCACTTTTCCTTAGATTTCACATATCTGCATTAGCAAAAATCTCCATGAACTTTGTGACAAGATAATGTAGCCAGACACCTAGAATATAATAGCTCAATCCAGCAAGATGCTCATACACGAAAGTCTTCATAAAGTCAAGGAAAGATTTGTGGGTGAAAAGCTGAAAGATTTAGGCATGCAATGCATAAATATTTAAATATATAAATACATTAAAGACTGCATATTAACCACTCAAATGTAAGGTGAAATGATAATCTTAACTTTTCTAAAATCTTGAAAAAATATCAATCTAAAGAAAAAGAGAAAATAATTCAAGTATATTTTCCTTTGTGAGAAAGGGGTAATGTGAGAATGTGGTTGTCGAGGAAGAACAGCTTTTAAAACACAAAACATTTTTTGTTTTGGCATTGCAAGTCTGTGTTGATTTATTTGTTCTTACTTTGTTTCCAAAATCTTCACTTCTTGCACTGTTCAGCTGTAATGCAAACTATCAGTCAGTATTGTTTTAGCTGCTGCACTGCTGAAATATGCATTTCAAGGAAATCTAAGATTAACTTCAAGAACACACCAACATTGTCATAACTGCGTTATCTAACATTATAATGACACACATGAATAATACCCAAAATTTAGCTGAATATAGCTAAGAACACAGGTTTCCTATGCTCTTAAAGATGAAAAGTATCAAAGTAATTCACAGTATGAATTGGAAAGATTATTCATGAAGAATAACCAATTCTTTATTTGACCTAATTAGATATAGATTCTGTATTTGACCTAATTATATACATACACTACAATGGATCACACAATAAATGGTGATTTCCAAATGAATAATCAAACATGAAATCACATGAAACACAGAGGACTGCTGATACAAAGATATCAGACTATGGTGTCCAATATACAAGTCCATCATGAAGTGAAACAGCTGCACATGCCCCATTACTTATATCTACCTAAGATTTTATACTGGAATTATCCCTGAGCTATCTGAGGAAAACTTTGGTTAGAAAACTACTTTTCAGAAAGACCAAAGGTAGATGTGTTAATAAGATGCCACAACACCTGTGCAGTGTGAGACACTGTCTGGGTCGAGGGGACTGTTTATGATTGATTTTCATATTAATATTTCATATTTGCAATAATCCATATGTGATATACCATGTTTGGTGCCAATAGAAAGGCTGTAATCTGCCAAGAATTATTATATGGTTTATAGTAGGTATCATGCCTGTATTAGAAATTAGAAATCAATTTGTTTCAATGGGTGTGTTCACACAGCAGTCTTATTTCGAAACAAAAGAGGTTGTTTCGAAATAAGAAACGCCACATTCACACGACGTACCGTTGTTTTGAAACAACGGGTTCCATTGTTTTGAAACAATGGTGTTGTTTTGAAACAACTTAAACCCCATTTGGTGACAAAACAATCCCGTCAGAACATGTTGTTTCAAAACAACGGTGACTCGTTTCAAAATAACCGTTGACTGAACATGTTATTAAGCTTTGAGCTTTTTTCCTTAATTTGAATTAACATTTTCTTAATTCAAATTAACTTATTTCGAAATAAGGCGTTATTTCGATACAAGTTGTTTCAAAACAACCCCCTGTGTGTGAACGTAGCCTATGTATGTTCCAAGTGATGTGTTCCTAAGGCAATCCCAGACTGGGTGTCTACAAAACTATTGTTCCCCTTAGCAGCGCCCATCAGGGGGCCTCCCAGCTGCAGTGGGCCCAAGAAGAAACCTGTCTGACCAGTTACCCAGACTAACCATGTGGCCCAACTCCATTTTGATCTGGCAAGGATTCTGAGATAAAAGGCAGGGGACCCATCCCCATTTTGTGTTTAGTCTTCAGTCTTTAGCCTGTCTGCAACCAACACCCTCCTTTGGAGCTATTTTTCTGGGACTGAACAAAGGACTGAGACCCACTGAGCTGCTGCTGCTGTTGGGTGCACACCAGAGGAATGGTACTAACCTGTAAACTAGAGGATCTTCAAGGATTTGTTTTCTATGAATTCTTAATCATTTGTATGTATGTGATTCACTTTGACCCTCTAACATCTCCCATATTTTGTTTGTTTTCCTTTTATATTAAACCTTTAGTTGTAGTTACTAAAGGATTGGCTGGCAGTGTGCTATTTTGGGTAACATCCAAGCCTATATTGTTCTGGGTGATGTGGTTGGCCCTTTGGGGTCAGGAGAACCTATTTCTTTAAGATACCCAGTGGCTAGAGGGGACCATAAGGAACTGATGGGCAGTAAGGGGGCTGTTTCTATTTCGCTATGCTTGGGGATGACCAGAATGGGGAATCAGAAGCATGTCTTGTTGCTGGCTGGGAGACTGTTTTAAGTACCACCCGCCAGTGGTTTGGGGGTTTGGCCTCTGGTTTTGCAGCTTGCGCTGATTTTGGCTCATTCAAAAGGTTATCCCAGGAGGCCCAGGTCATGCAGAGTAAAGCAGGGATCTACATTTTTTGGTGTGGATACTGGGGGAAGGATGGTGTCAGGAGTGACTTTAAAAATAGGAGATGAATAACCACTGGTCAATTCTTATTAATCTGAGTATGTGCCTTCATTTTTCTTCAAAAAACTGAGCAATCAATCAGTGTTAGTATAATGAAATTCTATACCCAAAATAAGAAATGACACCTTATAATTAATTGTACTTCTTGTTGTTATTAAAACAGAATCCACTTTTCATTCAGATTTCATTTACTTAATTTCTGGCATGACGTCTAGCAAATGGAATGGTAATATCACCACAACCACCATACACCTTCTCTTCACAAGACCAAACATATATATAAAACATTTGCCCCAATACTTCCTGTCACAGGAATTTGTAATTCAGGCAGAGATATCATTAGAGTTGGATTGTATCTTATTCACAAAACCCATGTACTCAAGGCTGTCCAAATGATTGTTACTTTACTGGAACTATGATTCTGAATACACACTAACTACAGAGCAGAGTGGAGCTACTACAAGTTTGGTAAATGCCTGAGCAAGTTACCTTCCGGCTCCACTACAGTTTAAGGTATAATCTGAACTGATTAACACAGCTATGGTATCCCAGTTTTCATGCAAAAATCAGCGAGAACTAAGAGTAGCCTCATGTGGCAGCAGAGTGCAAAGTTGGATCAATACACATGATTGCTATAACATTAATTTCAGACTGAACAAAAATGAAGTTCAGATTCAAGACTGTGGAACTGTGTTTGCATTTTAGTTATTTAAGAGAAGTGGCTTCTGAGGGTCACTTTAGACCTGATTTCTGAGGCAGTTTCTATAGGAAAAGACGGTGTGCACAAAGACAGGAAGATATGCTTTCAGCTGTAAACTGGTGTAATTTCTTCAATGAACAAAAAAATGTGCTCATCTACAGAGATCTAAAAGATTTTCAGGGTAGTGAAATAAAGTTACATTCTAGTCCCTCAACCACTTCACACAGTTAATTACAAGAGTTGGTGCTGGCTTTTTGGGAAGATACACAAAAAACAAACTGTGTTTTGATCATAAATCTATTAAGATCAGTACAAAACTGATAATTTATTATATAAAATAAATGTCTATATTCTCCTTAAATTGTTTGATATCCAAAGGTTCTTCCTTGGCAACACACAGTATAAGAATAACAACTGCTTTGATTTGTTGAAATAGTCTGACCAGATCCTGTGACTTATCCTTCTTTGCATTTATTTTCCTCCTATTCTGTAAGTTTTCCATCTATAAGCATCTGACAAAGTGGGATTTTCTCCCATGAAATCTCATGCACTGAATAAATTCATTAGCCTTCAGAAGTGCCACAGGACTTTATTTTGCCTAATTAGCCTAACATGACTGCCTTTCTGGAGCATGACATAATGACAGATTGAACAAATTGGGTTTGTTGAGGACTGAAAAAGACAAGGTAACAGTTTTCAAAACACATACAGGTGGCTACAAGGAAGAGGGAGAAAAATTGTTTGCCTTTATCTCTGAGATAGGACAAGAAAAGAAGTGCCTAAATTGAAACAAGGGTGGTTTATGTTGGACATGAGGAACAGTTTCTTAACTGTCAGGATAGGTAAGTGCAGGAATAAATTGCCCAGGGAGGTCATGAAAAACTATCACTGGAGATTTTTAAGAGCAGACAATAACCCCCCTGGGATGTTCCAGATCAGTGGTTCTCAGCCTTTTGCAGGTTGTGAGACACTTGGTGGCACACTGTGACTCTATAGGACACACCAGCCCATCCCTTTAGGCCAAATCCAGCCATCTCCCTGCTGTCTGTGACACATTTACTACTGTGTGGCAGCACACTAATGTGTCCTGACACTGTTTGAAAACTGCTGGTCTGCATAATGCTTGGTCCTGCCATAAGTGTAGGGTACTATAATGGATGACCTCTTGAGGGTCCCTTCCAGTCCTATGATTCTAGGATTCTGTAATTATAGCATAAACTTCACAAGCAGTTTAAAGCTTTATAAAATCCAGACTGTGACAAGTCTAATATATACAAATATCTCAGGACACAAAATCTAACTACATAAAGTGGAAACCTGAAAGCAAAGATGAACATGCTTCAAAGCAACGCCCATCAGACTCACTATTTTAGGTTAGAAGTTGTGCCTAGAAGTTGTGTGAAGTAACGTGACATTTTTCTATGAAGTAGGTTGATCAGACCATGCAATGGCATGGGACTTTCAAGAGCATGATAGGATCTCTACTGCTTAAATCTTCTGGTACTTAAAGCACTCAACATTTTATTACTGAAGTAATGGATTTAGTCTTATCTGTTATAAACATGATGAAGTAGTTGTATTTTTAGCTTGTCCACAAGTAGCTTGTGCAAGAAAAGTAATTGGTTTTACTTGCAATATCCTTTGGTAAAAATAGTGTGCACCTGCCCTTTTTGTTGCAGAATGACTAAGTTCTCCCCCCCTATATATATGTATTTCAGCTTTCAGTGGTAAATTAATATTTTCTGAGCGTCTTAGACAGAGTATATTTTCATAACCCAATAGTATTAAAAATCATATTTCAGAAAATATTAGCTTTTAAGATAAAATAGAGCAAACAAAAAATTTTGCAAAAATAACATATCTATTTAGAAAACAGTTTGTTTCTGGACAGGCTGTTTATGTAATTGTTTGCAATCAATGTCTATTCTCTGTGTGACAAGTTGGGGGTGGGGGCTTTTACATGAATATTCACTAATTTCAATGTAGCAATGTCTCTATAACAAGAGACAGCATACTCATGTCCTTACCTGTATCTTTACTATCAAAAAGCTGTATATTCTATATCACTAAATAGGTTAAGAGGGGACAAGAAATTTTTCAGAGAAACACAAAGAGGAAAGTATTTTCAATATTTTGTGTATTTGAATTGACTGGATCAGTGTCCTAATGTCTGAATTTTGTTTTCCCATCCATCTCCCTCCTTCTCTGATGTGATTCAAAAAATCTACCTACAGTCTTTCTTCAAATGAGGAGATATGATGCATGCTCAGGTATATTCTTAAAAAAAAAAAAAAAACACACACACACAAAAAAAAAAAAAAAAAAACCAAAAAAACAAAACACAAAACAAAACAAAACAAAAAAAAAAACCTTGGTGCATTTTCCTACATATCCCAGCATGCCAGGCAACCCAACACATTCCTCCTACCAGGCACAATATTTGGCTGACACAACTTAATGATGCCCTGGTTGCATCCTTCATTTGAGAATGCTTAGTGAGCGCAAACTGCTACATTCCAAGTAACCTCTGAGTTAAATCCACTAATCCTTACAAAATATTAGCTTTTACTAATACAATAATATTTCTACTATACAGTTTCAGTCAGGCTGAAAAAGTGAATATACCATTAGCAGATACAATGTAGTACATGAAAACTTGGCATGTATAATCAAAGAAAGGTTCATGAAGTCCAGGAGTTATACTATGCACAGCAATTTCAGTTATAACACAATAAATAAATATATATATAAATAAATACTCGCAATGAAAGATTCATTCCTATTCAATTTACTTAACACATGCACATTCCAACTACATCTCCACAGCTGAACATATACTTTACATTATATGCCCCACTTCTATTTTTGGTTTCTACCACCAAATGCTGTGTTGAACAAGGTAGATTCAGGAAGATTTCTCAGCACCCTTAGACATGGAATTTTTTGCTTTGTATTAATTTTTGGTGTATTTCATAAAGTTTTGTCTCTGACAGAGAGAATTTTTGGTAGTTCAATTTTTACATAAGAATCAGTCCTCTGTGTCCTGGGAACATTAAATCAAGAGCTTTGTGTGAAACAGAGATTTTTTCAGTTTATGATGGCTCACACATGCTTTTTTAAATATGGATTTGCAAGGTTTCACAGGCTACTTGAGCTGATTATAGTTTAACTTTTATATTCAAATCAAAGATTACATAAAACTTCTGAGCTCACCTGGGTTTTTAAATTGGTCCAGATTTACTGGAAACTGGGACTGAATTTGCAAATCTTAACCTTTCAGCCTAACTTAGTTAATTTCATATTTGTAGGTTTTAAATGGCTTCCTGTTTCATTGTGAAAGTTCCCAAACATGTCAAGTTAAAGCTAACAGGAGAGGATGGGAGCAGGGAAGGTGGAGAGAAACTGCCTTATTTAGCTATTTCTGGTTATTCATATTGGCTAAGATGTCTCAAGGGATCCTAGCTATGTAATGAGGCTTTGCCTAATATTATCCACTTGCATCCACAGGTGAGGGAAATTGATGGGTCCAGCCATGAAAAGGGGACAGTCCTACTGCCAGGGGAAAGAAATCCTTGCCAAGGAACAATAAGCAGCTCCTCCCATAGTAGCCTCTGGCCCCCATTTGCCAGCTGCATGTGAGAGTTACAGACTGGCTTGTATTCCCCAGCTCCTCAAGATTTAGTCCAGTGCAGGAGCTAAATAAATCCTTTTCCAGCTCTATTCCAGCAGCTCACCCTAGCCACATGAATTAGGAATGAGAAACTAATTTGATAGATGCTTCTAGTCTAGCTAATCACCTGTTCAGAAGGCAAGGAAAGAATCTTTTCTCCCATGGACCCGTTGAGAGAGGACTCAAGAGTTTTATGCCTTCCCTACAGCATCTGCTAGGCATGGTGTTTTAAGCAGGAACTCACTTAGTACCTAAGTGAGGTACTAGAGTGGAGTTTTTATTTCATAGCAACTTGCAACTGGCTTCCAGTGCAGATAAGAGGATAAAATGAACTGTTCCCCAATGTAAAAAAATGTGGGATTTTTGGTGATGGGCCTGAGATCTTGTGTCCTTTGCAGGCTGAAATCCCCACTTTGCTACAGAGGGGATGATGCTAGGACTCAGAGATATCTGAATCCTGGGAGATGGGCTGAGGAGAGCTTACCTTGCATTGTGGGTTATCTGATAAGGAGCCCTGTAACCAACACACTGGAGCCAATTAAATGACAAGTATAGGAAAGTATTGGTGAGGGGTGGATAGTGCCCCCCCCTTTTGTTAAACTTCAATAAAAGTTTCAGACTGCCACTTAATTACATGCATCTACCATCATTTTGCCACTGTAACTATATCAAAGCTCTCAGGTGCTTATCTGGAAGTGTCAACCCTACTGATGAAACAGATGGCCTAAATTAGGGCTCAACAAAACCTGGCAGTCAGGTCACCATTGTGAGCAGGATTTGTAACTTGGCTCCTAGTTTCACTATGGTAATACAGTGGAGGCATGCCCCCTGGGTGACCAAAAGTAAAATTGCTGGTGCCTAGCTAGGAGCCAATTTTGTTGAGCCTTGCCTTAAAGTCTATAGCCAAGGCCAGATTAGCCAGGTTGGGGGCTCTGGGCTGTCCTCCTACTGCAGGGCCCCCCTACCTGGGGCCCCATTGTGGGGGTTGGGCACCCATCCCCTCATTGCTGTGGGTCCTGGGGCCAGAGGGTGCTCCTGCGCCAGCCCCACTCTGGCCACTCTGCCAGAATGGCAGCTGGCACATGGCACAGTGGCCCCCAATGCATCCCCCCAGGGCCATGGACCCTGGAGAGTTGCATGGGGCCAAAGAGGAGACTGCACCAGCTGGCCCTTCCCTGGGTAGGATGAGCAGGTGCTGGCCCACCCCATGCTCAAGGGAGGGGCAGGAGTGTTGAGCTGGTCTCTGGCCCAGAGCCCTGCTCCACCCCCTCCCCACAACACTGACAGGGCAGAAGCACTCTCAGGAGTCCTGCCCTGCCCTGCAAACGCTTAGTGGGGTGGTTGGCATTGCATTATTGTAGGGGTTTTAGGGGCTGGAGACTGGGGTCCCCCTTTTGGCCAGGGCTCCAGTTGCTATAGGCCCTGTGATAATCTGGCCTCGCCTGTAGCCTGCATGTCAGAACTTCAAGGAAAGCACTAGACTACAGTCTGAGTGAGGACACAGGCATAGTCTAATGAGGACCTATTCAGAAGCAGTTACATCTTCATTGGCCAAAAAAAAAAAAAAAAAAAAAAAGGATAACAAATGTGTGTTAACTTTCCCATTGTAAAAAATCACCCTGAAGACAAGCCAGTATAGTTTTACTGTCAGGTGAACTAGGTGAAATCAGCTACAGGACGGAGTGTGGCCTCACTGTCAAAAACTACAATTGCCTAGTCTTCACTTAAGATTTTACAGAGAGATAACTATTGTGTGATAGATCCTTGCTCCAAACAAAAACACCTTTGTGCTAGAGAAGACAGAGAGAGAAACTGCAAGTGGATCTAACAATAAGCTATAGCCTTACCCTTATAGAAACACCACTCTATTGATGTTTAATCCAGGGTTTTTTCCTTCTCTATTGCTGCTAAACTTATTCTCTCTTTTTTTTTCTCCTTCACTTCCCTGCCTACAAGCTGGATGTTATTCAAATACTTAAGAATGTTTAGGAACAGTACTCATTTGTCCTCACTAAAGCAGGGTGTGTGCTGGGAGTTAGCTTTTATGTGAGAATGAGCCATTCATTGGGGGTGCTAGAGCAAGACTGGATTATGGGTTAATTTTTGCACTCTACTGTGAATAAGGTTATTTAATTAGGTTCCTTCTCCCCTATTCCTGCCCCTCATCTTCAGTTTCTTACCTCTCATTAGCTGAAATTAAGATATTTGAGGTGGCTGCTTGCCTTCTGTATTTCCCTGTATTTTTAGCTCTCCAGATTACAAGCATTACTCCCATTAGTTCAAGTGGGTTCTTCTGGCTTTCCCTTCAAAGCTTCCTGGAGGGACTAAAGTGTGCACTCATGGTGAAGAGACTGTTGCTCACAGGTGAAGAAATCACATTCTTTAACATGCTATTGTATTTGTCCCTCTGAAGATCCCCCATAGAGTTCCAATAGACTCACATCTTCCACTTAAACCATGAGTACTGCTCTCCAGATTAAACCCCCTTTGCCAAGCAGGTGCAGCATCCAGGAGGAAGGCATTGTATAAGCAATACCTATTCTCTCACTGCCTATCACTACTAAAATCTAAGCCTCCAGGCGTAAAAAATCTGCTCCAAACTCAGTAATGTTTTACTTTAGTTTCTTAGATAGACCAATTGCAACTTTCAAATTAGGATTAGTGGGATGTGGAGATGAGGTAGGGCATCTGGGTGCTAGCTTCTGGCTTTGCCACTAATTTTCTTTGCAACCTTGGTAAATCACTTGATCTCTCTATGCATAATTTTTCCCATAGAAAAATCATACTTAATAATTTAAAGGGAGTATATGAAGTTTAACTACCCAACAATTACAAAGCAATATAAGAGCATAGGATGGAAGATGCTATTTAATTTTTAATTTGTTTCTAGTATTGGGAAGTATGACAGAAAATGTTTTCAGACACAGTGATGCATCTGTACATCTCTCAGATTAGAAGGAAGCCATTTAACACTTATTATCAAAAGAGTAAACGTCATTCAAAGTGGTGTGTGTATTGCTAGAAATATGAAAAAACAAGGTACTGTACTGTATATCAATTTGAATAGGTCACACTGCATGCAACTTGCCTTAAGTGTTCACAGCCCAAGAAGAAAGCCTGAACCATGTGGCAAATTACTAGGATACAAAGAGTTAATGAAATGCTGAGTGTAATTATATTATTTATTCTTTTTTTTTCAAGATTTAATTTCTAATTATATCTTAATACTTGAGAATGCCTGGCATGCATAAACATAATCAACACTATTAATTCATCAGTGATCTGGCATTTTAATTAAAATATTAGTGCACTATTTTTTAGTGCCTGCAGATATGTAGCATCTAAGCAAGAGTGATATAAAATTGGTGACAGGCGAATAAAATTCCCATGATGCAAAGAGAAACAACAAAGAATGCTAAAACACTGGAAACTTTAGATTATCTTTTGCAAGTGTACAAATATGTCACCAACATTGTACTCTTTTGTGGACTTTATTTTGAACTTTTTACTGTGAACTTTTCAGTTAAAAGAATTAATTTTGCCTTCACTAACAGCACTTTCATGGCATCCTAGAAAGAGCAATTGGCAATGCTAAGAATGTTTCTTTTCTTGCCTGCAGGTATCTTCATGAAAGAGCTATTTGCAAAGACAGCCTAAAAACTAAGACATGCTCCTTACTGGAGGTATTCTCCTGAAAGGAACTGTCAAAATACTGGAGAAGAGGGTGCATGCCCATACAACATTACTGTAATTGTATACAATTTAGACTGTGACAACTTCTGGTGGCTACTTGTATTTTGGTATTCCTAGTTGTTCCGATTTAAAAAACAAACAGGAAGGTACCTACAATGGAGATAGGTTGCATGGTCCTAGGTTCCAACTCTCCCCAATAAACTTCTCCTGCCTTTGCATATGGAATAATTTTCACTATTTGCAAGTACCTCTGTGTAAAACTCTTTCTCCTCTCTCTAATCTACTGATTTCCTAAGAGCCATGCACATTTGGAATGTAATACCAAAATTAAATTTATGTTGTCATGTTTCAGCTCAAAACGAACTTTTCTAAACCTTTGAAATATGGAGCTTAAATTAGAAACACTGACACCATAACATTAATATGAGAGCTTCAAGCTGGCTTCAATCAGTCTTTCTACAAAATCTTGGTACCTGGAGACACTCTAATGGACTGTAATGTCAAGATTACACTTGAAAAGTTTCATTACTGATGGGGAGGACAAGAAGGAAAGCATGAAGTATATGAATAAGAGGCAAGAGAGAGGAAACTACAGATGGCTTGCCACTGAGTCTTAGCCTTTCATTAGCTAAAATTTTCTATTAAAATGAAAATTGGTAAAACAAGAATCAAAACTCAGTGCAAAGGCATCAAAAACAAGATGCAACTGCAGAACCATCTGCCTAATAGGCTCTGCTGCAGCACAGAACTCCAGAGGAGGGGATTGTTTCTCTTCCTTAATCCACCTGATAAATCATGAAGGAGTGATTGGGTGTGTTCACACAGCAGTCTTATTTCAAAACAACAGAGGTTGTTTTGAAATAAGAAATGCCACATTCACACGATGTACCGTTGTTTCAAAACAATTTAAACCCCATTTGGTGACGAAACAACGTTGTTTTAAAACGATTGTTTCGAAACAATCCCGTCAGAACATGTTTCGAAACAACAGTGACTCGTTTCAAAATAACTGTTGTCCGAACATGCTATTTTGATTCCTGCTTTTTTCCTTAATTCGAATTAACAAACTGTTAATTCGAATTAACTTGTTTCAAAATAAGGCATTATTTCTATACAAGTTGTTTTGAAACAACTTGTATCGAAATAACCCCCTGTGTGTGAACGTAGTAGCCATTGCGATCCCCAGCAACTTTCCCTCCACATCTATAGTTATAAGGAACAATGCTGCAGATGGACTGCTCTCCTCACTGCCCTCCCATCTTCCCCATCAACACCCCTTGTCCAAGGTAGCAAGCCACTGCACTAACCCCTTGAAGACTGAATATTAACTGGGAAGTCAGCTGCCATCCCTAAAAGATGGCTCAGTGTAAGTGGTGGAAGGAGCAGGTCCCTGGGTAATATTTAATAGTTGTTGCTATTCTAATCCACTGATCCAACTAGAACCTGAAAATTAGGAACTCCTGTTGTAAATATCATCAGAACCCAAACACTAGTCTATTCTTTTTCAAGTATTGTTTTTTTCTTTGTAACCAAATGGCTCAGTCATCAGTCCACATCTCCAGTTGCCTGTGAAAGATGGTTTCAAGCATGTGGCAGAGATCAGTCCAGGCCTTGCTGAGAGGAAGTTCCAGGTAGCAGGAGTGGGTGAATATTCCACAGACTAACACTATCAAATAGTACTGGATTTACTCTGTTATTTTTGCTCTAGTGTCACCTCCTTGTAAAGGGCACCTGCCATATAAGATAACTTGCACAACTGAAGCTGAAATGTTAAGTTCCATATTATTTTTACCATGAATTTCTGTACTCAGTAGTTACTAATGTAAGGGGCCAGGTCTTCAATATTGATCAGCATATATCCATTGAAATCAGTCTATTTATACTAGCTGAGGATCTGCCCTAAATCAGGGGGTACAAACAACCTAAAGGGTATCTCTTGTGCTTCCATTCTTAATTGCAAATCACTTCCCATGGCAGGAAAAATCTAACTAACTCATTTGGAGATCAGGGTTGAACACCTTTATTCTTTTGATTTCGTTGATGGATTTTAAATAATCATGTCAACAGGAAAACAGTATTTTAGAGTTTTTGGAGGGCCTAAAAGGGTTTAAGAGGATAAGGAATTATATTATTTTTAGCATTCATATTTATGATCCTTCAGAAAATGCTGAGAAATAGCCAATTTGATACACAGACAAATTTGTAACTGTTAAATGAAACAATCACATGACCAAATTAAATGTCAGAAATTACCTTATGCTGTTTATACTTAAAAAAAATAAGTCTGAACAGAACATTTCAGATCAAAAGAAAATGTTTAACTGTAAATCAAATGAATCTGTTTTGGTATTAGAGCACTTCTTTCACTCAGAGGTTTGAGCTCTGGTGTGTCTCTCTCAACTCATTTAATTCAACCAGTAACATATTATACCGTCTAGATTATAAAATGAATTTAGGATGATGAATTTAAATGGTGAATCCTGAAAGGAAGTCATTGATGTCACACCTGTGTTTAGAAAGCCCAGAATTTGAAAAGGTCAGTTGTTTTTCTTATTTTTTTTACATACAATATTAATTCAGTTTCATAACAGTAATGACACACATGCCATTCATTCTGGGAAATTATTGCACTTCTTAGCTGGCCTTCAGTCCCTTTCCTTATAATCCTACGCAAGGTAAGATATAATTGCCCAGAAATACACTGCCTGTCATGCCTTATTATTTAAGTGAGGCACAAATTTTGAGATAAAGAAATTGGGGATTTTTAGATCAACTAAGATATTATGCCTCAGTTTTGCCTTTTCGTCTGTGCTATTACATACTGTCCTCATACCTTTATGAAATAAATTACCATCTGGTTTCTGTGCTGGATTGTTTGGGGTCAAACTATGCTCCAGTGATGGCTTGCGCAGCAGAAAGCTCAGCTTATTTTGGGGGTGGGGACTGGTAAAAGGCTATCTGAGTCACCTAAGTATTTATGCTGATTTTGACATAGTTTTCGACAATTCTAGCACTTCTGGGTTTCATGGGCTAATATTTTTATATTCCCAGACATAGTAAAGAGTTTCAGATTTCTGGTGCTGCTGTGACAAATTATTCTTTTTTGACTTGAAAGGAAAAATCAAGTACATTTATTCCTTTTTATGGAAACATGTCAAAGGATTTACATTTGAGAGAGAAGAGAGTGTGTTGTAAGATGTCGCAGACAGTAGTTATTTTCTGCATCGGTCTGGTTTTTTTTCCACGTGAATGAAGCAAACTGCTTCATTATTATGTGGGACAGTTCTGTACATATGAAATATGATTTTCTCTCCATTCAGGTACTATGTAATTCATTTTGTGAGGATTTTTTTTTAATTACCACATATTGAGTAATTTGTGTTTACATTTTCTGAATTGCCCTCATTTCTGTGTCTCTGATTTTTTCTAGCTTAATCCTGTGAAAACATGACTCAGGTTTCTTCATATCTTTCCTTGATTACTAAAGGTAAATATGCTGTTTTCTTAAGCCAACTTATTTGTTAGTAAGCACTGATATGTTTTCCTTCTGAATCAGACTGACAACAACAAAAAACAACTGACATACAATAAAAAATAAAATCCACATTATCCACATCATCTTTTCTTCTAGAAACAGGGCTTTAATGTAACCATGAGCATGATTATAGTTCAAACAATCATTTTAGTTAAAAACAAAGACATCAGGATTTAAAGCTGTTGCAGATATTTCTTCGTCAGTTTTCTAAAACATGAAGGTAATGTTTTAAGACTGCAGGGGGCACTGCTGCACTATGTATCCAGATTACTATACAGCAAGAGTGAGACATGATTTGATTAAATAGTTCTGCAGGTTACAGATACAGAAAAAGCACATAAACTATTTATAATCAATTTAAACTTTGAGAAATTAGGTAACTGTAAAATATTTATATGGAGTTTTTGGAAATGATGTTTCTTTTGTTGGTAAATATATCTTTCTGCTGCAACTGACTAGTTTTAGGGTGAGACTGTTTTCTTAACTTTTGCAACCAAGGTCTCTTGAAGGACAAAATATATTTCTTAGTGTTGCATTATTTAATATGACAAGACTTAAACAAAACAAACCAACCACAGAAAATATTATATTGCTTAGTGCATTCCCACGAGTCCATTTATTGACTGCTGATGATGCCACAGTTCTACCTTAATTCTCAGACAAGGCAGGCATTAGCTGCTTTAGAGCTTTTTTTTTTTTTTTTTTTTTAAGTATCTGTTAAACTATGAAAACAACAGAGAAATAATACAAAATATACTTTTTTTTTAAAAAAAGCTACTACATTGTTTTGTAACTACCATTTTAGGCACTAACATGAGGCAACGATCACATAATAAAAGTAAGGATTCTTGAGTTGAAGGCAATGCTTGATAATGGAAATCTATGTCAGTTCATCTCACAAGAGCAAATAAGAATTTGCCTATGCCTATTACAGATATTGCATATATTATCATACTGCTGTGCTCTTCAATGGTGTTTATATAATGATGGGCTTACTTTTTTCTGTGGTTTGCACAAACAAAGAAGAGTTAAGAGGTACTGCAATAGTTCCCAAGCTTTTTGACTCAAGTGGCACAATACCATTTTTACAGCCCCGAAAGGCTGTCCACCGCCCCCCCCCCCCAAATGTTTGCCTCCTTGCTCACTGCTCTCCCATCTCTCTGGCTACAACAGGGAAACTGCACACATCCTGCAGCTCTGCACATTCTAGCTGGGTCCAGTCAGGGGTTGGGGGGGAGGGGGCAGAAGATCAGTATTCCCCTCCCCCTGGCTCCAGCAAGGACCCTAGCGCCTATGGATGCAGGCAGAGTGCTCTGCTACAACCAGGGGGACGGAAGCACTAACCTTCTATCTCTTTTTTCTGCCTCAGGGAGCCTCCACTGGTCTTTTGCCCTGCAGAACACACTTCACTTGGATCCTTGGACAGTGACTC
The DNA here is from genome assembly GCA_007922195.1 of Podocnemis expansa. NCBI lineage: Eukaryota > Metazoa > Chordata > Testudines > Podocnemididae > Podocnemis > Podocnemis expansa. The sequence continues at coordinate 18,069,604 of ML681979.1, forward strand.
CATTTTGCAGCCATCAGGAGGGGAGCTGAAACCACTTTGAAAGTCCTTCAGGGCCACTTCTGGCTCACAGAACACAGGCTGGGAACCACTGATGACTGGTTCTGTATGTATATGTGACTTCCATAAGAATTGTATATATGTATCTCATGACAAAACATGACCCTTACTGATGAAGAGTGTTAAAGTTTTATTTTTGTTTTCCTCAAGTATTCTAAAATGTAACAGTGCATAGTACTGCCTTGGGACAAAAACTCACCTTCAACCTCTTATCTGCAATTCAGCTCTCTACAGCATAGTTTGCACCTGCTCAGCACATATAACTCTCACTAAAATCATGAGAAATGCAGAGTAGCTCAAGGGAGAATTTTGCCCCTAAATATTGTGTTAGAAAAATCCTATTTCAAGTCAAGTCAGTAATTTCTAGTATGCAAATCATGCCTTGGGTTAACTATTCTTTTCAAGAATTCCTGTACTAAAATGGGAAATACCAACACTAGTCTGTTTCCTTCTATCCTATTTACTGCTTTATGGACTTCCTTTGCTAAAGGAGAACTACATAGTTTCATAAAATGCAGAAGTTCAATTTAAACAAACTGTTTTTAAAGAAGGTTGCTTACCATACTGCCTGTGCTGGCTCTAATGGATTTCTGAAATGGCATTTAACCTTCACCCAACATATACATTAATCACCCCCTGATACATGCCTTGTTATGTCTTATCATTTAAACCATTTCTTATTGAAAACATATGCACAACATTAATTTGCAGTTAAGTATTAAAGAAACATCATAACAACAACTGTATTAAATTTGGTTATTTAAAAAAAAAATTAGATTTTAGACTAGTGTTTCAAACTTTTGCCAGTCAGTCAGATGTCCACATAATGTCTGCCACTCATTAGTTTTGAAAGGATTTCAAATGCAACCTAAGTGGATGTGACAATTCTGATTTCCTTATTCTAGGATGCATTTTAATGTATTTAGGGACAGCTGAACCCTGAAATGCCTGTATTTACAAAGAGTAACACTACCTTAGATATCACCACAAACCAGAGCCACTGCACTAAGAAGTTGTGGTAAGGAATTAAGCAGGGGTTAAAGTAAGGGGGAATGCACCAGAAAGCAGTTCCAGGACCCCATTTTTAGGCTGGCAGTGTCCTGGCCCCCCCTGAAAATAGATGAAGGCACTGGAATGCTGTGTTCTGGGGCCCTGCTAAAAATAGCACGAGCAGCTAGAACACAGTGTTCCAGTAGTTCCACCTTAAGCCCAGCCAGCAGAGAGCTGCAGCAGGCTGGGAGTTTGTGAATCTTCCCCTACAGGGCGGAGCAGCTCCCAGCCAGCCTGCAAACAGCTGAGGTAAGGGCTTTGTGGGGGGTGCTGCTGGGGGTTTTGTGTGTGTGTGTGTGTGTGTCTGTCTGTCTGGGGGTCAATACTGGGGTAGGGGGTGGGTTCTGGGGATGGGTGTTGGGGGGCACACTTGTGCCAGGGGGTGGCCCACCCATGCTGAAGGGTTCCAGGGCCCACCAAATTATATTTTAACCTCTGGAATTAAGGTTCATAGACTCAAAAGCTAGGGATGAACAGAAAATACCTTGTGGATCATCTAGGTCACTAGCCTTTCAGTGTTGTTCCCTATAAATACATTTTCTGCCATTTCTATCTAGCCTAGTTTTAAAAGTTCAGAGATGTTTTTTCCATGATTTCCAAGGAGACTAATTTGCAGCCTTAAGGAAGTGTAAAGGAAAACAGGAAATTTTCCTCTTTCACTCTTGTTTCATCCCATTTATTGTAGGCAGTGGAGTGGTTAAAATAAGTGGAGAATGAGGCCCAGTGAATTGAGGCCAAAAGTATATAAGCAAATGATAGAGGTGTTCGGAACAAAAGAAATCTCAGACTTCTATAGTGATAGAAGGATACGCTTTTCCTTCTCACAAAATAGAGTATAAATCACTAAAAAATGATGCTTCCAAAGTTTGATTGATTTGTGTAAATTTGGAGAAGCACCAAACATTTAGCTAAAACAAGCAAGGATTCTTGTGGCACTTCAAAAGACTAACAAATTTGTTTTTTGCATGAACTTTTGTGAATGAAATCCCACTTCCTCAGATGCCAAGATTTTCAAAAATAGGACATTCAAATATAGGCCATTCAAAAATTTCAAAAACAGAGCAACCATTTCTCTATTCATTTTTTAGGTTCCTAAAAAAGGTCTGTTTCAAAAATACGGAGCTACCTGAAATGAGAGTTCTTACTTTTGAAAATTGGCCTAAATGACTACTTTAAATGCACTAAATTTCCCATTGATATGGGAGAGTTTCTTTGGTTTTTGAATTGTAATGTATCCAGAGATAGAAAATATGTTATCAAGTCATCTTTTCATTCATTGCTGGTGAAGGTAATATAATGAATGGTAAAGTATAACAGCAACAGGCTGTAAACATGAACTTTCAGTTGTTCCGCTGAACATTCTAGCTTTTATCAATTTAAAAGAACCTTTGCTATTGTTTCTGTGTCTATTTTGTGTGTGAATAATAGTAACATCAAAGATGAAGTGAAAATCTTACAGTAAACCAAACTCTCAGCAGGCAAATATCTCCTTTCAGTATGTTTGCAATTCTTACCCATTTTCTCTAATGTTTTGTGGTTTTAACAATACAGTCTGGTACAATAACAATAGCAACTACATCTCCATTATGAGACAATCCCAGCAGATAACTTGGAAATCTTGGAAGCCTGCTGCAAAGTTTTTAATTATTTATGAATACATAGCAAAACAATTTTTTCCCCTCTGTTTCCATACTTTTGTAATTGAAAGAGCATCAAATGCTAGTACCAATTCTCAAAAGTGTAACACAAGTTCAATAAGGAATACATGCAAAATAATTTTTCTTACTATTCAATTGTTCTAAGTCATTCCCTCTTTTCTTATATTTGGCTTCTTGGAATCATTGCTCATAATAAATTTTACTGGGAATTTCAAGGCTCAAGGTTATATGTATTTCTTACAAAAGAATGTTGCAAAAGCCATCCATGGACTTATCAGGAAGTTTTAGATGAATAGCAGGGAAAAAAAGGTTTTGTTTTTTTTTTTCTTCTTTTCCCCCCTGTGAAAGGGTTTTATTTTTCTTTCCATGTCCCTGGTTAGAAGCCAGGTGATATAACGAGAAACTACTGAACCATACCACTTGATCTCTAGTGTTATCAAGACAATTTTTCTTAAGTACAATGGTAACATTTCCAGAGTATTGCAATGGTTTCTATGTACTGTATTGCTAGGACTATGAAAAGTATTTACAGCAAAATCTGAAAGCCTCAACAATAAGGCTTTATAATTCATTTTGATGAGAAATTGATTGAGTTTTATGGAGAAGTTAAGGCACAGTCTTTTTTTTTCTGTTTTAAGCAAAACCCTTCAATATTAATTCTTATTTTCTTTGGCAGAGTTAATAGGTTCAGATCTCAAAAGCTAAACAGGACTAAGCATGATCATTGCTTGGACAGGAAGACTCCTAGTAAAGAAAGTCACTGGAGCAGGGTGACCTTGATCTTGGGTTTCCCAACACTGTATAGCTGCTCTAACCACAAGGCTACAGAGTTCTTCTTGTGGTTGTGTGCATGTGGTCACCCTCACTCTCTTACTCTCTGTCTCTTACCCTCCCCCTCTCTCATGACATTTTAAAGTTATTTATTCAGAGTGAATGAGCATCTACAGGAGAGACTGAGGGAGACTTACATCAGATTATCTCATAGCCCAGTGGCTAGGACTTTCACCTGAGATGTGCCAAATCCTGCTTCTCATTTTTTCTCCCTGTTAAGCACAGGTCAGACTTGAACCAGAAGTCTTCCACATCTCAGGTGAGTTCTCTAACCACTTGCCTAAAAGATGTAGAATCATGGAAGATGTGGGTTGGACAGGTTCTCAGGAGATCATCTAGTCCAATCCCCTGCTGAAAGTTCCAAATAAATCATCTCACCCAGGGCTTTGTCAAGCTGCATCCTAAAAAAAAATCTAAGGATGGAGATTTCACCACTCCCTAGTAAACCCAATCCAGTGCTTCACCATCCTCCTAATAAAAATTCTTTTTCTGTAGTATCCAACCTAGACCTTCTCTATAGCACCTTGAGACCACTGCTCCTAGTTCTGGTATCTGCTACCACTGAGAACAACTTGGCTCTATTCACTCTGGAACCCCCTTTGAGTTATTTAAAGGCTGCTATTAAATCCCTCCTCATTCTTCTCTTCTGCAGATCAAACAAACCCAGTTCCCTCAGCATCTTCTCATAGATTGTGCGTTCCAACAATCTACATTTTTCTTGACCTCCTCTGGAGGGAGAGAGTGCTCCTCCTTCCTTCCTTCCTCACCTATAAAAACAGTATAAGTCTGTAATGCCAAAAGAGAGTTTGTAGTGAGAAGCCTCAGCAGAGGGTAGTGACTTCCTGCAGCTCAGGCTTAGGCACCTATATCCAAGAGAGAGGTAGATCTTAGCGCATAACTCTGAGTTTGGCATCTCCCATTGGCTAGTTCAGGTAAGGTATCACTTAGTATGCTGACTTTTGTGAATCTCATTTTGAGGTACCTGTGTTTTCCCCGTTCATTGTATAAGCAACTTGAACACCTCACTCAGGCTTTGTGAATCCCCACAATTTTCCCAGCTCCCAAAAGTTAGGTGTAGCAATGCTTAGCATCACCAGGCTTACGTTTCTTGTGACACTATCCTCATATTTTCAGTCTATAAACCTTTTCCGCAGCACATGAAGTAAATAACTACAAAATGCTGATATAGGTATGTAAATAGCTAAAGGTTAATATAATAAATGCATTCTCTCTTCCGGTCTGTTATTCATGACTGGTAGTCATTTATTCTGTCTCATTCTCTTTGTGTATAACTATATCATAGTAAGTTTAAAAAATACGTGGTTTTATGGATTCCAATTGTCAGTGGTGTACTATAGACAGAAGAAATGGATTTCAGATAAAAATGAGGGAAGGAAAGTTTAGCATGGGGTCTTGGAACTCTTCTTATATTAAAGTTAGTTATTGATATTACAGTAACACTAGAGATTTCATTTGAAAGCAGTGCCCATTGTGCTAGGTAGTTGCAAACACATACTAACAGGCAGTATCTGCCCCAAACAGTTCACAGTCTGTGGACCCAATCCTACAAAGATCCATGCACGTGAGTTCCAAGGTAACTACCTGTGTGTTTAAAGCTATACTGATGCATGAGAGACAGCAGCCTAGAAAGAAAAAAAAAAGTTACTCTCTTTGTCACAGAAAACTGAGGTTCTGCCTGATACCACTGTCAGAGTTTCTCGCTCTCTGCCAATGCCTCAAGGATCCTCATTTAAAAGGAATTTCCCTAGTGCAGTGTGGTCAGTGGAAGAATTAATAATTTTTATAAGTACTTTTTTCTTTGTTTTTTGGAAATTATTTTCCCTAGCTTCTGCCCACCTCTCCTCCCCCCAGGAGAAGTGTTTAGAGAAGACCAAGGGTTGGAAATAAGTACACATTGCAACAGACTGTCCCATATTCACTGAAGGAAATCTGTAGCATCAGACAATAAACTACTTGAAACATGGTGATGGCAAGGAAGGGGAGTCTGCATGGAAGAAATACCAGCCAGAGAACCTGATAGTGATGGTTTACTAAATCCTTTCTCGGACAATATTCCCATTAAATTCTATGAATTAGGACTGAGTAAAAGCTGAGGAAGGACTTCAAGATTTGGCATTATGGGAGCTTTCCTTATAACAGAGTACAGTTCTGGATCTTTAAATACTTGTATCCACCAGTGCACCCACAAGACCATTTGCACAGGAAATAATTTGTTTGCCACCATTACATAAAAGTAAATTAGGAATACTTAAAGAGACTGAAAAGAACATTATACATTTTTATCTAATCTGTTCTAGTTGATTTAAAGTTCAGGGCCATGCTGCAGTTGCACAGAATACAGCTACGAAACTAAAGGCCATGAAAAAGAAAGTCCTTTTAGTTTTGTGGTATACTGATCAGGGACACCTTTTTATAAACAGACATTTTTATTATTTACAAACATACGCAATCTCACCAATACATTTTTAAGATGAGGATTTGTTTAAATAAATTACAGACTATATCCTCAAAACATTTAATAAAGATTGTCCTTAAGGATTTAAACAATACTGTAGAATAGTTCTGAAGATGTAAACAACTAGGGATAATTAGCCCAGTCAACTTTTTTAAAAACAGGGTTGTTGTTTTTTTTATTGTAAATCCATCACTAGCACAGGAATGTTAAAGATACAGGGTAATAAGACAACCAAAAGTCTGTGCGTGTACAAACATGCATGTGCACATACTCATGCACGCGCACACGCACATGCAGAAAAGAAACTGGAGCCACAAAGGAAAAGAATTCAGAGAAAACAAGGGTAATAAAAGATGACAGAAATCAAAAGAGGACAAATCAAACACAGAGAATAAGAGTATAAAAGAAATATCAGGAATAGCAAGGGGACAAGAGTCTTAAGATAAAATGTGAAGCAAAATTGCATAGGAATGAACAAATATTTGTTGCTATGATTTATTTAATTATACGGAATAGCAGTTAATGTGTCATCAGGCATTATAGCCATGCCTGAAACGTACAAATGAACTGTATCTCAGCAACTTAAGTTACAATGCTGGATTTCAGGAGAATTCTAATCCAATTTATTTGCTAATCATAGAAAATGCTGAAAAATGGTTAAATGAATGAAACTAAGCGGCAACACCATTATTCATTTAAGCATTTTCTACTGCAGTGTCATGGAGTACTGTTTATTCTTTTCTTGCTGTTTGAGGATTTAAGCACATGATCTTCACTACTGGTAATGGAAAACCCATGTAAATACCCAGGCACAGAGAGGTAAGAATATACCCCAAAGTTTAAAGACAATATTTGTTACATATTCTGGACACCTCTCCTCACTAAGCATTGAATTTAATGTAGCTCTAACTTTATACTTTTACCTACAGCTTTATGTGGGAGGGGGGAAGAAAAAAAAAAACAAAAAAAAAACACATCTTAAACCTGGGACTAGATCAGGCCCTTCCACCTCAGGACGAGGCAAATGATCAGACTGGTTCTTCCCCCTTCCCCTCAAGGCCTGGAATTCTGGTAAGGTAACCCTCTCCTCCAATTTATGTCTGCCCATAACTGGGGTTAGAAAAAAAAAGGTGGGGGTGGGTGGGATTCTTAAATACATGAAACCTTCTCAGTGAAAGGACTCCCACCAATATTCTCTGAGATAGCTTAGGTTCTGTTTTCCATTCCCAGGAAGGCCAGAAACACCAAGTGGGAAGGAGGGCCACTAAGGCTTTAGTTACCTGACTTTTGATCCAGGGCCAGAAGGCTACCCTCATAGGCAGGAAGAAGGAGGCAGTACTGAAGGACACTCTCCTGGGAGAAGAGAGACCAGGTGCTGGTCCAAGGTCTGATCCCACTGTACAAGGGGGTAAGGAAACTGAGACAGGACAACTTGAGCTTGCACAGCTTAATCTTGTGACAGAGTTTTGGGTAAGACCAGAGAGAGGACCCAAGGTATGATAATGACAGGAGGGAGGTCATGAAAATAAAGGGAAAACCCAGAGATCACAGCCCTACTTCATAATCAAGAGGATCACAAAGACACAACAACAGAAGGTGCAGAAGCTCCTAGTGCCCCAAAATCATCAGAAGACAGTGTTGAGCCTAGAATACAGTCACCATTCCATGGCACACCCAGGAGTGGAGAAAAACCCTAACATGTATTCTATGGAGTTTCTTCTGGCTGAGGGTATATGAGGAGATCCAACTCTATTGTGTCTCTTGTTCTGACTGCTAGCTAATTCACTTCTGTCCACACTGACAGATCCCTCTGGTTCCTCTGCCAATTATCAAGGTCCCATTTGAGTGCATAGCTTTGAACTTGGTGGGGCCCTTGCAAAAGATTGCCTGGGGCTCATGAAACAACCCATACTTGTTTTAGACTATGCCACCCAATACCTGTAGGGCATTCCCCTACAGAACACTACCTCTAAGACAGAGCTAGTAAAGATCTTTGCCAGACTAGGGACAGTTAAAGAGATCCTGACAGATCAAGGGACCTGTATTTCCTGCTTCATATATAGGCCCTCTGAACTTCTGTCTACTGCACACAGATTGATGGTCTGATGGACAGGTTCAACAGGATTCTCAAGGTGATGAGAAGAAAAGTAATAAATTGGGATGGGAAAGATTGGGATACCCTGTTGTTTTGACTCATGTTCATCATTCAAGAGGTTCCTCAGGCCTTGATTGAGTTTTTCCCCTTTCAATTATTACGTGGGTACACCTCCAGGGCATATTAGATATCACCAGGGAGATTTGGGAGGAAGAACCAAACCCGGGGAGAAATATAATTGACCACATACTATAGTTAAGAGACTGAATAGTCCAAGTCACTCCATTTGTATGAGAATACTTGGAGAAGGCCCAGGAGGCCCAGCAAACCTACTAAAAGGTTCAACAGTTCCAGCCTGGAGATCAGGTAATGATACTGGTGCCCATGGCTGAAAATAAGCTCTTGGCCCAATCACAGGGACCTTCTGAAGCAATTCAACCTGTGAGAGAGGTGAATTTCAAGGTGCAACCACCAAGTCATCTGAAACAAGATCAGATCTGCCACATTAACCCCCTGAAGTTTTGGTAGACCTGAGAGGCATGCATAATCACCACAGAGACTCTGCCTAAGGAAAAGAACCAAACACAAGGAGCTAAGATATCCCTGACCTAATGACAAACCAAGAGACTGAGATGCATTCTCAACAAAGCCAGGTCGAACAACAAAGACCTATCATCACAAATCCTAGGGCCAAGGTCACAATAAGGCCCTTCAGAATCCCAGCTGCAAAAAGGTAAAGAAAATGTCAGAACTGGGAGTCACTGTAGAATCCCACAGCCAGTGATCCAGCCCGATTGCACTAGTACCTAAAAAACTGTAGCAAGTTTTGCCGACTGAATGAGATTTCCAAATTTGATGCATAGCCTATACTATGCATAGATGAATTAGCTGACCGATTGGGGAAAGCCCAATTCCCAAGCACTGTAGATTTGACGAAAAGGTATTGGCAAATTCCCCTGACCTAAGCAGCAAAATCAAAAACAAACAAACAAACAAACTCCTCTACACATGTAAGGGTCTATTCCAAAATGTTGTTCTCCCTTTCAGAGTACATCAGGCTCCAGCCACCTTCCAGCACCTTATGGATATGTTGTTGTGCCCCTGTGCCAGCTATGCCACTGTGTTCCTGGATGACGTGATTATCCATACGCCAAACTGGGAAACACCCGGAAAAGGGGGAAGCAGTACTGAATACTCTGCGACAGGCAGGCCTTCCAGCAAATCCAGCCAAGTGTGCCATAGGATTTCAGAAGCTAAATACTTTTAAGATGTAGTGAAGCCCCAAATGAATAAGCTGGAGGTGCTCCAAAACTGGCCCTGACTGAACTGGAAGAAACAGATCTGAGCATTCCTATGCATAGTGTGACAGATATTACTGGTGATTCATTCCCCACTTCGCCACCAAAGTGAGTACCTTGACAAACCTAATAAAGGATCAGGGCTCTAAAATGGTGAAATGGATTGATAAGGTGGAGGAAGCCTTCAGACCACCCACTGCAATAACCCTGTACTTCTGACCCCAGACTTTACAGAGGAATTTATAATTCAGACCGACGCATCTGATGTAGGGTTGGGGGCTGTCCTATCTCAGATGGTGGGAGACAATGAACATCTGATCCTCACCCTTATCAGACAGCTCCTTCTAAAGGAACAGAAATATATAGTGGAGAAGGTGTGCCATGCTGTTAAGTAGGCCATGGAAACTCTCAGGTATTATCTGCCTGGCTGAAAATTTACCCTTGTGACTGACCATGCCCCCTTCAATGGATGCAGTGAACAAAGAAAAGAAAGCAAAGGTGACTGGGTGGTTTCTATCTCTTCAACCATTCCACTTTACTATCCAACACAGAGCAAGGAGCTGCCATGATAATGAGAATGGCCTGTGGACTAGACTAACATGGCTACGCCTTTGAAAACTGTTACAGGTGCACTGCTTAGCCACACAATTTGCTAAACCCCATGGTGCTAAGCAAGAGGGAGGGATATGACTGGGTCAGACTGGGGGGGGGGGGGTTTGAGAGAGTATTAGAAGGCAATATATCAGCCCCAGGCTCAGCCCTGGTAGTTGAGAAAGGGTTACTTCAGGTGTGCCAATTACCCTGGAGCTAATCAAGGTCTTACCTAGGACTTGTTAAAAAGCCTTCCCTCCAAAGAAAGGGGATGGCTAGAGTGTGAGAATGAGGAGAGCTACCAGAGCGTGGGGAGACGTGGTTAGAGGGTGATAGATCTAGGAGAAGAAGCAGAACACAGCTCAGGAAGAACCCTGGAAGTACAAAGACAAGGTGAAGGAAAAACCTCTGCACAAAGGGGGCAAAGGACCCTTCCCAGGCCTGAGGAAACAGACACTGCCAGAAGGGGAAGATTTAACTGGGCACTACCAAACTCAGTGGGACTGTCAGAGACAAAGAGCTTCCCTGGCAAGGAAGTTGGTAAGGGCCGTTGTCTGGGCAGGGTCCAAACATTACATCAAGGGGGCATGGGGAAGCTACCCAGGAAATCTAGTTGGTTTTGAAAAGCAGCAGAGAAAGGCTGTAGCTTGTAGGTTCCCTGGGTTGGGAGCCATAGTGGAGGTCAGGACACACCTCCCCCACCAGCATTTCACTGGAGGCACAAGAGCCTCAGCAAAGAGGCAAGGGCCTATGAGAACACTCAGGGGTGAAACAGTTTCTGATCCACTGCTAGAAGGAATTGCTGGACCCACCAAGGTAGAGGAGGAGCCTTGTCACAATATATTATGGGATGGACATCTGTGCATCCTTAGTGCTATGATCTATATGATTTTCCTTTTCACTTAGGTATTATAATTGTATGATTTTATGCCTATTAGGCCATGCAAGGTTTCTCCATGAATGTTTGGCAACTCTCTCCCAGCAGCATGTAAGCAACCAAAGCAGCAAGCAAGCAAGTACCTGGAGGATGTAATAAAACTTATACAGATTGAGGTTCCTGGATCAAGGGGAGGAAAAAAAAATCACCTCAGGCCAGAAGGGGAGGGGTTGGAGGGAGACTGAAAACAAAAGGAGACACTTGGAAGAGAGTGGGACTTTTTGCCTGAGAAACTCTATCTTCAAAGTTTCCCCATCTTCAAACTATCTGACAAAGGGTGATTTTCTCCCATGAAAGCTCATGCAATAAATAAATTTGTTAGTCTTTAAAAGTGCCACAGATCTCCTTGTTTGCTCCATCCTAAAGCAACTTCAAGCAGGATCTGGGCCCTGCCTAACCTCAAGCAGAGACTGGCTATACAAACATCAGACAGCCAAACATCTTTGAGCATAAACTTGGACTATAAGGTCAGTTTAGATAGAGATATTAGTTTAGTATGCCTGTTTTACCTTTTATTTCCCTTTTGTCACTCCCAACTCATTTATATTATGATTCAGCCTTGAATGGCCATTTGCTCACTTAAAATTATAACCCAATCAATAAACTAGTAGCAGTTTTATCTGAAGCTGTGTAGACTTTAGAGGGCAAGAGAGAAAAAGGCTAGGCATGATCCGTTTCTTTGTTAAATGGATGAACTTGAGTGTATGGTGGCTGAGAGTGGGCTCCAATCCCTGTAAGACTGTGGCTGCCTGTATGATACCTAGGGCTGCGGGGGCTTGTTAAGAACCATTCACTACGTGACTGGAGAGAACATGCTCTCTGCCTAGGACACATACAAGAGACTGGTGCAGACTGACTCTGGAGTGAGTGGTCACCTGGCAAAGCAGGATGAATCGGGGTTCAGGAATGGAGACCCGGGGGGGGGGTCACCGTGGCACTCCAGACCAGATCTAGGGAGCAGCCTGTCACACAACCAAAGACTTTGCTAAAATAAAGCTTAATTTAGTCATAATAATGAGGTTTAGGTGAAATTAGACCCAGAATAAAACCTGTAAAATAAATCTTCCTTTTCTGTAAGTAAGAACTAAGGATGTAACTTGCTAGATACTCTCTGCTTCTATGAATTCTGTCTTCCACATTGGCATCCATCATTACACCCACAAATCCATGTCTGTGGAAATAACTTCAATACCTCTTATTTTTGCTGGCTCCCAATCAATTTTCAGAAAAGTTTAGTATTTTTAAAAGAAAAAAAAATCACTTTGGGTTTGTCTACACTTACAATTTCATTTGAATTAATGAGGATTAATTTGAATTAAATTAATGCATAGCTACACTGGCTTTCATTAATTTGAACTAAGAAATTCCTTAGTTTGAATTAATGAAAGCTTACTTCAGAGTTATAATGAAAGCTTACTTCAGCATGGCACCCTGGAAGGAAGTGCTTACCCTGGGTTGGGGATACCTGGGGCAAGCAGTCCCAAAGGAGACCCCCCACCCGGGCCCTGATCTGGCCTGGGCCGATCCAGCCCCAGTTCCCTGCCCAGGTAGTGGGTGCCTTCCCTGATGCCCGCCGAGTGCAGCCAGGTCTGGGTGTGTGTGTGGGGGTGCCTTAGCCGGGCAGCAGGGAAAGAATCCCCTGCTCAGCTCTCAGAGCACTTGCCACACTGGGGAGAAGGCATCCCCCACCTGGCTCTGGGCGAGCTGGCCAGGTGATGAGGAAAGCAATGGGGGGATGCTTTCTCCACTACCCAGCCAGAGAGCCTGGAGCTGGGCAGGGGGATGCTTTCCCCACCACCTGGCCAAGCACAGGAGTCCCTTCTCCCCTGCCTAGCTGAGTGTGCAAGGCTCCCACCAGGTGGGGGGGAAGCCTTCTTCACCGCCTGGCCAGCACTGACAGAGCCAAGTGGGGGGATACCCTGTCCCCTGCCCAGCTGAGCTCAGCCAGAGCTAGACAGGGGGATGCCATTCCCTGCCATCTGGCTCAGCGGGCTAGAGCTGGACAGGGGATGCTTTTCCCTGCTATCCTGATCAGCATAGCTAGAGCCTGGCAGAAGATTGGGTGGGGGCATGTCCCTTCTCAGAGACCATGTTGCCACATTTCCCATGGCACCCCTTTCTGAAATCGAACAGGTAAGTCCTGACCAGGGACATACTAGTTCAAATTAGTTTTCTTAGAGGGACCATGTTAATCTAAATTAACTTAATTTCAACTAATCATTATTAGTTTGAATTAATTTGTTCGAATTAACTTAATTTGAATGACGCTTCTAAGCTTAGACATAGCTTTTATGAGTTTGATATATACTATACGTGTGTGTGTGTGTGTGTGTGTGTGTGTATTCGTATCCATATGTGATAAATTCAGCCTAGAGTATAAAGCTGTCCTTGCTTCAGAACACTGCCTGGAAGTGTGGTATAGTAAATAGCAGCCTTTAATACTAGGGCTTAAACTTCATCTCTCATCTGTCATCTAAACTCCACCTGTAAATGGTAATCATTTTTCCAGCAAATCTATTACAGTAACACTTTCTGAAACACTACAGCACTTTTACATCATATTAAAGTAGCACAAGTATCTGACTTGTAGCAGAATAGAGGAACTGAAAATAATTTTTACATTTTTATCCTCACTCATTTCTAAATGTATTCATAGTGTCAGTGGACCACTGACAAATTTCTGTTTATTTTTTCTATATAATACTCCCTGTTCTGATTTGGTAATGGTTTAAACTTGTTCCCAAAATTGACATTTGATTTAATTTAAACATATAATTGTATATTCGTAGCAGAGAGAGGTCACCGTGCCCACAGAGGCCACAGTGCCTGGCCCAGGGCACCAAGGAGCTACAGCACTTCCCCTGGTGGGCACAGAAGCCTCCAGCGCAGGACCAGGCCTGGGAACCTAAGGGAGGAGCCAGGGGAAAGAGGGACTGGATAAAAAGGCAGCCTCTTTAGGAGATGGACTGACTGGCCACCAGAGCTCCAGCCTGCAGAGAGGCTTGAGATCCCTCCTGTGGTAACAGAGGAACCCTCGGGAAACCAGGAGGCATGCTCTGACCTATATTTTCCCCAAGGTGAGGACTTAGAAGAGTTGCCTTCTGCAAAGGAGTTGGAGAACTGGGGGACAGACTACAAAGGGACCCTTTGACCTGGAGGAGTTACCCTCTGCTATGGCCCTAAAGGATCCGATAGCATCTGGCCCCTGCGACTTGTAAGCAGGGGCGTCACGGCCCCGGGGAGGGATCCGGAGCACGGCCCACAGGCCCCATCCCCTGGCCACAGGCCCCGTTTCCTGGCTGGGGACGGGGCCAGAAGTGGCCGCGGGCGGCTGGGCACCACATCCCCAGCAGGGGATGGGCCCGGAAGCGGCCACAGGATGCTGGGCCCCACATCCCCGGACGGGGACAGGGCTGGAGCAGCTGCCGCTGCTGCGGATGGCTGAGCCCCGGATTTCCAGCCCAATTGGGCCGGAGACTGGTGGGGGGGGGCGCCAGACCCGGGGCACCAGTGCTAGGATTCGGGGCATGTGCCCCGGGTGCCCAGTGCCAGCAACACCCCTGCTTGGAAGAATTACTGCTGGCAGATGGACCAGAGAGGCTACCAGACCCTCCACCTGTAGATAGTGAAGGCTTGGCCAGGCTCCCACTGGCTGTTTGTCTGGAAGAGGAAGAGGACTGTGGGACCCAGGTAACTTGGAGGGGAAATGGGAGGAAGTAACCCAGGTTCAGCCGGTACTTGTCCAGCTGTTTTGGGGTCAGCGCAATACGTCTACAGCCCCGTTGACCTAGAGGCACACTGTTCTGCCACTGTTAGAGCCCTGGCCTGGAAAGCAGGAGAGTGGGTGGGCCTGCATTCTCCTTCTTCCCAGTCACCTTCTGGGTGCTGTGATGGTACAGTCTTGCCCTGCCTGAGGGGCTGAAGGCTACAGACTGTGTTTATGTTGTCTTGCCCTGCCTGAAGGGTTGAGAGGCCAAAGACTTTATTGACTGTGGTGCCTTACCCTGTCTGAGGGGTTGAAAGGCCAAAGACTCTGGAGGCTACAGACTTAGTTTTTTTGCTCAGCCTTGCCCTGCCTGAAGGGCTGGAAGGCAGTGGAGATTAAGGTCGTGTCTGCCCTGGGAGGAGGCTGACTCCACCTACTGTGGTGGTCCGCCATGTTACAATGTCCTAAAATGTTGGAAACTATTTACTGGAAGGTTGAAACTTACTAATTGGCATACAGCTATCAAAACTAACTGAAATCAGAACTGGATAGCTTGGAAGACTTCTAATGAGGTGGACACCTTCTCCCTCCTAGCTAAAATCTAATGGTCAGGCATGCACACCACATTCAGCACTAACAGTTAACTCTTGCTAACACAATCAGCAGAAAAACTAAGGATCCACATCTTCATGAACTCTTCTCATTTTTTAAAAATAGTTCTCCTCTAGGTGATTAACTGGCAATGCAAGGAAGGTATAAAGCCACTGCCTTCCCACAAAATAAAATGGATACAGGTTTTTAGCATGTTGCTAGAAATGCACTCCTCCTCCCATTGGACAAAAAGGACAGTCTCTGCACAAAAGAATAAATGGACACATCTGGCATAAGAAATTACAATATTCAAAAACCAATAGGTGAACACTTCAATCTCCCTGCTCACTCCACTGGTGATTTGTTAACAGCAGTGCTCAAACAAATGGATAACAAATTGAAGTTTCAAAGTGAAACCACAGAACTGGAATTCATATGCAAATCTGACTTCATGAAATCAGGACTGAATGGGGACTATGGATTCTTTTCCCATTACAACAAGGGGTTAGACTTTCCTCTATATTCTGTTCTCCAGTGTTTGAATTTTAACAACTACTTTGATTTGCTGTGATGGTGTTACCTGATCCTTTGACTTACACTTCCCTGCCTTTTGTTTCCTCCCATTCTGAAAGTTCTCCCATCTTCAAAGCATCTGATGAAGTGGAATTTTCTCCCATGACAAGAAATAAATATTATTCTTTAAAAGTGCCACCAAACTCCTTGTTTGTTTTTCTGGACTAGACTAACACATCTATCCTTTTTGAACTTATTATGATTATGCAGTCCACGGTCCAGTGTGCTTCAAGAGCAGCAGCAAGAACTACAATTTGTGGACTACAAATTTTGGCATATTGGGAAAACTTCCTGGCTCCTGATAGGAAGAACCTTCTGTCAAACCCACCTGTAGGGAGTTTCTGTAATGACTAAGGTGGGAGCATGTGACAGACAAGCAGGGAGGAGGCTGATGGACTATAATTCTGTTATATGTTTCCTTTCAAAATAAAACCTTGTTGCTTATAAGTGGTCTGAGTGAATACAGACTAACAGAGAGCATGCAGAGGATTCTTTGGTCTAGTTTCCCAAATCTGCGTAAAAGGCCATAAGGCAGACTTCCCTATCTTGACCACCTTCATGCTGGACCAGTAGACAGAAGGTACTACAATTATATGGAAATACTGTGGCATATCAGGTTGCACAAGATGGTGACTTGGGAAGAATAGACCTCTTAATGGTTATCACTCTCTCAAATCATCTAATCAGCTCAGCCAGTGTGCAGAATTGTTCTTTATGGTTTCTGATGAAATGTTTCCTTTTAAACATCTCAAATAGTTCAGTTCTTTTTCTCTGGAAGACTATTCCACAGTCTAATATTTAATTATGGTGATAGTAGTGTGGCCGACCACCACAGTAGGTGGAGTTGGCCTACTTGCTGGGCAGATACGCATTTAATGCCCATTGCCTCCCAGCCCCTCAGGCAGAGCAAGGCAGAATGCTTTCCAGTCTGTAGCTTTCCAGCCCCTCAAACCCAGGCGAGGCAGAGCAAAAACCAAGTCTATAGCCTTCAGCCCCTCAGGGAGAGAAAGGCAGTGCACTAGCAAAGTCTATGGCCTCTCAACCCCTCAAGCAGGGCAAGGCACCACAAGCAATAGCACCCAGAAGGTGATGGGGAAGGAGGGGAACGCAGGTCTGCCCACTCCACTGAGTTCCAGCCCAGGGCCCGCACAGTAGCAGAACAGTGTGCCACTAGGTCAGCGGGGCTACAGTCAAATCACACTGACCTCAAAACAGCTGGGCAGGTAGCCTCTGTCCCTGGGCTACTTCTCCCATTTCCCCTCCCAGGGCTAACTGGGTCCCATAGTCCTCTCATCTTTGGGATAAACAGACAGTGGGAGCCTGGTCAAGCCTTCACTATCTACAGGTGGAAGGTCTGGTAGTCCCTCTGGTCCATCCGCCAGCAGTAATTCTGTGGTCTCCCTCTGTGGTCTTTCCCCCAGTCTGGTTCTCCAGCTCCTCAGCAGAAGGCATCTCCTCTAAGTCCTCACCTTGGGAAAGGGCCTGCCTTCTGGTTTCCCCAGGGTTCCTCTGTTACCGCAGGAGGGATCTCAGGTCTCTCTGCAGGCTGGAGCTCTGGTGGCCGGTCAGTCCATCTCCTGAAGGGCTCCCGCATGAGTTCTGGTTCTCATTTTTATCCAGTCCCCCTTTCCTCTGGCTCTGTCCTTGGGTTCCTAGGCCAGGTCCTGTATGGGAGGCTTTTCTGCCCAACAGGGGGAGTGTGGGAGTTTCTTGGTGTCCTGTGCTGCAGGATCTGACAGCAGTCTGGTCCCTGTGACTTGGAAGAATTACCACTGGCAGATGGACCAGAGAGGCTACCAGACCCTCCACCTGTAGATAATGAAGGCTTGACCAGGCTCCCACTGGCTGTTTATCCAGAAGATGAAGAGGTTATTTGGCCCATGCAAGTATTTCAAGATAGGACTCATACTGTAGCATTCAGTTCATAAAGACAGTGAGTAAAATAATTAGTGATTTTCAAATGTACTGTTGTGGGTAGTTGTCCAGCTGTTTTGGGGTCAGCACATTTCGTCCAGAGCCCTGGTGACCTAAAAGCACGCTGTTCTGCCACTGTTAGGGCCCTGGCCTAGAAAGCAGGAGAGTGGGTGGGCCTGCATTCCCCTTCTTCCCAATCACCTTCTGGGTGCTGTGATGTCTTGCCCTGCCTGAGGGGCTGAAGGCTACAGATTGTGTTTATGGGGCCTTGCCCTGCCTGAACGGTCAAGGCCAGAGACTTAGTAATTGTTCTGCCTTGCCCTGCTGGAGGGGTTGAAGGCCAAAGACTCTAGGATTATGTTGTCTTGCCCTGCCTGAGAGGCTGAGAGGCCAAAGACTCTATTGACTGTGGTGCAGATTAGATTGTGTGAAAGCAGGATTAAATCATGGCTATGGCTTCTTTTCCCATTACAACAGGTAATTTGACTTCACCTCTTCTATCTGTTGTTTCCCAGTATTTGAATCTTAACAACTGCTCTGATTTGCTGTTGCTATGTGACCTGATCCCACGTCTTACACTCCCTCGCATTTATTTTCATCCCATTCTGTAAATTCCCCTATCTTCAAAGTGTCTGATGAAGTGGGATTTTCTTCCACAAAAGCTTATGCAATAAGTAAATCTGTTAGTCTTTAAATGCCACAGAACTCCTTCCTTTTTTTGCTTTCACATATACAAGAATTGATACCCTCTGACAGTCATAGTATCTGAACTCAGATTGAATCACAATAAGTGCTCGAATCTTTTAAACCTTGCATTGGTCTCTGATAGAAATAGTGCAAATTATATGATGTTCTTTAAAAGGTACTGAATGTCTTGAAGAGGTGGTGCCAATAGTGTCAGAAAGGCTAACAAACTATATTTGAAGTTTGTTTTGGAAGGCTCACTAAATTCTCTGCATATATTAGCTCAACCTTCTGGTATTTTAAAATTCAAATAGATCCTCGTTATCAACATGGGAGAGCACATTTGAGTAAATTCCAAACCTGTTGAATATTCATGAATTTAAAATTCTCACATAAACCTGTGCCTTTAAAAACATTTTTGATCATGACTCCATTTAGCTGAACTCATGCACCGTGATTATGAAATTAATCCATACTACGGGGGCTGTAAAAACCATTGTCCCTGAGAGCAATAGAAAACTAATACTCATGTGAGGTGGTGATTTTTTCCCCCCCAAACTTGGATTAATATACTAGAAGGGCTGCTTTGGAAATATATCTAGATGTCTGTAATAGAGTTTAAATGTAAAACAGAGCAGTTTTACTTGAAGTCTTCTCTTTCCCTTTCTGAAAACTATACAAGGGCAAGACAGAGAACTTTGGAGCATCTTTGTATGACAAATGTACTGTAGTGGTAGTCAGCTTCTTACTTTATCCTTTATAGCTACAAGCAGACTCGCAGATATAGCAATCTGTATATAGTTGGAACTTAGAATTTTCAAATTAAATTAAGCAACATGATAAAATAATATCATCTAGTCTGAAGGCATGCATTAGACTTCTAGTGATAGCTATTTTCTACTCAAAATAATAAATTGCTGTTATATATTTCATGCATAGATCACAAAGCATTTTGTAGAGGAAAGGAATATCACTATCCCCAGATGAGGAAATGGAGCTGTCATAGAGAGGTAAGTGTCTTGCACACAGTCACCTAGCAAGTCAGTGGCAGAACTGGGAATAGAACACAATTACCTGAATCTCAGCCCAGCTCTCCAGCCAATAAACCATACTATCTTCCTGATGTATGGTTTAGTTCAATACAGAAGAATGCTGAGGTCATAATGAAGCTATCCTGTAAACCCAAGCTGGTGTTTTTTTTACCCACTTATTGTTTTCTAAGTTTAAAGATCAGGCATAAAGTGGTATTAATTAGATCTCCTTATGCTAACTCAGATTCCCTGACCACTTTACCATACACCTACTTACAGTTTCTCCTCCAGTGGAAAGCTCAGACTCCCTTAAGAATTAGAGATGTAGATGTTAATAGTTCTGACAAAGTCTCAGTATAAAAGAAGTCATATTTAGTATAAAGGAACCAAATGTACAGCATCACTTCTGTATTTGGACCACTAACAAAATCCATGTATAATCAGCAATAAGCAACAGAAATATGTAAAATTGAAGTCAAAGTATTTTTAGTGTCCAGAGGCAATGTCTTCTAGCATTTTTAACAATGTCATATGCTTTCATCATAGCACCATCACTCCACTGCTTTATTTGCAAGATTAATGAAAATGCTAACACATAGAGAAGAAACACATACCAACCTCTTACCCTCACTGCACCTGTATTCTATCTTATGTTGTCTAGTTTAATATATTATGTCTGAGCCATCACTAGGTAGAACACAATGTAAATAAGCTGTCAAACTTAATTGGACTATTCTGCAAAAATAGCTCCATAAAATAAGAAAAGAAGGGTTCTGAAAGATTTTTATGCAAGCATTGTGAAGATAATCTAAAATGGAAGCATATTATTCCAGAGAGGGAAGAAGGGGGAAAAAAAAAAAAAGAAAGAAAGAAAAGGATCAGTTTCTTTCTATTTGAAAAGGCACTGAGTGTGGTTTACCTGCAACTGTCAATATTGTTTTTGCCCACAGCATTAGAGAAGGTGAAAGGTCCCAGATTATTGATTTCTAGGACTTGCAAACAGCCGGTGAAATTGTAGACAGGTCCAGGCACCTAGAGGGGAAAGAAAGAAAACAAAGAACACATCTCTCACATTTGCTGTCTTTCTAGTTCAATTCTAAAAGAATCATATTTCTGCCTAAGATTTGTTATCCGTATTGGGCTCAATCCTGAAATCCTTACATGAAATTCCCACTGTAATCAATGGTTATTTGGCCCATGCAAGTATTTCAAGATAGGATTCATTCTGTAGCATTCAGTTCATAAAGACAGTGAGTAAAATAATTACTGATTTTCAAATGTACTGTAGTGGTACTTAGTGTCTTATTTCATCCCTTATAGATACAAGCAGACGCACAAATATAGCAATTTGCATATAGGTTAAGTGGGTTTGCCCAACTCTGATGAGCTCTTTATCTGCAGTAAGTGATGGCAGTAGCAGGAGTATGGTGGAGGGAGAGCTGAGGAAATGCCACCTTTTAAATGATCTATTCCCCAATTTTAAAATGTTCAGTAACATTAAACATGTTTAACAGAGTAGTGCCTAGGGATAATCACAGTATGGGCCCATTCTGTTTGTCATCATACACTCACAGAGTAGTAGATGCTCACTATCACCGAGTGCTCTTAATCAAGCTAATAAGGATGACAGATGCAAGGTAGGGAAAGCATATAACACAAGCAGAGTAACCAACGAGATAATGGCAAAGATCATCTGGGGTGGACAGTTTTGGGGTGGGTTTAGTCAGGAAGGGGCAAACTAAATAGAAAGAAACGTGAAGGGAGAGGAGACGGAGGACAGGGCTATGTAAGAGAGAGTCACAGGGTCAGAGTCTGCCCATGCAGGCCAGATTACATAAGGTCTGCAAAGATTTGATTTTTTTTTTTGTTACAAAGGTGTCCCCAACCTGAAAAAGGTTGAGAACCACTGCACTAAGCTGATGATGCAGCTGAGCAAGTTCCCCACTTGTTCTCTAGGCCCCAACCGGGTTCTTCTCTGATGCCTGCTGGCTCCCCAAGTGCACCCATAACTTTCTCAGCTGCATCATCATCTTAGAGGGAACACTGGGCAGTGCCATAATTTTTCTTTAATAAAATCATAAATGTCTAGCCCTCAGGCTAAAAAGTTTCAGAGATAAGCAGAAAAACATGACCTGACTTTATACTAAACGCTCAAAACCCAGAAGTCAAAGAAAATAGCTCCCCCTCATTTATTATTTCTTTAAACATCTCTTTATTTTTAAGTGAGTTTTAATGATATATTTAAGCCAGACTTGTGACTATTTTTGATGTTTGGGGTAGGCAATACTGAGTGTGTCATGATGATATTTCATCAACCTCACAGCCAAGTGGACAGGAGCATCTGGAGATACTCTTCTTTGTGGTTCTGGTTTTCTGTTCAAGACGGGCACACAATTTTACAAGTTTAATAATTTTTCTTAGATCAAGTTTTTGTTAAATTGAAAAATCAGCGAGAGAGATGCTATTTTTGGATAATGTCAAGAAATAAATCCAGGTCCTCTCTCACCTTAAAGCACTGAATTCTAATTGTCTAATGCATGTTATTTCCTTTATGCTACCTGACTCTTTCCTTTCCCATCTTATTTTAATATCTGTATTCATACATTCCTCATTGCTTTGCAGGTGATCTAAGTAATGGAACTCAGGTACTGTTTGAGGATGAGAGGAAGAAACAAGGGACCTTTGGCCTCCTCTCAGATACCCTGATGTAAAAGAAACAAGAAGTCTTGTGGCACTTTTAAAGATTTAAAAAAAATATTTATTTGTTAGCTTGTAAAAGTGCCACAAGACTCCATGTTTATTTTACATCAGGGATTCCTTGTTTGTTTTGCTAAACTAGACCCACATGGCCACAGCTGCTTTCCTCTTTGCCATGCTTTGGAACTGGTGGTCTGACTGCAATCAATGACAATGGAGCATACTTACAGTGCAGCAGGAAGGACAAAAAACTTCTTTAATGTGTTGATTGATGGCCATTAACCCTAAAAACCTTGTATTTCTATGTAAGTGCTAGCCTGGGGTCTTCTCTCTCAGGTATAATAGATCATTATCTGCACAGAGAAGTTTGCTCAAAAAGACATCCCTGAAGACTGAAAACTCTTGCTAAGTCTAGAAAGAAAAAAGTTCCTTAATATCTCAAATGTTTTCTAGAGATGCTGATGTAAATTCAAAGAGAAGGTCCTGTTTTGTAAAGGTTGGGGATGTGACATTCTCCTGACTTTGTCCCCGTTTGCTTGACTGAGGCTGGCTCCATAAGTTTTATCTCAACACTTGCCCTTTCTCTTCCCCTCAGGGAGCAGTTGTGGGAAGGTGGCTACTTAAGTGAAGAGTTACTGTAACCAAACGCTGCCTGTCCCAATTCCCTTCCCCCTTCCCTGACCAGCCGGAGCTGCTCTCTGGGCAGGCTAGCTCCTCAGCTTGAAGAAGGTCCCCGCTCCCTTACTCCCACCGGCTCTGTAGGACCCCCCAAAGTGCAAGGCCTAGAGCGGTTGCCCCTTTTAGCCCCCCTTAAGGAGGGCTGTGGCTCTGAGTATGCTCAGAGCAGGGCCAGGCCACGGCAGGAGTTTTAAAGACTCCCGGGTCCAGCCTGGGGCAGTTCCCTAGAGGCTTCAGGCTGAGTAGAGGCCACAGCTATGGTGGCACGCAGTGTTCTTGTGCAGAGGAGCAATGTTGCATCCCCACCCAGTTTAGAGGCATGCTACTCAGGGGCTGGCCCTGAGTTTCAGGGAGGCTGAGGCCCCTGGAGCCCCCTGCTAGGAACACTTCTGGTATGCAGTGAAGCTGAGGTGCAAGTGTGCTAGGTGATGAGGAGGGGAAGGGGAAGAAATGAAAAGAGAGGACAAGGGGGAGGGCTGGAGCAAATAGTGAATCAATAGACAGCAGAGAAAGTTCAGTCAAAACTGTAGAAAGGTCTCTGAATGCCCAAAGGTCCGTGCCTTGGCTGGCTCCGCCCCTCCTAGCTAGAGTCTCTGGCTGGCTCCTCTTTGCAGCTTTTCCCCAAAGTCACATGATGGGGAAGGGGGAGGCAAAACCTTGGTGCTACTGTTCCCAGAACTGGGTGGGTGGCGGGGTCTCCCCTATACAGTACTGGATGCAAGAAGGAATTGAGTAGAGAGTGGTCTCTATGGAGCATCATTTTATCCTGTTCACCCTGTGTAGCAGTCTGTACTTTAGCTGCCTTGGCAGCTGTTCTTATTGATGTCTCTTTTTGGGTCTGCTCTGTAATTTTTTTTTTCCCTCCAAGGCCACAAGGGAGAGGAGGGTAAAATGGCACTGCTTAGGTCCTAGTGCACCAAAGTGCCTGTGTGCTGATTTCCTCTGCTCTGTTCTAGGTGTGAGGTGTGTTTGCTTGGTAGGAAGGGAAAAAATGGCAAATAATCACCAAGTGCATTTCCTTTTTCCTTATTCGTTTGTGTAATCATTTATTAACGACAGAGGAACAGATTATCAGTGCTCATGCACCAGAGTATCACCCCACATTTGCTCAGACAATAGTACTGTCACTGCTCCCCTTTGTGTTTGTGCTTAATTTACATAAAAACAGATAATCTGCATTTCCTATTGACTTCAGGTGGAACTTGAAGAGAGCAGTGGAATGCAGGTATTCTGGTCCTAGCCCTGGAAGCACATTAGAGTCAAGTGCTTAGTAGTTACAGACAGCGTAGCCACACACAGATTTGGCATATTTATTCTGAAGGATGATGTGAAGTGAATGAGGCTTACTTCTGTCATATTAGAAAACTTGGCCCTATTCCCAGCTCTGCCTGAGGGTAACCTCTCAGTTTTGTAAAACAAAGAGTGACAGCTGACTGCCTCTTATGGTAGGGGTATAAAACACTGGTCAGTAATGGGTTATGAAATGTGTAGAAATGTTAAATCCAGTCAGTTGAAGAGAGGAAGCCAAACTTCCCGCTATCTCCTGGCTCCTTAGGCAAAATACTATTTCCTTTTTCCTCCAATTATCTCCCTGATCTGCACAAATTCATGAAAAGGCTTCCAGATATGTGACATCTGGAATATCTGCTTCTGTTGCCAGTGACTATGTAGGTTACAGCTGGCTTAGACCTTGAGCTGATTGGCTTGTCATGTCCCATGCTTTACCTCACAGGTGGTTATTCTTGTGTATACATCCCCTTCTAGAGGATCTTAACTACAAATCGCTGTAAATAGAATGGAATGAAGTATATATTATAGTGCAAGTTTAATATTAATTGAAATAAAAAGAGTTATATGCTAATATAAGTTGAAGTCTGGTGGTGAGATGGCCCCTCAAAATTATTTCTGTGACTGCTGAGGTCATTCATGAATTTGAAAGCTTTATCAGTGCTAGTAGGACTGGTTTAATATAACTTTTTTTCTTAACCTTCTATATTATTTCTTTGACTTTTGACTGCCATTGTTCCAACATCACCTCAATGGAGGTATTTCAAATTAAATTCTTATTATTCATGCTGTAAGAGAGAAAACAAGGGACACTGATAAAACAGCCAAAGGTCAAATACAATATAGTTATAACATTTACATCAGCTACTGTCTCTAGTTAAGCTCTTTCAGCATGGATAATGTCAAGTTAGTGCAGGCAAAATCATCACCATAGCAACCTACAATCTATAGTGCACATTGAAGAGCAAATTAACTCTGTTTGAGAATAAAAAAGAAAAGAAATCTGCATTTTCTCTAAAACTGTATTTTGGTGACTTTTATGTTTTATATCATGATTGCCAGAAAACAGAACTCTGAGTGGGTCCTTCATTCCTTTCATTTAGATTTTGGATCATTCTGTTTTAATTAAATAGTGTCTTCTTTGTTACAAATAAAATAGTTATGAACCTCTTCTTCTTGCCTTAAGCACAACTATATCACAAACACTTCTGTCAAACAACACCCATGTGTTGAGTGGTAAGCCAAATGAACTGCTGATGCACCTCCAGATATGTTCATGAATAAGAATAGTTAGTTAATCAGGAATTTAAAAAAAAAAAAAAAAAGGAAAAAAAGGGCTTTGACAGAAGATGGTTCTGACTTTCTTTTGTATTAGAAAGATGATATTGCTTAGCAGAAGGGATTATTAGACTTTACATTTCATAAATATTTGTATTTCAATGGAGTTTTAGAACGTGTATACATAGCCACACTGTAGAATGTCTCACTTGCAAATGGTAGAGCTGTAGTAGATCTCAGAGTGTTAATAATTCAACATAATTTACTGGACAGTAACTAAGGAGATGTTTTTACAATGCAGAAATGAAGCATAAGCAACTATTTACCCAGAGAAAGAAAAAAGATGTAAGTACAAATACTTCTATGGAAGGAAGGACAGCAAGTCCTTCCATGTTTCAGCATGAAATACATCACTTCCATCATTTCTTTTTTTTTTTTTATATAAATTAGACATATAATGTTGAATACTGTTGCCTACTTTCTACCCCAATCAGCTTTCAGTATGCTTTTTTATTCTAGTTTGTACAGGAGCTAGCACAATAAATTTCTAGTTCATGATAGGGGCTCCTATAATACAAATAATTTACAATACTCTTGGCTGAGTATTTTTGAACCCCCCCCCCCTGCAAGTATTAAGATTTATTAGATTTCAAAGTCTCATAATAAATAACTTATGATGGGATGACTTATATTAACAACAACTTGAAGAATCAAGCCCTGTTCATCTGAATTACCCAGTAGATAATGTTTCACATCCTCATGATTCCTCTGTTGTGGGTCGAAATATGAAGCAGTTCTTTTAATTACTGAATGCTGTGAATGGGGAATGTAAATTGATCACAATATGGGATTTCTCAGGTTGCAGTATTCAAGCATAGATAGTAGAGCCTATATATAGTGTGATTGTGTTGATTATTCTTTACACTTACTAAAGATATCCTGAGCAGTTGGGAAAATGTTTGGTAATTTGTAAGTAAAACCAACTTGAAGGCAATTGTTTCCCTGTCCTGGTTCCAACGGCAATTGGCAATTTGGCTAGCAATTAAGGTCACATTGAATATTTATAATAAAAAATCTGAAAACAAGCTAGTTTTATTACTCAGATCAAGTTTCTCATAACAACCAACAGGACCAACTGTCTGCCTCTTGATTCATTTTCAATGCACTGCTGTAAACTCTAGCTCCATCCCCCTACTACAAATCGCCAGAGGCCCCTCTGAAGAACAGAAACCAACAAAGACTTAGAAATAATAACTTCCTCAGAGACACCTAATTCCTTGGTTTTCTTACTCCCAGCCCCACCAAAGAAGGAATTCTGACTGGGAAGAACACTGCCCATATCTTTGGGATAGGTACTCAACTAAATAAAATAATGCCCCATTGTTTTGTGTGGGTTTGGCTACCAAATAGCATATCTAATGTCCTGGGAATACATAAACAATCTTAATTTTACAGCAGCCTACCCTCTCTTTCCAGGTCCTCTTATTAATGAAGTGTACTACCTGTACTACAGCATTGTATATAAGGACTCAGGTATCCAGTCTCAACTTTTCTGATGTGAAAGAGGCACTTCTATGTGTATTACCTTCCCCTGAAACTCTCACAGTTCAAGGACACTTGTGTAAAGACACTTCCTCCAGTATTGATGAGACCAGGATGGATGTGTGTGGTAACCAAAGGAGACTCAGAAAGGTTTTTATTGTTTGATGCAGACCTTGCTCATCGGGGTGAAACGTTTCAAAAAATGGCATTAACAATATTTTGGAAGCATTTTGACACACCGAAACACTATGGTTTTGCATGATTTAAATGGGTAACTTTGGTAAAATCTTCTACTGAAAGTGTTCATTATAACTAACTCTGATGGGATGGTGTGAGATTAATTTAAAACTTCACCTTGAGCACCTGTGTCATTTGCTCTAGGAAATTTCTCATTGAGGCTAAATGGGGATTTGACTGAGTAATGAGCACAGGATCAGGATTCAAATGTTTCTAAACAATTCTTTCAGCCTTAGATGCACAAAAGGACTTAGGAGCCTAAAAACCAGATAGAGGCAACATAGCAGTTCACAGAACCCCAGGTCAGCTGCCACTGTAGCCAGCCTAATTTATTCAGTTCATAAATACTTATTCTAATATTTGCCTAGATGCCTAACTTCCTGCCTGGGCAAGAACACTGCTGCTGGAAGCAGGCAACCAGACCCCTATGTCATATAGTAACTACAGAGCAAGTCTCTAACTAGATTAAGAACAGCAGGTCCCAACTATTAGTCATGCTCAAATTTCACTTACAAATTTTAGCCTGTGTCAGATGCTCATACAGGATGTGGGAGATGCTTGTTTAAGTCTCCCTACTGCTTGATGAACACAGGTATTAGAACATGGGCTTCCCCCAGCTTACATGACTGTCTAAAATCATTAGGCTATGGGACATTTTGAGATGGGACTTTCTCAGTTTCTGCTGTTTATGCAGTTTCACTATCCACAAATCATTAAATATACAATGAGCTAGAGATTGGATATAGCTACACAGGAAACAAACTGACCAATCATGCAGCAGTAATTCTCAGAGCTGGGTCAGCTGACTGGTAGTTAGGAGTTAAAAATAGTCTTCTAGACACTCTCACTGAGGCTGAGCCTAGGCTCTAAGACCCTCACGCCTTGCCAAGTTTCACAGCACAGGCTCTAGACCACTGGTTGCCAAACTTTCTTCCTCAAGACCCAGCTCTGGACCAGTTTTCCCTCTAAGCTGTGTGGCCACGTGGCCATGCAACCCCCACCACTGCCAGGTGCAGGTGACGCTGTCAGCTGTGCACGACCAGCAGCTTCAATCCCTGCCCAGCTGGAGGACAGAGTCTTTCGGCCAGCTAAGAGCTGCTCTCAGCTGGGAGCCTCTGTGCATGCTCAATGAGAGCTGCCTCTGGCTGGAGGAGCAGCTGGTGGCCAAGTGGGGGGGGGGGGTGACTGGGGACAGGGCAGGGGCAGCTGGCCGTGAAAGGGGGAGGAGGGAAGACGGGGTTGGGCTGGCTGGGGAGGTGCGGCGCGGCATTGGGCCGATGGGGAGGTGTGCAGCGAGCAACATAAGTTGCTCAGCTGCCTTAGAGGGAACATTGTTCTGGACCCCTCTGCCATTAGGTGAGACTTCACTGAGAAAAGCAGCCATTGTAAGAAAACTGAACAGTGACCATGGCTGTAGGGGTTGTCAGGGGGGAGGGGGGCAGATTCTCTTGAGGCTTCTATTGCATCTCCAAAATCTACATATCTAATCTCAGACCACCTCCATGAAACATGCAGAGGGTGATCCCACATGCCATACTCCTGTCTCAAATCAGGAAACACATAAAGTCTCTGAAATTGCATGTAGTATCCTGGAGTGTGTGTGTGTGTGTGTGTGTGTGGCAGCCCCTTGCAAATGGGGTGCTGACAGAGGAGAAATGAGGTGAAAGTGCTGAGACAGGGGAAGGAGAAGAGAGCCAATGTCAGGATGGAAAGAAAGGTCCTGGAAGATCCTGTCTGCTGCTGAGCCTGTCCATGTCCCTCCAGGCCCTGCTTCCTTCTCTACTGTCAAATTCCAGGAACTGAAGCAGCCCCTCTGGATTCCACTTTCACCTCTGGTCTTCATCTGCTCACCGAGTCTGCATGAATTTCCATGAACACACAATTGTCTGCAATATTGTGACTGAAGGAGTGCTAGCCCTCTCTGCTTGGTCTGGTGACCCGTCACATAAGGGGTGGCTTATGCAGTGGGGCTATCCACTCCTCTTCAGATTGAGACCTTGTTATAATTTCTCCTTCCAACACATGCATCCCTGAGTTGGATTTTATTCTGTTACCTGGGCTTTCTAATTGTAGAAAAAAATACCATACTTTCTAACACAGGCTCCTACTAGAACAGTTTGCGTTTCTCTTCTCTTTTTAATTATCAGTCAAAAAATCTCTAGGAAGAGTTTTTATTAAAATCTAAAAGTTATAACTTTTGTTGTAAGCAAGAGAACGCTCAACCCACTGAAAAAGAGGCAATTCCTAATTTGCAAACATAACGGCAATCCCCAGATCCCTAGAATGGTAGCATAAGGGGGTGTTCAAAGTTTTTTCTTTTCTTCACTTGGTCTATTGATAAAAAACAAAACAAAAACACACACAAACAAACAAACACAAAGGTTGCTTGCCAGTGACTTTAGTCTTTTTCATATGAATGAGAGAAGCCCAAAGAGATACTAACTGAGAGGGGAGGCATAGAGATTGTTTGAACAACAGTTAGCACCTCATTGTTAATCCTAACCATTCATTGTCTCAATGCTATCTACTGAAGGCTGACACCATGTTACAATGGGCTGCACGCAGTTCAGTGAGAGACAGCCTCCTCCCACCCCCACATCTGCCCTGCTGGTGACCCAACGCCTGCGGGTCTGTGATTCAGTACTGGGTCACAGTCCGTACTTTGGTGAACACTGCTCTAGACCAAGTGGGAAAATCTGTACTGCCATTTTTATCCCCATGGCATGAGCCGAAGTCAGTTGATCCAGGCTCTGAGGCACATAGTCACAGATTTTTTTTTTTCCCCTATGTAGACATGCCCAGAGTCACTTTATAGTCCTATCTTTAGGACATTTAACCTGTGAAATGCAGAGCTCCTGTTCTAATCTCTTTTCCTTATCAGGAAGTGAAGAGAGCTAAAATAGGGTCTCATATCCCTCAGCCACTGAGTTAAAGGCTGCAAGGAAGGCAGCTTCCTTCCTCCTGCTCCTTTCTCTCCCAATTCCTCTATATTGAGATTGGAATGTGTCACTGCTGTTCTTGTAAGAAACAATTTAGGACCCTAAAGGTGCCTGACTCCAAAGGAAAGATTTCTAGTTGTGAAGTCCAAGCAGAGATAGGCCTCACTCTCCATGTGGGATTTTGGTGCCTAACTCTGTGGGGGGATAGGAACTAAAACATGTTCCTACTGTCAGCATCTGCTTACCAGCTAATTTAGGCAACTCCCTGCTTAGCATGGATGACTTTTGTTGATCCCATTCTCAGGTGCTTAATCTTATCCTAGGTACTATATGCTTGGCCGCATGCCTGGCTCAGCTTCTGTGGTTTTTACTGTGTGACCAGGCTTTTAAAAACTAGGCACTGCAATGACCAAGTCATTTGTGGTTCATATTATTGAGATATCTATATAAGTGTCTGAAAGATATGTATTCTGGTATCTTCCAGTAAGGTCATCATTCAGTTTGAATGTAGTTAATGCCATTAGATAAGATACATCTACACTACAGCTAAGATGGGGCTTTCCAGCATGGTTAAACAGATCTGTGCTTTAGTGTGCTAAAATAGTAGTGTCTGGGGGGTAGCATAGGCAGGAGATAAAAAAAAATCTCTTCCTAGTGTGTTTACTTTTAGACCATGATTAAGTCACATCTTTCCTTGTCTTGGAGAAACTAAAAAAGTTAATTTCTTAATTACCTCATGATCAGGCATGTTTTCCTGGTCTCAGATCATTCCTGTAGCTCTTTGTTGAGCCCCTTCCAGTTTTTGAACTTTTGAAAGCATGGATACCAGAACTAGATACAGACAGTATCTTGGACAATTATTTTAATACTCATGGATCCTGCTCACTTAAATATATTTAATTTCACTGTTTAACCTAAACATCAATAAAAATGTGTAAGGAAGAAAATTGAACTAATTATGTCTTTCTTCAGCTAGGCAGACAGGGGAGATTGTTCCTCCTTTACTTCATTCAGTTTAGGAGAAATTTATACAAATTTGCACTTTTCCAGTCCCCTGTTAACTTTTCACAATCCTCAATCAAAGAGGAGGGTCCCACCCTTTAAGAACACTGCTGAAGGTGAATAGAGTTTGGAACATGCTGCCGATTGCTCCTGTAACAGTTCTCTGCACATGACCCAACAGACAGGCACCTTTTGATGATGGAACTGGGGAACTGCACAAGTGGCCACCCCATCCAGTGACCTGTGCTCCATCTCTCTCACAATCTCTAATCCAGTCCTCTGTCAGAACTCTGTTTCATGTTCCCCCCTTCCAGGGCACAACCTAGTCCAGCTCCACTTTACCTCAGGGGAAAAGTAGAATGTACCCAGATCCTCCCACTTCTCTGGACCATGGCACAGGGACCCTCTGTGCCCAAACTGGGTGCTGCTTTGACCCCTATTTCAGTTCATCCCAAAGTCTATCAGATCCACTGGGGCATATCCACAGCTCCCCAGGTACCTTTTACCCTTGCATCAGGTTCTGCCTAAAACCCAGCAGTCTACAGTGAGCTATCCTGGTCCTACTTACCAGAGCCAACCCTCCAGAGCACCCTTCCTCAACCCAGGCTGGAGAAAGACTGCTAAGAGCCAGGTCTGCAGTCTGCTTATATACAGGACTCCTCCACCTTGATTGGCTCCACAGCCATTAGTTACTATTGGCTGCTCTCTCTACTGCAGAGTTTTTAACCTTTTCCATCCCAGAGTGGTGCAACTACCCTGCAACACCCCCTTAGCACTTCTCCAATATTTATGCTTCAATAAACTTTCCAGTCAGTTCTAGTTCAAATCCACATGCATTTCCATTCTTTTAAGAATGTACTATAAACCAAACTACTAGAAATCAAATTCTAGTTAATATCCAGAACCTGGAGAAAAGAAAAAAGAGACGCTGGTTTTGAGAAAAAAAATAATAATAGAAGGGGGGAAAAGACATGTCTATGACAGCAGGAAGGACTATTATTACAATTTCTGAAAACCTTATTAGTGGAGTGTTGTTTGAAAGAAAATCGGAGAGCTGCACCAGTAATATTATGCCTCTTCAACTGCAATTTGAAGGTAAAGGGATTAAAAATAAAAGAAAGGAATTAACCCCCCCCAACTCCTGCCACAGTGCCTACTACAAGAAGATGAATCACAATAGCTAATTTAAGAATAATTGCATGACAATTACCTGAAGCTTGGATAAAGCTACAGTTGCTGCTTTATTGAACGTGCTGTTTTAACAAAATGCCCATAAAATTGTCTGACTGCTATCTTAGTTATTTTGTGATAGCAGAATTGAAATATATATATATATATATAAATGAAAGTTAGCTCAAGGAAGACATTTTTAAATGTTAACAGAATATATTGTTTTCACCGATAGTTTTAAAAAGTTCAAATCAACAGAACCCTGAATCTATGTTAACCATACATGCCAAGGAAAGCAGCAGAAGCTACATCACTTGGCATACTTAAAATAATAATTTTAAAGCTCTTGCAAAAATGTACTGAAGAGGACATATTCACTGGTTTAGAAAAGTGGACAAGGTCACCTGGCACATATGTTTCCAATTCTGTACCCCGTTCAATGCAAAAGATGATGACAGCAAGTTTACTTGGGAATTCATCAATCATGAATGGAATCACCATTCTTGGTACAGTTATCATGCCAAACTCTAACCTAGCCCCCCTTACATCACTCCAAATTAAGGGTATTTTCCCACTCTCTCAGTTGCTGCAATAGCTTGTTGGGGCTCTGGTCAGCCAAGCATACATAGTTTATACTGAGAGTCTGACTCATCCTTTGGCTGTCCACAAAATCTGAAGACAATTGTGATCATAAAGGTAGAATTCATCCCCTGCATTCTCTTCTGAGCAGCAGTGCAGAATTAGGGCTAGTGGTTTGTACCAATTCAATTTTCTAGGATTCTGTCACTTTGTCCTCACAATGACTGGTTCATTACGTTAAAAAGGATTGATCAAAGTCTTTAAACTACGAGGACCCAGGGCAATGAAAAATTCTCCTGTCAGTTCTTTATGAATTTTTCATTCCTGGCTAAGAATGCACATCTCTGGAACTTGCTCTTATGTATGCTCAGGGAAATGTAGTTTTGCAGCAGTAAGATGCAGCGTGAGACATATCTGTTTAATCCTTCCTTTTAATTTGGGAGGGGATTTAAATGTGTTTGATGCTAGGAAGGCAACATCTTGAGTCTTCTGGCCAGCACTGATTAGCCATTTTGTAATCTTCACTTTCAGTGTCTGTTGGTAAATATATATGAATGATACACACTTTAGAAATAGCTATGATAATCACAATAACCCTAGCTTGTGCTGTTTCTCTCTTCAGATTTCTCTTACTAATAATGCTATACATTCTCCTACTACTGCCTGACATAACATGCCCAAGAACATGTTGAGATAAGCCTCTCAAATATTGATTCAGCATCATTACAGGAAAAAAAGAATGAGACTCAGGAGGCCTAAATTTGGTTACCTGATCCACCACATGCTTTGTGTGACCTTAGGCAAGCCAATCAGCCTCTGTGTGCTATCTGTAAAACAGGGCTAATAGAATATCCTTAGTTCACAGGAGGAAAAAAAAAGCAAGGAGTCTTGTGGCACCTAAAGACTAAAAGATTTATTTATCACATGAGCTTTCATGGGAGAAAATCATGAAAGTTCATACGATAAATAATTCTGTTAGTCTTTAAGTACCACAAGACTCCTTGCTTTTTTGGTTTACTAGAGTAACATGGTTGCCCCTTTGGAACTCATCTCACAGGGTTGTTATGAGGATAACTACAGTTAAGAGTATAAGCCTTCAGATACTGTTATTAGGTTTCATACAGATTTGGATGCACAAAAGGAGTTAATCATCTTTGTCCTGGTTTCAGGACCACTGTAACGCACAGCACTTCTGCTGCACTTAAACTCACTTTATACTTAGGTTTTTGCCTCTGACCATGCACCCTGCTGCCTTCCTCCAGGCACAGAGATGCCTGTCTCATGTTTAAGCCTCAGAGCAATTCACAAACCAGGAAAGATAGGAGTTTGGCTGCCTAAGTCACATGCAGGAGTCTCAAAACCCACACAGAATGCAGATTGGACTTCCATGGTTTGAGGTCTAGTGACTGCTGCTTCTCCTCTTGTATCCTGTCTTTGTGGTGTACAATTGGCCTGGTTTATGCAAACACCAGAAATGACATACAGAATGTTCCCAGTTCCAGAGGGGTAGATGTACTAGCCTAGTTCAGCAAAACCAACAAGGAGTCCTGCAGCACTTTAAAGAATGTAACCAAGATGCTCTACTCTTCATACTAGTGCCTTGCATGGTGATAACTTCTAGATGGGTAGCTGTATTAGTTTGTATATAGCAAAAACACCTAAAGTCCTGTGGCACCTAAAAAACTAACACATTTTTTGGGGCATAGGTTTTCATGAGGGTCAATCCACTTTATCATATGCATCTGACAAAGTGTGTTGCAACCCACGAAAACTCATGCCTAAAAAAATAAATATATATATACCTTTAAGGTTCTACAGGAGTGTTGTTGTTTTTACTCTTCATATTGACCATTTATTTTTATTACAGCTGCTGATTTGGCTACTATGCTTGAAGCAATGTGGCTTGGCACTATTCTTTGGCTATTTTTCAGGCTCACTTCTCTACACCCAAAAGGTGAATTGAGGAACTCCATTTGAAATGAGATTATGGAAAAAAATTATCGAAGGGCTTCTTTGCCAGAGATCATACATGGCTTAAATTCAGTTTCAGCTTTGCACAAAAGCCTTCTTTTTCAATAAACTGTGCTGTTTAGCTATAAGACTAAAAACACAATGAGACTAATTGCCAAGATGAATACAATCAATTTAGTAAGTGGATGGAAACACTAGTACCGAAGATCACTAAGAACTGCTAGTTGATCTTTTGTACAGGAATGCCAAACTGGAATTGAAGAATTTGAAATAAAAAATTTGGAGACACTGAAACAGGATCCTCTACCTACTGGCATTAACCTCCCTGTGTACAGGGTTTTATGTTTTAAGAATGAGATTGCTTTATGAGAGCTAAGTATGTTTAGAGAGAAACAGAAAAATGCATCACTACAGTTGATCATATTGCATTACCCCATCAAATATATTTGTTCTGGGGAAAAAAGAAGAGGAACAGAAAGACTTGTTTGACACTGAGGAGATTTATGCTTAACATGCTGAAAGCTTGTTATTCTTTTGAAAATATTATTTCTGAATTTCATTCCTTATGGGTTACTGAGTGAGGAAGTTTTTAACTTGGGAAATTTCTGGGTTATTAATATACCATATAATCGTATTTAAAACTCCATGCATTTTATTCATTTGGGTTAGTGTCACCCCCATTACTCTGAGATTGTGTCAGAAGCCCTGACAGCATATCCAGAAAGAAACCAGGTGTGTTTTCTGGAGCTTGTGCACCTAGAGCAGCCGAAATAATAAGAATGTCTCAGGTCTATCTATGCTGCAGACTGGACAACTAAATAAATCACAGATTCCAAATTTGCCAGGGTAGACATAACCCTATGTGGGAAGCCACAGAAAGACAGAATATATAGTCCCATGTCCATTAGATTTCAGGTATACTTTCATGCAAATCAGTCATCTAAACATGGATTTCAGATTGCGCTTCCTGACCAACTGCATTAGCACTGGTTAACTATTTCCTTGGGAACAATGCGGCAGCGCTAGCCTTTTCTCAGATACTGTGGGGATTTAGCAGTATTCTTTCCTTTTGTATATTTTCACAGAGCATATTAGTTTTCATTTAAGTTAGATGGGTGAGTAATTTTTTTACATGAATGTTTTTTACAGAGATATATACATTATTAATGAGTGGGTCGCTCAGGTGTCATTAGGACTTCATATCAACACAGTTTGTCTTTAACTTTATAACTTTTTCCTTCAGCTTCCTCAATAGGCAGCAGAATCATATGAAATCCATTCCTTCCATAGCAGCAAAATGAAATCTGAATGTAAGTTTCTTGTTAAGTTCACTGAGTAGACTATTTATTTACTTCTCCTCCCATGCTTTGTTTTTTAAAAAAATTCATCCCAAGTGAATAAGACAAATAGAGCAAGTATCAGCCCTCATACTGCACATTTACTGAGGGCAAGGTTCAGTTGACTTCAGGCATCTAGATCACACAGTCATGAGTTCATGCACTGTAAAATATGAACCAATTAACATCCTGTTGAGGAAAATACTGCAATAAAACCAGGCTGAAGAGGTTAGGTTTGGACAGTTGCAGTCACCATCATTTATGCTCAGTAAGATATTCTGCTGTTTTGTTTTGTTTTTTTTCCCCCTTGAGCTTGGGATTTGAAAGGTTCAACACCTTGATCTCCATTCTCACAGAAAGAAGGACTGGTTTGTTTGTGTTTAACCAGTTGAGAGGTGTCTAGAAATATTAACTAGGCCTCTCACAATAGATACAGATTAGTGAATACATACATCCTAGCACAAAGCACCCATTCCCTTTGTACAACTAGGAAACAGGTGAATATGGTAAATGACTCGAATGCCCTGACTCTGACCACTCCTTCTATTTTGCTGCCTTGCCAGGGTTTTGAAATGCAAGACATTATTTTTAAATTTCTGATTTAACATGGCTGTTCCTAGCCAAGTCTTTTGCTACATAATTTGCTGGAGATTTTGTTCTCCTTGAAGTTCATGTTGTGTTCCTTTCTGCAGTAGCCGAGCAGATCAGTGTACCATCTCAGAGTGTACCATGCTGCCTGTAGCTTCACAATAAATAACATGAAGTTGGCATCCTGCAATGTATAATCAGATTAAATTATTTACATTTTTTAATCTCACTCACTATAATCAATTAACAGTGTGGATCACTGCCATATTTAATAGCTAGATGCATCTCAATTTTTCTGTTGACACAATGATGTTAATGGGATTAGTGCACTTTTCTCTATGCACTGCAGCCATTATGAAAATGCACCATTACCGAGCAATTATATATCTGCTTTCCTGAATGCTTCAGTCAATTTTGCCTTAAAAGAAGATACTTACAGGAAGGATTTTGATTCCCAAAAAGTAACAATCTTTATGCCCCATGTGCCTATGCCACAGCAGCACTAGACCCAACAGTTTTCCTAGTAAGGTACAATGGTGATACGTGTATAATGCTGAGTGCTTACACGCAAGGCATTACTGCAAGTTGGATCAAGAAAAAGAAATTGAAATCCATGTTAAATCACTATGGCTCTATTGATTATAAAAGAAAAATCAAAAGTGTGTTTTCACTGCAGCAAGAAATCCTGATTTGGCCAGTAACAAAATAGAAGTGTAATTACAAAGCCAGGAAAAAGATATTGTCTTTACTACCTTTTCTGTTGTGGTTCAGAGTTAATGAATTCAATAAGAACACAATGTAGTTATTAATAAACTGAGAATCTTAATTAACAATGTGTTATCTATACCTGAGAAAAATCCTTTCAAATGATGTTCAGTTTAATATAGGGCAAAACTCCATTCATATGGGTATTATCAAACAGAAAGAAACAAATTCCACAAGCTTCCCTTGCAGGATATCGTCAGCATTTTTCCATGCAGGAGAAAATGAGCCCCCCCCCCAACAATCTCTGAATATCCTGAAATCTATGAAATGTCCATGAAGATAGAAGCATAAGGGCATCCAACTAGAGAACCTGTTTCTCCTGAGTTTCCTGACAATCCAGCTCCATTTGAGCCATGCTCCCAGTAACATCCCCTCACTGCAGCTATCCTCAGTCTCATCTTAAATGTGGTTTCCTCACTATGGCGGGTGGACAATGCAATGTAATACAGGTTTTGGCATCTCCCAGGGAATGTCATTTGGATCCAGGAGGATGATCTGAGACTACTGGCCTACCCTCTACCTACTATCCAACCAAACATGGATCCTAAGGCCTCTGTAACCAAGAGTTTAAAAGAACAATGGTATGCCATTGTCCCACCTTTTTGCTAAAGGGGAAGGAGATCCTTGTGCAAAATGCAGCCTGTGTTTGTGAATTTAAAAGAAAAAAATGA
The DNA here is from genome assembly GCA_007922195.1 of Podocnemis expansa. Taxonomy (NCBI): domain Eukaryota; kingdom Metazoa; phylum Chordata; order Testudines; family Podocnemididae; genus Podocnemis; species Podocnemis expansa. The sequence continues at coordinate 18,107,837 of ML681979.1, forward strand.
AAATGAGGAATGCTCATGAATGTGCCAGTCCCTATATGAAGGGCAAAAGAGCCAGAGTGGTATAAAGAAGTTCTGAAAACCCTGGATGTGGAAGGGGGAAAGTTCCCCATGTCCCAGTGCTGTGAAGCTGCAAAGGTGCTCTTCAAGAACATTCTCACAAGCCCTGACATATGAGGTGTGCCAGAATGAGAGAGGTATATCAGAAGTGAGGCTGCAGCATGCCTGCAGCATTGTGGAATGCTGTAGCCCTTGGAGCAGCCTTGAAAAGATAGTCTTAGGCTCCCTGAATTGACTGTGGAGGACAAAAGCCATCTTCGCTCTCTCTTCCACTGGGCTGTGAGTTCTGTGCTACACCTCTGAAAGACACAACAGAGAATCTAACTCAGGGGCATGCAAAATGTGGCCCATGGGCCGCACACGTCCCACAAAAGGCTTTTCTGTGGCCTGTGATGAGTTTCTAGAAAAAGGTATGGAAATACAAAATTTTAAGAGAAAGCACTGGAAATAGAAAAAATCTGGCTCTGCGGCAGGGAGCAGCCCCAGTCCAGGCTGGGAGTTTTGAAATCTCCCACTGTGAACATGCTCGGGAAAGGAGCCCCAGCAAGTGGCGTGGCCTGCAGACTGGCCAGGTAAGGGAAGCCTGGGTAGGAGGTCGGCCCAGTCAAGACAGCATCAGGGCAGGGGGGTTAGGTAAGGGGGTCAGGAAGTGGTGAAAGCCAGTGGCACAGGGCAGAGGATGTTAGGTAGACGGTCGGGGACTTGGGGAAAGCTGGCTGGTGAAGAACAGCGAGGTTAGGGAAGGAGATCAGGAACTTGGAGAAAGTTGGTGGTGCCTGGCCGGGGGGGGGGGGTTTGGGAGAGGGGGGGGGGACTTGGGGAGAGCTATCTGTGCAGGGAGGGGGGGGGCCAAGGGATGGGTTGGCCCGCACCGGCAGCTAGCGCCACGGTGGGGGGGAACTGGATCCATCTGGTGATGGAAAATAGTTTTGGAATTTTGCAGCCCATGGGCTCACACCAATCAGTTCTGCAGCCCCACTTTGGGCACCTCTGATCTAACCCCATGAGCTGGCCCATGGTCCTCTTCTGAGGGTGATCCTGAATCACTGAAGCTAATGGGAATTCAAAGTCATTGACTTTAAAGCAGTCTCCTATGCCTTGCACTTTGTTTAGTCATTCACTATTTGTACAAACTGGTGTAAAGGGGAATCTAATTAGAATGTTAGCAATTTGCAGACATATTGCCCAGGGCTCAAGTCAGTGAATAACTAGGATCAATGGGAGCAGGATCATGGCCAAGAGTGAGAAATGAGCCCCTGAGAGTCTTCAGTAATCCACTGTGCTTCAGACAGCTTTTGTAAATTAAGGATTGTGATAAGGTCAGGCCAGAGGGCTACAGAAAGGTGTGATTATTTGGTCACCAGGAGGTGGATGGGTGCAAGCCCACCCACCGCTAACACCTCTCCTCCAGCTTAAGGAGACGTGGCCCTAGGCCCGGGGCCAACTGAGTTCGGGGGGGCAACTAATGAAAAACAGGAATGGGTGTGGGGGTCAAAGATTCACAACTAGAGAATCAGAGGGGGATACCAAGCAGAGAACCCCAGACAGTGCCCGCTGCTCCCGGACAGTGTCGAGGGAGCCAGCGGATGCTGCCCAGAGGAACTCTGCGGGGAGATGTGAGTGGATGAGGGACTGGAAATAGGCCCCACAGTCGCAGGCCCCTCCCTCAGCCAGCCTTTTCTCCGTGGTCTTTTAGATGGCCTCTTTTGCATAGGCCAGGAAGAGGTTGACAAGGAGGTCCCGTGACTTCATGGGGCCACAGATGGGGAGTGAATATAGGAATGTATGTGGGGAGAAGTGCAGCCAGAACCTCAGTAAGAGGTTCTGAAGGAGCCGGAAGAGGGGCTGCAACCTGGTACATTCTAGATATGCGTGCGCCAGGGTCTCCTTCTCACCACAGAAGGGGCAAGTTTCTGGGTTGGGGGTGAACCGTACATGCCCGTGCTCATGGCTCCATGCAGGAGCTGCCAACTGCTATCCCCGGTGGGCCGCGGGGTCAAGGTGGCATAGAGCCTGGCCCACCAGGGGTCCTTGCCCTCCGCAGGTGGAACTCGGTCCCACTACTTGGTGTCAGGGCAGGACACGAGGGCAAGGAAGTGGATGGTGTGGAGCACAAGCGTGTACAGGTGTTTGTGAGGCGTGGTTTGGAAAGGGACCGGCTGCAGGTTTAGCAGCCGGCTCGGGGTGTGGGGCGGGAGCGGCTGAGGGGGCTCGCAGGGCCGGGGCCCGATCACAAGCTCCAGAGGGCCGGGACTGAGAGGAGGGTGGGGGGTGTCCTCTTGCAGGACCCACTCAAAGTAAGCCCGAACAGTGGGGGACAGGGCCGCCTTCACATCCTAGAATAGGTGCTGGGGGGTTCGAAGAGTGGAGAGCCCCATGCACTGGGTGAACACTAGGGGATCCACCCAGTCCCACTGGGCACTTACAGGAGGTCTCCGACCCTGGTGACACCTGCCAGGACCAGCCTCCGTCTCACGGAGGGAGCCTCCACCACCTGCACACTCAGATGGGGGTTGTGTAGCAGGGTCCAGAGAATGTCCTGGTAAAAGGCTGTCAGCTCGCAGAAGTCTCGTGGACTACCTCTCAGATGGATGTACAAGAGCTGCCAGTCATATCGTAGCCCTCAGTACCGGCGGAGGAAGGTGCACGCCAGGTGGCTCCATGCTGAACTACCTGCACCATAAAGGAGTCTCTGCAGGGCCTGGAGGCGGAAGGCATGGACCTGGCTGTGGACACAGCACAGGCCCTGCCCTCCCTCCTTCAGGGGGAGGCTCAGAATCCCTGAAGAGACCCAGTGCAGTACTGGCCAGAAGAACTCCAGAACTGTCTTCTGGAGGTGGGCCAGAAACGTCAGGGGCGGGACCAGGGTGTTGAGCCGGTGCCAGAGCATGGACAGGACAAGCTGGTTGACCACTAGTGCCCTCCCACGAAGGGAGAGGCACAGCAGCAGTCCTGTCCATCTCCGCAGCCGCTCCACGACCCTGTCCTCCAAATCATGCCAGTTCTCATCCGGGGAGGGATGGGGGGCAGAAAAGTAAATGCTGAGATAGAGCAGCAGACCCGCACTCCACTGGATGGCTTGGAGCGCAGGTGGGAGGGCCCGCCGACCGCTTGGACCCTACCGTCAGGCCAGAACTCTTGACCCAGTTGACCCAGGTGGAGGAGGCCACCGAGTAGATGGCCTGGCAAGCCTCCAACCATGTCAGGTCGCCCAGGTCCTAGACCATGAGGAGCACGTCATCAGCGTACACTGAGAGGACCAGCCGCAGCCCCAGCTCTCGAAGCACCAACCCTATCAGCCTCCGATGGAGGAGACAAAGGAAGGGCTCGATGGCCAGAGCGTACAGCTGGCCTGACAGCGGGCAGCCTTGACACACTCCTTGCCTGAAGCTGACCAGCTCAGTCTGGGTCCAGTTGAGATTGACCAGGCACTCCGCGGAGGCATACAGCACCTGGAGAAAGCCCACAAAGCGTGGCCCAAAGCTGAAGGCCCACAGGGTGCCCAAGAAGTACCTGTGGTTCACCCTGTTGAACACTTTCTCCTGGTCCAGGGCCAGGAGGGCGAATGACAGACTGTCTCTATACCCAAACTCTAAGAGATCCTGGACCAGGTACAGATTGCTAAAGATGGACTGGCCCGGGACAGTGTAGGTCTTGTCAGGGTGGACCACATCCTGCAGCATGGACCCAGGCTGCAGTGAGATGGCCTTGGCCACAATCTTGTAGTCCGTGCAGAGGAGCGAGACGGGACACCAGTTCCAAAGGTCACAGAGGTCCCCCTTCTTGGGCAGCAGGGCCAGCACGGCCCACCGGCAAGAGAGGAGGAGCTCCCCACTTCCCTCAGACTCGGCCCAGACAACAGCCAGGTCCAGGCCGAGGACGTCGCAGAAGGCACGGTAGAACTCCACGGTCAGCCTGTCCATGCCCAGGGATTTGTTAGTGGGCATGCGACGGAGGACTTCCATGAACTCGGCCAGAGTGAGAGGAAGCTCCAGCTGGTCCCAGTCGCCTGTGCTGAGCGTGGGGAGTTTGTTCCAGAGCACCCTTCAGGCATGGGCTTTGGTCGGATCCGGGGAGAAGAGGCTGGTGTAGAAGGCCCTGGCTCTTCCATGCATGTCCTCTGGATCTGTAAGGGGGTGGGTGCCATCCTCAGCGAGGAGGCAGGTGACATGCTTTCTAGCCCTCCTCCATTTCTCCAGGGCATAGAAGCAGCGGGAGCTGCGGTCCATCTCCTGAAGGAGGTGGATGCGAGATCGAATGAAGGCTCCCCGGTCCTGAACGTCCTCGACAGCCTGGAGCTCCTCCCGCTTCTCCCAGCACGCTCTGCAGAGGGATGGATCCTCAGGGCTGGTGGCCAGACACCTCTCCAGCTCTAAGACCTCTGCTCCAGCTGCTCTATCGCTGCATCTCTCTGGTGGCTGCTCCCCCCCCCCGAGTGTAGTCGCAGCAGAAGAGCTGGGTGCACACTTTCCCGTGTCTCACCAATGCTGCGCCAAGGGAAAGGCAGGCCTCTGCTCCTGCCAGGCCAGTCAGAACTCCCAGAAGGCTGCCACGAAGACCACATCCTCCAGCAGCTGTTGCTGAAGTGCCAGTAGGCTGGCCCCAGCCTCTCCACCGAGAGAGAGACCGTCAAGGTCACCAACTGGGGATCCAAGAAGGGGGCCGGCCTAATGCTGGAGGAGTGGGCTCATGCGAGATGGCGACAGGACAGGCAGATATGATCCAAGCGGGAGTGCTGCGACCGATCTTCCCCCACCCGGACAAAGGTGAAGGTGACCTCATCATCCAGGTGGTGGTCACGCCAGAGGTCCACCAGGGAGTGACAGTCCATCAGGTCCTGGAGGACGTCCGCAGTGGCCTGGTACTGCTTGGTCCTGGAGCGGTCCCGGTCCTTGAGGATCATGTTAAAATCCCCACCCAGGACCAGGCACTCCTGTGGATCTAAAGTGTCAAGGAAGGTGGCCACTTGCCGGAAGAAGGGCATCCGCTCCAGGCCTGATGTCGGGGCATAGACATTGACCAAGTTCAACACTAGCCCCTCCAAACAGACCCGGAGGTGGAGTAGGCGGGCCCACCATGACCTCGACTGCCACTAGCACCTCGGGCTGTAGGTTGGGGGAGAACAGGGTGGCCACGCCACTGGAGCAGGTGGACAGATGGCTCATGAACACCTCGTTCCCCCATTCCAGCCACCAGCTGGCCTTGGCAGCTGGATCCTTGTGGGTCTCCTGCAGGAACACAACAGAGTAGCGCCCCTCCTGAAAGAAGGAGAGCATCTGGGTCCTGCTGAGACCCATCCTACAGCCCCTGGTGTTCAAGGTAGCAAAGGTGGTAGGAGACATGAGGAGGGCTGGGGGGGATCCACAGGAGCAGCAGGAACACCTTGGGCCTCCATCGGACCGCAGAGCAATCCGTGACCCACCCCGAAGGCCATGAGGGAGTCACGGAAAATGTGGGCTCTCTGATAGGCTGCGGTGCCCTGCCTCCCAGTCCCCTTTCCCTCCTTCAGGATGGCCCTCACAGTCTGGAGGACGAGGTAGAAGCTCCCCCAATGCTGCAAGGCGATCTGCATCTGATTCCTGGCCCCATGAGTGTCGGCCAGGAAGGTGTGGAGTTCACCCCGCAGCATCAGGGAGTCCGGGGTGGAAGGCCCCGGGCCGTTCTCCAGGTGGCTCCCCATGTCCACCCCACTGCCTGCTGGGATGGACAGAAAGTGCAGGGAGCCCTGTCTTGGTGCCGACAATGGAGGCACTGCGTTGGCCAGCCCGGCCCCCAGCATGAGGGGGAAAGGTGGTGGAGGGAGAGTTGCAGCCCCGAGCAGGGTGGGGGCCACGAATTCCACCCCGAGGCATCAGTGTTGGAAAAGGGAAAAGTCATGGTCCCAGGGGGCGGCAACGACAGGGGAGGGATCCGGGGCGGAGGTCGGGATGACAGCAGGCAGGGCGGGTGGTGGGACAGGGGCTGGGGCTGTGTCAGGAGCGAGGGTGGAGATAAGGGTGGGATCACTGGTGGTCAGACCACTGGGATGCAGCTCCCTTGATTGGGCACAGGGTTTGTAGTGGGTGGACCAGGGGAAGGATCACTGCTGACGCTGGGCCTGGGTAATGGGTGGGGAGCAGTGGTCATGGTGCCAGCATCAGTCTGGGGTGAACACTGGGCAGGGTCATCAAGGGAAGGATAGGGTGGCTGTCCCACCTGGGATCGTCCCCCGGGGCCTGGCTGCTCCGTGGCTGCAGGCAGGGCACCGAGCACTGCCAGGCAGGTGGAACGGTCTGGGGGCATCCCTGGGGTGAGATCAGGGACAGCGGGTAGGAAGTGAGGCTTTGGGGAGGGAGGGGGCAGCAACAGCAGGTTGCCACCCAGCTCGAGGCCCACTAGAAGGGGATTGTCCTTCCCCGCAACGACTACGGTCAGATCCAGGGCCTCAATCTCTGCGTAGCTGGAGCTCAGCCCACCCCATGCCGTGACAGGCGCTGCTGCAATGGACGCCGGGGCGGCAAGCACCTCGGTGCCAGTGGTAGGCACAGGTGGTTCAGGGGTTTGGGGGGGGGCGGCGGCTCCATCAGTGGCCTCCGTGGGGAGGGAATCTAGGAGGGCCTCCAGTAGAGGGGCAGAGCTGCCCCCCTGCGCTGCTGTTTCCATCTCCTTGGCTGGGACCTCCCGCTGGGCCTCATTGGGGAGCAGGGTGGAAGGTCCATTGACAGATTTTCCAGCACCGTCAGCTCCCCGTGATGATTTTAGGGTGGTCTCCTCCCCGTTCGACGTGGTGGGGAGGGCCTGGACCTTCCGGTGCTTGTGCACACTTCCCCATGACGAGGACCCAAGCCTCTGAGGTGGTGGTGGAGGGCTGGCCAGCAGGGGAAGCAGAGGCAAGTGGCAAGGGCAAAAGTCCTGGGGGGGAAGGGGATGAGGGTGGAGCAACAGGGGGACGGGAACTCTCCCTCTGGGGTCCAGCCACCTTTTCCCCTCTCTCCTCCAAAGGCCCAGATTGTTGAGGGGTGGGAGGAGCAAGAGGAGGGGCTGCTCCGGTGGCTGGAGGGCGAGGGTCACCAGCGATCTTGCGGCCAGCACCCTTTGCTACCTCGGGGGCCCGGTTGCCTCCTCTCCATGGTGGGCCGGGGGCAGTCCCTCTGGACATGGCCCATGGCCCCACAGAGGAAGCACCAGGCTTCCCCTGAGGAATAATGGATTCTATAAAGTGCCCTTTGATGAGGCACTAAGAAGGACCCCTTGAGAGCCACTCCGTGAGGTGCCCCCACCTGCGGCAGTTGGATCTGCACCTGCCAGCGGAAGGACAAGATGTGACGGAGGGTTGGGTCCTTACAGCCCAGCGGTAGAGGGCTCATGGTGGATATCGGCTTCCCCAGGATAGAGAGGAGGGGAAGTAAGGCAGAGCTGGGGACGAAGGGAGGGACGGAGGTGAGGACCACCCATACGCCCAGGTCCTCCCAGGGCTCTATGGGGACATAGATGCCCCCCACCACCAGGCCCTTCACCACTGCCTCCTGTGCAGTGGCCTCCGATGCCAGGAAGAATATGATCTTCCCATACATCTTAGAGGCTGCCACGATGGCCAAGGGCCCACCACCCTCGCCATCGCCCACACATAGGTCTCTACGTGTGGGGAGGCAGCCCCCAGGAGACAATGGACCCATGTCTCCTGGTTAAGGTGGAGAAGGGGCCCCAGCCGCCCAAGGTAGAAGGCATGCAGGCAGCTCGGGCTGATGGTACGGTGGGGGTGGCAGCCACCTAGGCATACGCCCTGGGGGCAGGGATACCCCCAGAGCTGGTGGATGAAAGGACAGGGGACAAGGGGGCATGGCCAATGATGTGGCCACAGTGATGGCAGGGCCCTTGCCTACCTTTTTCTGCCAGTTTTTATGGCTGGCTGAGGTGGTGGCAGCAGGAGCAGGGGTGGAGGCCCTTCCCATGCCTGTGCCACTGGTGCCCCTCTGCTTGGGGCATCGGTGATGGTAGGAGCAGCTGCAGCAGTTGAAGGGGTAGCTGCACGGCTGCACGAGGGAGCGGGCTGGGGGAGAGGAGTGGAGGGGACTGGGGAAGTCTCCATGCCCCTGGGTAAGGGATGGTCAGGAGAGGAGACTGGTTTATGTGGGGGGTGTCAGAGACTGGATGGGTGGGCAGGGGCAGAGGGTAAGGGGGGCTGGGAGGTGCCAGGGAAAACCTCTCCTCCCTACTGAGCTGTGGGCTGGGGAGGGGGTATAGGCTGGGGCAGGGGCAGGAGCACGGGGGATGAGACAAGCAATGGGGAGGGCGGGGGACAGTGGCAAGGGTTGGGGGAAACTGGCAGACCACTCCTCCCCGCTAAGCTGCAGGCTGGGAAGAAGGGCACCTGGGAGAAAGGGATGGGGCTTGTGTGGGGCAGGAAGGGGCCAGCTCCTCCAGCTGCATTTAGGGGGACAGGTGAGTGGGGTATTAGGGGGTGCAGTGAACCAGGGGGAGAAACAAACGTGATTGGGGCACACAAGGGCTAGCTTCTCCTGGCTGGGGGTTGGGCTGTGGGAATCGCGGGTGGAGCAGCAAGGCAGTGAGGGCTGAAGGGCGGGGCCAGGGAAGGATGGGTCAAATAAACAGACTTTTCGGGCTGGGCTGGGGTAAGGGAACTCAACAAACTAATGGGCTGGGCGGTGTCTGTGGGGGATAGGGGCACTAAACCGGCTGGAGGGCAAAGGCAAGTGGGGGGAAGCCCTCCAGCCACTGGGGAAAAATGAGGGGAGGGGCTTGGCTATGGGGCAGGGGAGCTGCTGCTGGGGGGAGTGCTGTAGTCCCTGCTGCTCAAACAATGCAGGAATGTTCCAGAAGTTTGGGAGCCCGCTGCCCTCTTGGGAGAGGGGAGGCCAGGCAGGCAGCAGCGGGGGGTAGTGATGGTAATGTTCAGTCCTCAGTCTCTAGGAGCTTACTCCCAGCTGCAAGCAACAATGTCTCAATTCTCTGGAGGCCTCCCCTCAGTGGTGTGGTAAGGTCCTCTTGCAGGGGCAGCAAGCTCCATGTGGCAGCAGGAACTGGCTGGCTGCCAGGACAGATGGTCTTCTCCTGGTGGTAGTGGTGGTGGTGGTCTTCCTTCTCTACCTCCCCCCACTCCCCACAGGGCAGGGGGGTAGGAGAGGAGGGAGGGAGGCCAGCCAGCCAGCAACAGCACCAGGAACAGCAGCAGGTAACGAAAAAACAACAACAAGTTGGTGGCAGGAACAGCAGGAGTAGGTCCAAGTGGAGGTGGAGCAGGAACAGGAACCCAGGAGTAGGAGAAGCAAGTCCAGGAACAGGTCCTCTTCCCTTCTTTGGAGAGAAGATAAGTGTTTGGGGGTGTGTGGGAGAGACCTTCAGGGGAGCAGGCCTGCAGGAGGGAAGGCTAGGGCAGATATGTGAGCCCTAGGCTGTTAAAGGCCCTTTCTCCTGGCTGCAGAGAAAAGGTTTCTCTGCAGGCCATTTAGAGACACCTAGACCCAATCAAGGGCTGCCCCAGGCCTACAAAAGCTGCTGCTACTAGAAGGAAGGAGGGGGGGAGGACTGAATCTGTTTCCAGGTCTGGAACTTCCCCAGGCTGAGGAAGAAGTTGTTTCCCCCCTACTACAGAGCAAGAGCAAGAGCACCAGCACCAGCACCAGCACCCAGACCAGACCGGACCAGACCCCAGCCTCCTAGGGGATCTGAAAGAGCTCCAAAGTATATGTAGAGCTAGTGGTTTGCTTCTATACTGTCCTGGAGGCATCAGAAAGAGTTAGCTGGGACACCAAGGGAAGACTCCTGGAAGACCTGCCTGGGCTGGGGCAAGTTGGCCTCAGGCCCACACCACCAGGGGAGAAGTTGAGACTGTTGAGCCAGGCCCCAGGAGAAGTAATCTTGCCACAGGATATTCTTAATTATTAAAAAATTATTCTATAACTTGTCTATTTAATTTCCAAAAATTATATGAAATGCAATAATAAAACTGGTTGTAAGAAAAGAAATTACACAGAACTGGGTGCAGTACTGTGCTGTCTGGGTTTCACTTTTAGTTATTTAACAAATAGAGAGGTCCTAGTGCAGACATTTGTTTTCAATGGTTTAGTTTAATCTTTTGTGAAAATAATGATAAAAGATAGAAGAAACAGATTTTAACTATGGAATTTTTATTTCAAGGCCCATGGTACTTAGTTTCTTTTGCTCTAATATCAGGACTAATACATACAGATTAGTTGGATACAACTGCTAGAAATTACATTGCTAGAGAGGCTGAAAAAGGAAAAAAATGTGTCTCTTCATATTTGGAGAAAAAATTGTAAGAAGTCTGGAATTTTAAATATGAAGAACACTTCTTCCAAATATATTTCCATTAAAAATATTAAATGTATTCTCTTATTAGAAAAATCCTGAAATTAACAGTCTCCATCTTCAAGTGGAGCACAGGGAAAACAGTCTAAAGAATTGTTCCCTAAGATATGTTACATCTAATTTTATTTTAAATGTCTTTCATTTTGCAGTTGCCATATTTGTTAGCTCAGTGGAAATCAGGGAATTTACAAGATTAGCTAGAAAGATTTCTTGTGCACATTTTGATTAAAATGTTCTTTATGTATATTTTCAAACAATAATCAGTAGCATTCCAAAGCCCTTTTCAGACTGTATAGATGAGGTTTATTCTCATGGATTTTGAGATGCAATACGATTGCCATTCTCTTCTGGCAATAATTCACGTTTCGTTTGAGTAAAGAAAATAAATAAATTCTCTAATAAAACTAGAGAGGGAATTAGAGGTATTTGAAATATAATTAGTCAGTTGAGACTATAGTTAAAGCAAATATTTAATCCCCCTACTTTGCAAAAAATGCCTTGGGGTCTTTAGTGACTATGGATGGTATGGCCCTCATTTTTAAGGCTCACCCAAAGATGACATGGCAAATAGGGCAGTTTTCGAGAACATTGTGTTAGGGCATTGCTTCATACTGACTTAAAGGGAAGAAAACTGACTTCTAGTACTGAATTATCCATTTATATTTTCCTTTAAGGTATTTCTTCCCAGTATGGCTTAGTTTATGACATCTGAAAAGATTATAGCCTGAGGTGATAGAAAGTAAGAATCCAAACAGATTGGCTTCATGCTCAATAGTGAGATGATCTTAACAGAATTCTTGTTGCTCATGATACCAAAATAAGTTATAAAGCATTATGTGTATTTATATCCACACACATGGGATTAAGTTAGTCTCTACTGTGCTATATTGTGGAATAACTGCAGTAAATCCATAATTAGAGTTTCTATTGAATTTTCATTACAAGACCAATTTTGCCCTTTCCTGGAAAAAAAAAAGGCCACAAAAATGTTGTCATATTAAAAATACACCTAAAACCAAGGTAAATATTTTATGCAACACATACAGTTAAATTGACATTCTACTTCTTGAGCTGCTGAACATAGTTTCTTTGAAAGCATGTCAGTTGTTGTGCATTTTTTTGGGCACTTTGTAACAAAAGCTCTAACAAACAGAAAAAAGGTGAAAGACAAAAAACATGTTACTGAATTCTTAGCTGAAATTTACTACCAGGAGCAAACTCTAGTTAAGAAAAGTATTAGTACTTTCTTTAAGAACCAAGGAAGCAGGGCTCCAGTGATTTGGTATAGCACATTATAGGACTGTTGCAGTAATAAGAATTTATATATAGTTAAATAAATAACTGTCTTGTCTTTTTCCCTGCAGAGATGGATCTCACAAATGTAACTTAATCAGTAAGATAGTTTGTCAATGGAAGATAATATTTTTCATATAAAGTTTCACAAGGGGTTTTCCACTTTCTAGAATAGTTGGAACACACTGAGAAATAAAACAAAGTGCAAAAGTTCAAATTTAGACTGAGTTGAAAGTTGGTCTAATTGGATGTTGACCAGTTGGAGAATTAAATCCAGTCCTTGCAGATCTAATAAACAATCTGGTTCCCTGAAACTCAATGGAAGATTTGCCATTGGACTTGAATAAGAGCTGGAGGACTGTACAACAAAATAACAGTCTTATTATAATCTTGTTTTTACCCTGTACATAACCTTTTGGGGTGACAGAAGTACAAATGTGACTCTGCTCATTATGGTTAAACTTGCTCTTAGCTTGCAAATTTGTGCAGTTCTTCAGCAAAGTTCTCACAATTTTATCTTTTGTTGTGTTAGGATGCTATACTTCATTTTATTTTTAGGAAACACACCATTTATATATTGTAATTCTGTAAAATATAACTGTACAAATTGTTTGGTCTTGTTTGTTATTGGGAGGTGTTGTGTGTGTTTTTTTTTTTTTTTTTTACAAATGCTGAATTTCACCACCAGATTAAATCTTTACTATTTCTTTCCATTTCTTGTCTGTGCTTTCATATTACTTGAAGTAGCACAGACTCAGTGGAGAAATAGACAAAGATGATATTTTGAAAATGAAGGATAAAAGTGTCATACTTTTCCATGTGGTTATAACAACATGAATAGCTGAAATTTTATGACCTATGATATGTAAGATATAGTTATCTTGATTTTTCAACATCAGGCTTGATTAATAATGAGATTAAGATGAATGTCATTTAGGAAAGAATCACTAACCCAATTTACATTCTATCTGTCTGTCTTATTTAGGGCACTTGACTCAGGTATCAGAGAAATAGAAAATCTGGATTATATTCCAGCTCTCCTACTAATGAAACAGCCAATTGTGGAAAAGTCACATTATCTCCTCGCCTGTCGTTTTTCTCCTCTGTATAGTGGGCAGAATTACACCTCATGAGGGTGTTAAAAAATAAGTTGGTTAACAACCTCAGACATAATGCACTATGTAAATAAATGTATGTTACAAAGAATTATAGGGGAGACCCTCATTAGGTGTACACTGTAATAGAATGACAGTTGAAGCCCATCAAAGAAGGCAAATTTCAGAAGATGAAGCATGAATGATATGCACAGAATTTACTACATTCAGCTGCCCTGTTGCTTTGTGCCAATTCAACAATGAAAAGGGGTCAGGAGATATGCAAAATTTAATCAGTCAGTTAAACTGGGATTACAACTGCTTTGTGTCACTGAAGCACCACAAGCAGATGCAGTGTATTCCAAATGTGACCCAAGATGTTTCTGAATGAAGGGCCTGATTTCATACTCCATTCCCCTGGTTTTATTTTGTCTTAACTCAGTGGAGTTAAGCAGAGGAAAACCAGTGTAGAAAGAAGAATAAAAGCATATAAATTTGAACAATTTGGCATACAGCAATATGCTTAAAGCAGACTTTTAAATGGCTATAAGGGAGTGTATTGTAACTATCTGAAACAACATGGATAGTACAGCAACATAGATTTGTGATATTACAGTATATTTTCTTCACTCTTAAAATACTTCTATCAATATATTATAAATCATATGCAGATATAGACACCTATACCCATGATCTAATCTAGTGGTCCAATCAAAGGATGAAAAACCAAAAATGCTTGAGTTATAATCATAGCTTTGATACCAACACTCTCTCTAGTCTTTGCAAAGTCATTGACATTCAGTCTCAGTAAAATGGTATAACAACACTTCCCTTGTATTCTTTTCTCCTCATTTTGTTTGGCAAGTTGCTCCTCTAGCAACTAAATATTTTTTTCTTTAAAAGTTTTACTTATTTAATGCTTATGAAGTTTAATAAAGCACAATTATTATGCAGAGAAGGAATCTGAAGTAACAGTGACAGTTAACATCATCTGTGTTATAATACTAAATCCAGAAACATAAATCACCACGGGAATTACAGAAGCACAAGGAATATGATTAATTCTATCAACTGTTTGTGTGAGTATGTGACAACAATGTTTAATCTCCTTCAAATGTACAGATCTTGCATTCTCTGCAACTGAACACAATACAGTAAACAATTAAAGTTACTTAAGATAGCATAGACGTAATTACAACAAAACAAGTCTTCAGATTTCAGAAATTATTTATTTATTTTAATTTATGATTCAAAATAACAATTTTCTTTATGCCTTGTATTCTCAAATTCATTTCTATAACTGTCATAAAAGTGCCTTCATAAGAGGCTGAAATATCTAAGAAAGAATTACAGGTATTTAAAAAAAAAATAAACGGTTTACCTTTTTGCAAGACAAGACAAACCTAAAATATTTATTACACATTTTTCAGCTAAGGGCAATGTCCTAGATTCTAGCTGAGGAAAAATTTCTATTGAAATGAATGATATTTTTATTTGAGTATGAACTGTGGGAGGAAGCCCAGAGGGTCATTTATTTATAAACTTTCTGTTTTTACTCTGAAACATCAGCTTTATGTTCCTGTATTAGCATAGGACAGTAGTAGGGACAGCATAAGAAGGACCCATAGAAGTAAAAAAATTGCTAGTTGCTGAGAAATATTCCCAAAACATAGGACTACAGCTTTACTAACCCACAGGGTTCACACATCTATTTTTGCTCTCAGACTTTCCATCCACCTCTCCATATTACTGAAGGGTATTTACTATAATTCTCTCTCTCAGCTGCTCATCTTCCAATTTATTTACTTTGGTTAAAGATTGTTAATCACTTGTATAACCAAATCTACTAATACAAAGCAAGGAGCTAAGCAGTTAAATCATTCAAATCCTGCCACCTGTGTTCAGTTCATTTGCTCCCCTTCTCCATATCAAATGTCTCCCTTCCACACCCCACATTTTCTTAACTCTCATTTGGAATAACCACAAAAGGAGAGTTAGTTAAAGAAATAAGAATCTAATTCACCCAAATTGTCTGAAAATTCCAGCTGTGTTTCATAGAAGCTGAAGTATACAGAAGCATTGACACAACTATTGCTTTACATAACTGTCAAAAAAAGATACTTGTTATCTCTGAGTAATAGGTTAGATTGATACTTTTACTGGGAGGGTAAATAAAAGTTGCAGGGTGTATTCAAGGGTAAGACTGAGTAACATAATTTAATTCCTAAAAATTTGATATTTTAATACCTTATTTTCAGCACCCAACTATATTTTCATAGATTCCTGCCCACTTCTGCAATAGACACTAATCTATGATTGAGTCATTAACATCACTTGCTAGTGAATTCTCTGTACTTTGCCTGAATTGTGCAGGAGGTCAGACGAGATGATCACATTGGTCGGTTCTGATCTTAGAGTCTAAGTCCCCAAATCATGTTGTAAAGACTTCAAAGTACAGAGAAACCAACAGCAAGCGACCCACGTCTCATGCTACAAGGGGGACAGAAAACCCTTTGACCCCTGCCAATCCGCCCTGGGGGAAAATCCTATCCTGATCTCAATAGTGGTGATCAACTAATCCCTGAGCACATGGCTAAGACTCACCAGTCAGACACCCAAAAAAGAATTCTCGGCAGCAAGTCAGAACCCTCCCCATATAACATCTCATGTCAGGCCATTGGCTTATTTACTACACATAGTCAAAGACTAGTTAATTGCCATTAAATTTACCCAGCTCAGTTTTGAAGCCAACTAGGTTTTTGACCCCTACTGCTCCCTTTGTAAGATAATTTCAGAATTTCACTCCTCTCGTGGTTAGAAACCTGTGTCTAATTTCAAGGCTAAACCTCCTGATGAACAGTTTATATCCATTTGTTCTTATGTCCCAATTAACACTGAACTTAAGTAACTCCTATCCCTCCTTGGTATTTAGCCCTCTGACATATTTGTAGACAGCAATCGTATCTCCCTCTTAGCCTTTTTTTGTTAGCCTAAACAAGTCAAGCTCTTTGGCTATGTCTACACGGCACTTTTATTTCGAAATAACACTCGTTATTTCGAAATAAAAGAAATTTAGTCTACACGACGTTTTCTTATTTCGAAAGGACAGATTCTGTCCTTTCGAAATAAGAATCGTTGTTTCGAAACAGTTAAACCTGGATGTTTTCGAAATGGCTGTTATTTCAAAATGGTCATTTCAAAATAATGCCATTTGGACATGTTGTTTCAGAACAAATGGATTCCGAAACAACATGATTTGAACTTAAGGGCCACCCCCTCAGCACCCTGCCCAGGGTGCTGAGGGGAGACAAGCCGCAGGGCATGGGGGGCTGCCCCCAAGACCAGCGGGGAGCCCTGCAGAGGGGTGCCGATGCCCCGCTCTCCGTGCCGCTGGGGCTGCTCAGAAGCCCTGCGGCAGGGTGCAGGGGCTCCCCACTCTCCCCGCTGCCGGGGCTGCTCCCAAACCACACAGTGGAATCTGGGGGCGCCCAGCTCTCCCTGCCGCCAGGGCTGGCGGCAAACCCCGCGGCAGGGTGCCAGGGCCCCGGCTTTTCCCCGCCGCGGGGGCTGCAGCCACGGGGAGCCGGGTCCCACCGGCCCCTCCGGCCCTGGGCTCAGCGGCGGCAGTGGCTGCGAGCCCCGCGGCTCACCCCGCCACCAGCTCGGGGGCCTGCAGCCGCAGGCGGGGTGGCCGCAGCCCAGGCGGCTCACCCCACGCCCTGTTGCGGGTGCTGCAGCCCCCAGTGGGGTGGCTGCAACCAGGGCGTCCCACGCCACGCCCTGCTGGGGGGCGCTGCGGCCACCCCGCCCACGGCAGTAGGTCCCCAAGCTGGCGCCGGGGGAGCCACAGGGCTCGCAGCCACTGCCGCCGCTGAGCCCAGGGCCGGAGGGGCCGGTGGGACCCGGCTCCCCGTGGCTGCAGCCGCTCTGTCGCTGGGGCTCTGGGGAGCTGGGTCGGGAGCGGCTCCCTGTGGCTGCAGCCCCCGCGGCGGGGAGAAGCTGGGGCCCCTGCACTCTGCCGCCGGGCTTCTGAGCAGCCCCAGCGGTGGGGAGAGCAGGGCATCGGCACCCCTCTGCAGGGCTCCCCTCTGGTCTTGGGGGCAGCCCCCCATGCCCTGCGGCTTGTCTCCCCTCAGCACCCTGGCTAGGGTGCTAAGGGGGTGGCTCTTCCTCCCAGGGTGCTAAGCACCCTGGGAGGAATTTCAAATCATGTTGGTTTTTCGAAATAAAGGTTTTATTTTGAAATAAGTCATTTCGGAATGACTTATTTCAAAATAAAACCTTGTGTGTAGACATAGCCCTTGAGTCTCCATTCATAAGGCAGGTTTCCATTCTGCAGATCATCTTAGTAGCCCCTCTCTGTACCTCTTCCAGTTTGAATTCATTATCATTAAAAATGGGGGACCAGAACTGCAGACAATATTCCAGATGAGGTTTCACCAGTCCCGCGTATAATGGTACTAATACCTCTAGTTTCTACTGGAAATTCCCCACCTGATGCTCATTCCAGGTCTACATTGGCTTTTTTTCACAGTCACATCATATTGGCAGCTTATCATCATCTTGTGTTTAGCTAATACTCCAGGTCCTTCTCATCCTCTGTTACTTACAATTGATGCTTTCCAAACTTACAGCAAAAATTTCTGTTATAAGTACATTAGAAGTACTGTGGTGTAAACCAATGTGGGTGTATGTCTTTTAATGGGATGAAACCCTGCCTATATTTTTAAATTCTTATGACACTATTTCTTTCACAACTTCCAAATACTAAGCATGCAGTACTTAAATTGCATTAAAATCCCAATAAACAAAGGGCTTTGTTAGATCTAGGCTCATAAAAAGGAACATAAAAGTGTCCATGTTGTATAAGATTTTTTACAGGGCTTTATTCATGTAAATTAAAAGGTTAAAACTATCCTTCATGAGATTTTCCAAATAGTTTCATTTAAATTCTGGATAGTAGAATCAAATATCCTACTTCATAAAATAATGTGTATCTTTACACCCCCTTGGGCTGTGATTGTATATTATTCATGTTCATCCTTATAGTATAATTCTATAATATTTAATGCAAAGTGTGACATTTAAGGTGTGTCACCTTTTTGTTACTGACCTTAGCACAGAAAGTGGGAATGTGCTAATAAAATTTGTGGATGACAGCAAGTTGGGAGGTATTGCCAATACAGAGAAGGATCAGGATACCAAACAAAAAGATCTGGATGATCTTGTAAACTGGAGTATCTGGAATAGGATGAAATTGAATAATGGGAAGTGCAAGGTCACGCATTTAGGAACAAATAACAAGAATTTTTGCTATAAGTTGGGGACGCATCAGTTGGAACAGACTGAGGGGGAGAAGGATCTGGAGTACTAGCTGATCACGGTATGACAATGAACCACCAATGGGATATGGCCATGAAAAAAACAAATGTGGTTCTAGCTGTATCAGGAGAGGTATTTAAAATAGAGACAGGGAGTTGTTAGTGCTGCAGACCAAGGCACTGGTGAGGCTCCATCTGGAATATTGTGTGCAGTTCCGGTCCCCCATGTTTTAAAAGGATGAATTCAAATTGCAACAGATGCAGAGAAGGGCTACAAATATGGTCCATGGAGTGGAAAATCTGCCTTATGAGAGGAGACTCAAGGAGTTTGGCTTGTTTAGCCTAACCTAAAGAAGATTGAGAGGTGATATGATTGCTCTCTATCAATATATCAGAGGGATAAATATCAGGGAGGGAAAGGAATTATTTGAGTACAGCACCAGTCTGGACTCTAGAACAAATGGATAAAAATTGTCCATCAGGAAATTTAGGATTGAAATTAGATGTAAGTTTCTAACCATTACAGGAATAAAGTTCTGGAATAGCCTTCCAAGGGGAGCTGTGGGGGCAAAAAAAACATAACTGCTTTCAAAACTGAGTTTGATAAGTTTATGGTGGGGATGCTGTGATGGGATGACCTACTTTGGAAATTGACTGATCTTTGATCTATGGCTACTGATGGTGGATATGCAAATAGCCTAAGAAGGGAGGGTAGATGTAGTGGGATCTGAGTTATTGCAGAATATTGTTTCTTGGGTGACTGGCTGCTGAGACTTGCCCACATGCTCAGAGTTTAACTGATCGTCATATATGGGGTCAGGAAGTAATTCTCCCCAGGGCAGATTGGCTAGGGCTCTGGGGCTTTTTCTCCTTCCTCTGTATCATGGGTCATGACTCAACTACTGGTGAATTCTCTGTATCTGACAGTCCTTAAATCTTGATTTGAGGACTTAAAGAACTCAGTCTTGGGTTAGAGGCTTATTGCTGGAGGGGGTGGGTGAGGTCTTTCGGCCTGTAGTGTGTAGGAGGTCAGAGTAGATGATCATACTGATCCTTTCTGACCTTAGAGTCTATGCGTTTATGACTTAGGTGTTTTTGGAATGCTCATGACATGCTGAACATTATTATTTTATGCTTCTTGCAATGTCACAGGTGTGGTTATGAAGTTCTCCTATGTAATGCTCCCAAATGCGTGTCTCACGTGGCTTGAATAGACACAGGAAAACACAAAGCATAGTGAGAGTTTACACGTCACTGAGGCATGCATACAGAAACAATGGACTGGCCTAAATATCTGATATCTGCTCATCAACTAAGGGCATGGAGGGAGCCATGACAGATAAGCCAAGAGGCTAGCAAAGGAACAGGAGTTAAAGGCAGCGGCATTTTAGTCTGTTGAGCTATTCCTTCTAATCCATCTACAAAACAACATCAAGCAACTGAAAGACTGACCACCATGTGGGGTGAGAAGAAGGAAGTCTGGTTGGCTAGCGGTTGATCAACCAGCCTGTGCAAGATAACATCAAAGACTGTAAGGCCACTGAAGTGTTAAATTTAGCTTAGAATGTGATTTACCTTTTTATTTCTTTCTGATCCAGCCTTATTTACATTCTTTTTACTTATAATCACTTAAAATATTTCTGTACTTGCACTTATTTGCTTGTTTTTCTAAAGCAGTGCATGTGGCTTGATTGTGTGCAGGTATCTTATTTAGAGTGGCAGAGGTGGTGCACATCAATTTCTTTGATAAATTAACTGACCAATGAGCTTGAAGAGTCCTTTAGGCAGCACGTAGCTCTGTAAGATGGCATTTTCTGAAGTTACATCTGGGAGTGACGATGCTGTCTTGGAGCCATTCTATTGTAGAATCATATGAGTGTCTGGCCGAAAGTGCTCACTCATTAAGGTAGGGGCTGATTGCCTGCAGGAGACTCTGAGTGACCTGACCAGGAATGGGCTCACACAGAAGGGCAAGCATAAGACTGGTTTCAGGAGTCAGGCACTGGTGTGACACAGTGATTATACCAGTCCAACGTGTAGAGGGGAATGTCACAGCCTATATCCAATATACTTCTACTGGCAGATAGAGAGTCTAAGTCCTAGCTTTATTGTAGAATCACAGAATATTAGTCAGAAAGAACTGTAGAAAGCCATCTAATCCAATCGTACTCAAAGCAGAACCAACCCCAATTAAATCATCCCAACCAGGGTCTTTGTCTAGCTGCATCTTAGAAACCTCTAAGGATGGAGATTCACCACCTCTCTAGGTAACCCATTCCAGTGCTTCAATACCTCCAAGTGAGAAAGCTTTTCCTAATACCCAATCCAGACCTCCCCCACAGCAACTAGAGACCATTGCTCCCTGTTTGTAATAATTTGTTGAGCTAGCAGATTTCTTTTAGAAAGATACCCAGTTTTGATTTAAGACTGCAAGTGATGAAGGATCCAACATATCCATAAGTGAATTGGTTCAATGTTTAATGACTCTCAATGCTAATAATGTGTGCCTTATTTCTAATCCTACTTTATAAGCTTTCAGCTTCTACTCATTGAATCTTGCCTATGCCTGTTAGATTGCAGAGTCCTATGCTATCAGAAATCTTCTCTTTCTGTGAGTACTTAAAGACCATGAACAAGTCATTTCTTAACTTTCTCTGGGATAATCTAAACAGACAGAGCTTCTTTAGTCTTGGTCTTAATTATTTTGGGACAAATGCAATAGCCTTGGTTTTTAATATAACAATCAAACATTTTTTCTTATTTCTAAAAGATGTATGTTAGAAGACATATTGCTGTACCAAATCCAATTGGATCTGCAGTTATCAGATGAAATACTCCAGTGGAATGAATGTTCAGTGTGATGAATGGTATTTGCACTGAACAAAGACGTATAATTAGTGTGAACTTTATCAAAAGTAGTTATTTTCTCATAGTGAAAATTAGTGACACTTGTTCAATATTTAATGAGAAATTTGTACAGGAAGGAGTCTGTAGCAAATAAGCCATTACAGGGAACAAGGCAGTTGACTAGAGTTCCACCACAAAAATAGTGTTGAGCCATTGCCATGTATGAGCCTAAGAATTACTCCTCACAAGACAGTACATTACAATCTTTTTAAGAAAGAAAGAAAGAAATCTGCTGGCACTTATGAAGATTAACAAATTTATTTATCGCATGAGCTTTTGTGGGCAAAATCCCACTTCATCAGATGCATGAAGAAAGTTCCCCATCTTCAAACATTTGACAAAGTGGGATTTTCTCTCATGAAATCTCATACAATAAATAATTTGTTAGTCTTTAAGAATGCCACTAGCCTCCTTGGTTTTTTTGTTTTTTGTTTTTGTTTGTTTTTTTTTTTAATGAGCTAAACTAACACAGCTACCCCTTTAAAAAGAAAGAAAGAATACCTGTTTTCTTGCATAGCGATGAGGCAATCCACCTATAAACACAGGACCTGTCTCAAGCGAAAATGAATTGGACCACAGATTGGAAGGCATGCTTGTCTTTGTAGAAATTCCCAGGACAGACACTTCAGCTTCACACGGTGTCAAGTCTTGCCTGTATAAATTTAGAAGTAGCAACATTTTAAAACCATACCATACCTCACATTACTGCCTGTCTAACAAATTAATTAAGCTATGACTAAATTAAAGCATGCAAATCAAATAAATAGCTTATCTAAAATGTAATATAACATTTTGTGTGTCTTTGGGGTTTGAGATTCACAAAAATGAAGTCGTAATGTAAAACTTGATAATATAATTGGTCAGGGCAGGGAAGGAAAGCAGATGAAACCAAGGGAAATAAATGAATAACCAATCAGATTTTTAATAGTGTTAATAAGTAAGATTTTAATGTGTGGGAAAAATAGTTGTCTCTTGACCTACCATGTTTTAAGCAATAAACATCCTGGGATGGGGGAAGGGAGATTTAAAAAAGGAAAGAAAGTCAGTCCAGAAAAAGAGGTTTCTCTTAAAGATTTTGTGCCTCATCCTTTGATATTTACTTACACAAACACCCTTCTTGTGAGTAAAAGTTGTGAGACTCAGCCCTGCAAATGCTATGTATAGATTTGATGTGGCTGCACAGGATGTACACCAGTGCAGAATTTGGTGGTGACTTCAGTTCATATAAGAAGCAAAGGCAGATGCCAATAAATGTAAATACTTAATGCAAGCAAAACAATTTGGTTTTTCTTCTTTCTTTTAATAGAGGAACATTAATTTATGTTCCTTTAACCAACCGACACCAATTTTCTGCCTGCGAGAAAGGAAGCAAAAGACAGAAATATCAAAATCAGGCAACTCCGTTTGGAGTTTAGTTCTGCCTATCCTTTCTTCTGCACAGCAGGAAAGTAGAATTCCATTTAAGAGCCAGACCAAGGCACTTAAGTTTCTCCAGCTTCCTGAGTAATATGATTTAAGGATCTTCTATTGCAACTGTGCCAGGAAAGAGATTCAGCAAATGAACAAAATGAAAAATAAAGGTTGCCTATGCAATTTAAGTAGGATGCTGTAGATAAATACATTAATTCAGTTAATCTTAGGTAACAGAGAGGTGTCTGCAGAAGCCTTGGTTGGTTATGCATAGCTCATGAAAACAAGCCTTTATTTTCTTCCTTCTTCCCATCACAGACCCACACAATTGAATTCTCTGGGAAGACTCTTAATTTTGCCATTTATTTCAAAGGGACCAAGAGCAGACCTACATTAGCAATACATGTAGACAGTGGTATATGTTTCCTTTCCTTAGAATTGTGTTTGTATTATGTTCATGAAATCCGTCATCTTGTCAACACACTTGCTGCATTTAAAGACGATGAACTACTTTCTAATGGTCTACATATTTACAAGCAAAATACTTTCCCCACTTTTCTTCTAAAGATTCATTAGAACGTAACAGGATCAAAACAATAAGGTCTCAGGTTTAATGGAGAATAACCTTTCAAATTTGTTTGCTTTTTCCAAAAAGGCAACTTGTAGACTAGAATTAGATAGGAGGGATATGATTATTTGTTAAATGTTATGAAATAGTTTTAAAAACCTGTGAAAAAAAGATTTCCTTCTGTATTAAATTATTATTAAAGACTTTTCATGGAATTTAGGCTTTTTTTTCTCTCTCTCATGCTAATGAAATACAGTTGAAGCTTGTGCTGCATAGTCAAAGTATAACATTTTACATACTGTATTTTCCAGACTATAAGTTGCGATTTAAAAAAAAAAAAATATATATATATATATATATATATTTTAAAGGGTATGACTTATATAACAATGTGACCTATATATCAAATTTACAAAAAAATGAAATAAGTGGTCTTTGGAAAATGGAGATGATAAAGGAACTGAACTAAATGACATTCAGATAATGTCTCTGTCAATAATGGTCTGATGGTAATTGCCATTAGCGCCTTAACTGAATGCCTGTTTGTATTAAAACCGCAGACTAAGGATATGCAAGAGTTTCTCTCCGCCAATCATCTTCTCACAACACTGTTTCTATAAAAACAGATTTGGGATATGCAGAGTCCCCCATGTTAACATAGTCTCTGGCCGGCTCAGTTAATTTGTGTGTGTCCTCTGGCAATTAAGTAATTACTGATGGTAAAGACCAATAAAACACACTAAATCATTATATATAGGGTACCTATGAAGGTAAGTCCAGTCAATCTCACTGCATCTGTCATTCCAGTGAAGAAAAACCACCAAGCTTCAACAATGACAAATCCACAACCAAGTGACTTTTAAGACCAATGGTGCTGATGAAAGGATTAAAAAGTTATGCCGCTGAACTCAAACTAATGGTCATCAGATTCACAGAAGAAAATAGTAACAGGGCAGCTAAACAAAAGTTTAATGTAAGTGAAAAATTAGTTCGCAACACTTGTTACTTGTTAGCTCTGTGTTCTTGAGGAATCAGAGCATAGTATCCAGCCTGTGCCTTCCCCCCCCCACACATCCCCCAACCTCTGCTTGAACTGAAGACCAAAAACAGTAGGAAATGGGAGACATCCTTATCTACCCATATCCAAAAGCCATCAACACAATTAATGGAGCTTCATTTGCTATGGAGAGCCAGGCTTCAAAGCAAGAACTGCACTGAACCCTGGGATTGAATCAGCAGGAGCCACACTGAACTCTGGGATTAAAGAAGCAGGAAAGCATTGCCTGATGGGGAATCTCACACCAAAACGAACAAACTCAGCAATTATCAGACCATTCTAGTCACAGACATGATAACTGATACCCAAAATACTGAGTCTGCCTGATTGTATTGTGAGCTTCTCTGAACCATTACACCCAGCCAGGAAAGTGTATTGGCCACATAAACAAGTCCTTATAAAAAACTTTTACCCACATCCAGTGGTAGTGTAGTGTGTGTCCTGTGCAAGTCCTTGTACACTAGTGTGTGTCCTGTCTAAGTCCTGATTGGATCCTGTCTGAATCCTGTGTGAGTCTGGATTGAGTCCTGAATTCTGATGCTTGGATCTAAAGCTGTATCATTTCCACTGGGATTTGGCTTTTCTTCCTTGCTGATTGCTGTGGGAGCTTTGTTTCCATCCAGCCTTTGACCCTGATCTGCGCAACGGGGAAACCTTTCTGCTACACACAGTGGTGAGACACCCCCCCAACTTCTCTCCCCCCCCCTTTGTTAATTACGACTCTCTCTCTAGGCCTGATACAGTAGAATCTAGGTAATATTGTAGCTGGGTGTTTTTCTTTCCTTGTATATTTAGCAATGCTGTAACTGGGTACTTTGGGGTATTCTTCTCTCCTTTGGTAATTATTAGAGCAAGTTTTAGATACCAAGCAATAAGATGACTTTTGTTATCAAGCCAGTTTCCAGACTCTTCTAAGATGTCATTCCCTCTCCTTTGTGGTCTTGGCTTCTTTATATCGCTTTGCAGCAATGCTTTTATTACCTAGCCAAAGATCCCTGTAATGCCCACAACCCTGTACGGTTTGCTCATTGATAGGGATAGTAGCCTGATTGACTCCAGGGGCATATAAGGGTGACAGCTGACAAGTCCTGTTTTGACCCAGCCTGATTGAGTCCAGGGCATATAAGGGTAGCAGCTGAGAAGTGCTGTGTGACCCAGCCTGCTCAAGATCCATAATCAAGCCTAGTTTGGTACGGTACAGGGGCACAAAAGGGTAGCAGCAGAGAAGTGCTGTGTGACCCAGCCTACTGAGTTCAGGGACACATAAGGGGTCAGCTGAGAGTGCTGATAGGCCCGGTCCACTCAGACGCACCAATATAGAAACACAAATCACACAAGCAGCACACTAATAGAATTACCATCTTCCCCAAAGAGAAAGCAACCCTAATAAATGAGCATACCCCGAGTTGGGCAAAGTTGGTAACACAACTGGCGAAAAATGAAAGATTCACTTCAAGTCATGAAATGGAGAAAGAAAACGAACTGCGGACAAAAAGCCAGGTGGCCTGATCTGGAAGATCATCTTCTCCAATGGATAGTGGAGCAAAGAGCTCAAGGACGCAGACTGTCCACTGTTCAGGTGCAACTGAAGGCCCAGACAATGGCCTGAGAAATGAAAGTGCAAGAATTTGTTGGAGGGCCATCCTGGTGCTTCCGTTTCATGCAGAGGCATCAATTTAGCATGCGGGCACAAACAACGATGTACCAGAAACTTCCAGCTGAATCACAAGAGAAAGTTGACAGTTTTCTGGCCTTTGTGAAGTCCATGACTGAAGAGTATGGTGTGACTCCTGAGATATAATTAATATGGATGAAGTTCTGCAGACATTTGACATTCCCATTGGCTGAACAGTTAATGAGAAAGGGGAGAAAAACAGTGAACATCAGAACAACCAGTCACAAAAAGTCACACTTCACTGTTGTCCTGGCGTGCTGTGCGGATGGAAAGAAACTTCTGCCTATGATTGTTAAGAGGAAGACCATGCTGTGTGATTCGTTTCCAGCCAGCGTCATCATGCAGACTAATAAAAAAGGTTGAATGAATGAAGACATGATGGGGTTTTGGCTGGAACGATGTTTCAGCAGACACCCAGACGGTCTTTTTAAAACACAAAAAGTACTACTGATCATGGACAGTATGAGAGCGCATACAACAGTGCATATAACTAATGTAGCAGCGCACCCCTTATAGCAGTGTGACTTATATAATGGTTCAACCAAGATATGATTTTTTTTTTAAATTGATGCTTTTCCATTAGTGCAATTTATATAACTGTGCAACCAATATATGAATTAAAAAAAAAAGGACACTTTTTCATTAGTGTGACTTATACAATGGTGCGACTTATAGTCTGGAAAATATGGTAATCTCTTATTTTCATTTTTAAAGAATGAAATGGTTTAATTTTTCTGTAAGCATTTGTGCCATTTACCCGACTGTATGACTTCAAAACATCATAACCTAAAACTGATAGACTATTTATTAGGCTGAACATCTCAGTGTCTTATTTAGCATTGTAAAAGGATAGAAGGCATACATTTTTATTATGAACACTGCATATTTTCATTATATTGTTCTTATTTGGTATTTAGAAACAATAAGTAATAAGAAACATATGGTTTGTTCCTGCTGCTGTATATCAACAGGGAAATGAATAGAGTAGCACATTTTTTCTAGAAGACCATATCAGCTATGTCTACATCAGGCAAACTTTGTTTGGATTTATTATTCTGAACTAAGAAGTTCAACTTTAGTTCAAACTAACCTCACATTCTAGTTCAAACCACCACTTAGTTTGAACTAGAATGTGCAGTTAGTTCAATCTAACCAGCTTAGTTCGAACTTCTTAAGTTCATACTAAGCATTAGTGCAGGACTTGGCCAGACTTAGTTTGAACCAACGTTTGAACTAAAGTGGTTAGTCTGGACTAAGTATGGGTACTAACTAGTTTGAGCTAAGTGTTCCTTAGTTTGAACTTTCTTAGTTTGAACTAGGGAAAACCTAGCCACAGGCTAAATTAGTCGGGACTAACTTGCCAGTGTAGCCATAGCCATCTGTTATTAATTGTGTTCAAAAAGTATAGTGTTAAAAATATTACAGATGATGAGATTACCCCCATTAAAATATTCAATACTGTCCAGGATGGTGTTTTAATCTAATTCAGAATTTACTCCTTTAGCGATTCAAATTAAAAGTGTTGCTGTATTTCTTGGTTTCATTTTGACCTCATAGTTTTTTGTCTTCCCACTCTTTTAATCAAATGTTAGAGCATTCTAGTAGCTAAAGTCAGGGAGAGGAGGCAGGAGAATATTGTAGTGAGACCTTAAAGTGACAGCAGATTTTTTTCTCCCATTTTTTGCAGAAATACTATAGTAATTTTGCGCGTGCGCGCGTGCACACACACACACACACACACACACACACACACACACACACACACACACACACACACACACACTGCTATTCATCAGATTAGAGACTTGCATACAACCAAGTCTGCCCGCAGTGTTTCCTGCTTGTGCACTCACACACTTTGCTAACAGTCCCAAGTGACTGTGCTGTTCTGGGGCGCTTGAAAGCTTGTCTCTCTCACCACCAGAAGTTCATCCAATGAAAAATATTTCCTTGTCTCTCTTGTCATTGTTCAAGCATTTCTATTAAGTTAGAGTCTATTGTGGCATTTTGAAAATGTACATCCCACAGCAGGGATCTCTAACATAGATGCCAAGCCGAAGGTTCAAGCACACACCTTGGGGGAACCAGTGAAGAGGAGCACTGACCAGCAAAAACAAAAGTCAGTATCTATGTTCTGTAGATTTAATTTTTTAGGGGAAATTTTTTATCAAGCTTTTAAAATCCTTTATTCTACAATCCACACAGAGGGTGCTTTAAAGGTCAAGGGAGGAGATGAGGATTTTGCATAATTATAAATGTAGAAATGCATAAAGAATCATTCAAGTACTTCTGATCGTTTAGCTATTGGTAATTGTGCCTCAGCCCATTCCAGCAGTAATTGTTCAGATACATAATTTGTGCTTGCATAAACGTAATCATTAAATACTGCCCTATTAATTACAACTAGGAAGATGAGTTATATCTATGTAGAATTGAATCCATTGCCCAAAGCTATTCAGGTTGGAAGGATGGAAAGGTCAGACAACTCTTTGAAACATCACAGAGAGAAAAATTCCTTAACATAGCAATAACATCTACATGAATTCCAAATCCTTGCATGTGGTGTGCCCATACTTCCTGACATTTATTAGTGATGATTAAATAACATGTGTTGGCTTGTGGCAAGCTGGTAAAAAGTAATAAAACAGAAAGAGTTCATTTTTTCTAGACTCATTAAATGTCAGTCAGACTGGCTATCAAGATCCATTTTAGATATCTGGTCTTCATGGGGGGGGGAGACAATGATCCAAAAAGGAGACTGAAACTTAACTTGTTTCCAGCAATTTCACTTTTGATTTGATCATTATAAACAATCTCTTTTTTTATATATTTTCTGGAAGTATGAAACTTTAAGTTGGAGTGTTAACATTCCTTCTATAAAGCAAGAGGAAAAGTAAAAGTAGAAACTGGTATATCCAACTATGATTACTTATCCAAATGTGAATTACAGTAATAAAGGGGCAGTGATGTTAAAATGTGTATATATATTTGAACAACAGCAACAACTTCTTTCTTTAACTATGTTGCAAATAGGATTTTAGACTATTAAATCTGATGTCGTGCATTTTTTATTCTACCTTTGCTATGTGAAATATTCACTTTTTGAATTTCTTAGCAATAAAGTGACCTTAGCACTTTCTTAGCAATAAAGAGAGAAATATAATGGGGGGGGGTTATAATAAGTGCCAGTCTAAGAGAAAGTCTCAAATATTGGCATTGACCTATAATATCAGGACATCTGACCACCTTACTGAGCCTGAATGATGAAAACAGACTAGTCAATTTCACTTTACTCAGTCAATATCAAGTTACTTTCAGGGTCTGGTTTCACATAGCAGCATCTTGTTGCAACCATTGCAGGAAATTTTTTATTTAAGAAATTCTATAAAAATATTTATATAATGGAAACATTTCTATACATATGCTTATTTTTAACAAATCTAAAATTTGGACTCAAATTTGATCCAGCAATGTGCTTTTAAATATCTAAGGGTTTGTAAAGATTTGTGATAGTATTTTGACTTCTGTTTTACCCTATGGGCTCCAACTCCTCATAGTGCTGTAGGAGCAAGAAGCAAGGCAGTAAAATTTAGAAATGAAGTCAAAACTTCAGTGAATTTAAGTAGGTGAGGAAAACCTTTTTCTCTTAATCATGAATTATTTGGTTTGAAGTTTCACTGTCTGAGCCCCATTATAGTTGCTGGTCCTGGTTCCCCCCTTATTTGTCATAGAAAGCATCAGTTAGCACACAAACTAATGTTTCTGAAGAACTAATGAGTCAATAACTTTCTGTTTCCTACTGCTACATGTAGCATTCCTGTACTTCCAGGGATGGGAAGCTGGTTTATTCCCCAGATATTTTTCTTTTTCTTTCTTTCTTTCTTTCTTTCTTTCTTTCTTTCATCTGAGGCACTATAAATTATGCAATAGGAGTTAACCGCACAATGGCACAGAAAAAATGATATAGAAGGGAATGGGAAAGAGTTTGTGTTTGTTTTATTGTTTCAGAAATGAATACCTGTGCTAAGTTTCTCATGTTTGTCCTAAGAGAGCTCATGTTTGTCCCATGATGAACTATTGGATACCTAATTAAAACAGGAAATAAAAACCCTGAGTTTTCTATTGGCTGATATCCGACAACCCTGATTATTTATTCTATTTGAAAAAATAAATAAATAAAACCAAGAAAAATATCCTAAATTTAAGTGAACTCTGACAATGTTAGACTTCTGAAATTCAAGAAAAAAAAATCTTATTTGCAGGGTAAGAGAATGCAATAGAAACCCTGGACACAAGCACTATTGAGCATTGACAAAATTCAGATCTCGATTTAAATTTCAAAGCTGGCACCTTTATACAAAGGTGGAAGAACAAATTTACTCTTCTTCTATAGCAGTGGAGTTCTTCAAGATGTGTCCCCCTGTGGGTGCTCCATTTCAGGTGCACCTATGCCCTGAGGCTATGATCAGAGATATTTTTGTAGCTGTACCCATTTAGCCCATGCATTAGTTTCACACATCCTCATGCACCATACCAAGGCTATATAGGACTGCACAGATGAACTGAGCTCAGTTCCTTCTCCACCAAGGCAATTCTAAAGCAGGGCAGGCAGTGGAGCTCCCACAGAGTCACACATCTTGAAGACCTCCAGTTATAGCAGAAGGCAAAGAAATTCTCACATCTGTTTTACATACAGAAGGTGTGGGATTCAAACTCCAGGGTGTTGGATTATATGAGGTCCCGTCCAACCCTATGATTCTATTCTATTCTCCTTCTTCTTCAAATGTGGATGCCCCTTTTCATGTGACTTCTGAGCAGTATTTCCCCGCTAAGGAAGTGAGTGATTTGGCACAGAGTTCAATGCAACAGAGAAGAGTGTGTTGCCCACAGCTGCATCTGATCTTGTCACAGTCACCAGGTGTAATGATTAGACTGCCTTTATAGCTACACTAGGTATGGTAGACTGGGGAGAAGAAGAGAGGCCCTTGGTGACAAAAGGTCAGGTTAGGGACTGCTTAAAGAAACTAGATGTGCACAAGTCCATGGGGCCGGATGAACTGCGTCCGAGGGTGCTGAGGGAGCTGGCTGATGAGATAGCAGTACCATTGGCCATTATCTTTGAAAACTCGTGGCGAACAGGGGAGGTGCCAGAGGACTGGAAAAAAGCAAATATAGTACCTATCTTCAAGAAAGGCAAAAAGGATGATCCTGGGAATTACAGACCTGTCAGCCTCACCTCAATCCCTGGAAAAATCATGGAGCAGCTTCTCAAAGAATCCATCCTGAAACACTTGGAGGAAAATAGAGTAATCAGGAACAGTCAGCATGGATTCACCAAGGGTAAATCATGCCTGACCAACCTCATCGCCTTCTATGATAAGATGACTGGATTTGTGGATGCGGGAAGAGCTGTTGATGTGATATACCTTGACTTTAGCAAGGCTTTTGATAGTTTCCCACAGCATTCTCATTGGCAAATTAAGGAAGTATGGGTTAGATGCATGGACTGTAAGGTGGATAGAAAACTGGCTAGAACAACGGTTTCAGCGTGTAGGAATCAATGGCTCCATGTCAAGTTGGCAGGCAGTAACAAGTGGTGTGCCCCAGGGGTCGGTCCTGGGGCCAGTTCTGTTCAATGTTTTCATTAATGATCTGGATGATGGGATAGATTGCACACTTAGTAAGTTTGCAGATGATACCAAACTGGGGGGAACGGTAGACACCCTAGAGGGCAGGGACAGGATTCAGGGAGACCTAGACAAATTGGAGCAGTGGGCCAAGAGGAATCTCATGAGGTTCAACAAGGATAAGTGTAAAATCCTGCACTTGGGACGAAAAAACCCCATGTACTGCTACAGGCTGGGGAGTGATCAGCTAAATAGCAGCACTGGAGAAAAGGACCTGGGAGTCATGGTGGATGGGAAGCTGGACATGAGTCAGCAGTGTGCTCTTGCTGCCAAAAAGGCCAATGGCATACTGGGCTGCATCAGAAGAAGTGTTACCAGCAGATCAAGGGATGTGATCATTCCCCTCTATTCTGCACTAGTGAGGCCACATCTGGAATACTGTGTCCAGTTTTGGGCTCCCCACTACAAAAAGGACATGGACAAATTAGAGAGAGTCCAGAGGAGGCAACCAAAATGATCAAAGGGCTGGAGCACAAGCCCTATGAAGAAAGACTGAAGGAACTAGGCTTATTTAGCCTGCAGAAGAGAAGACTGAGGGGGGATTTGATAGCAACCTTCAACTACTTGAAGGGTTGCTCCAAGGAGGAGGGAGCTCGACTGTTCTCGGTAGTAACAGAGGGCAGAACGAGAAGCAATGGTTTCAAGTTACAGCTGGGGCGGTCCAGGCTGGATATTAGGAAAAACTTCCTTACTAGACAAGTGGTGAAGCATTGGAATAAGCTGCCTAGGGAGGTGGTGGAATCTCCATCTCTGGAGGTGTTCAAGTCCCAGCTGGACAAAACACTGACTGGGATGATCTAATGGGAGTGGTCCTGCTTTTTTTGGCAGGGGGTTGGACTAGATGACCTCATGGGGTCCCTTCCAACCCTATGATTCTATGATTCTATAGATAAATGTAATAATGAATACAGAGCTAAAGGATGCTTAAGATCAATAAAGACTAGATTCAGATCCCAGCTATTGAATAATTAATTTTGGTAGCTATTTGAGAAGGCTTGCAGGAATCTTGTCTTTGTTGAGTAAAGAGAGAAAAAAATGTGTATATGACTATCTGATATTGCTGCAACGTGATGCCAAATAAATTTCATAAAGACCCAATGTATTGCATTAAAACAGATAATCCAGTACCCTAGGAAAGGACAGTGATTTGGTGAAGCCTGATGACTGTTAAACCAAACGTATAGTTTACATTTCTGGAGGTCAGTATTTCTGGCTGATCATTTCCCACTATTTCATAAAACCTCTATACATGAGGAACAAGATCTATCTATCCTTCAGAACCGTCAGTGAACCATGCTTCGAATCTCAGAATCTGTAAGCTAGGGTGAGGTGTTTGACCTGCATCTTGAATTGTTAGGTAAGAACTATTCAGAAGCTTCCGTGAAGGACAAGAATTGAGTTTAATGAGGTAGGGATGCCACAGTGGTCTTGGCCATCTTGGTGCAGTTAATACAACTCCGGCCTGAAATTGTCTGATTTCACTGAAAACCTTCAATAGTAATGGTGGTGGTGGTGGATGTGTGTAGAGAAGTCCTTCTTTCATCAGGTGAGAAATGAATCCCCATGAGATAGGGGAACAAGGCCTATCTGGCACAATTTGTGTTGACATCTCTGGCAAACAGATTGACTTCCAGGAATCCCTAAGCTAGGAATAAAACATGAAGAATTCCAGAATTTATTTCCAATTCATAATTTAGAAAGAAATGTCTGCTGAGATTGTCTGCCATGATGTTGTGAATAATTGAGAGACAGAAACATGAGATGACTATGTGGTTGTTTATGCACCAATTCCAAAGATTTATCACTTTGGCACAGACAGGCAGAGAACACACTACTTCCTGATAGCAGATATAATATATGCATGCCATGTTACCTATTATTATCTTTATTGGCTTTGATCTGATTAGTGGTAGAAAGTGTATTTAGCATTACTGATTGCTCACAATTCCACAAGATTTATTAGACAAGCTGCTTTTGTGGTGACCATTTCCTACATGTTGTGAGTTCCCAAACATACTCTCTAAACCAAAAGTAATGTGTCTGATGTTATCAACTGGTCCAGTGAATCTGAACAAATGGAACAACTGTAAAGGTCTTGGCAAAGTCTTTCCACCAGTTGAGTGAGCATAGAATACACTGAGGAAAAGATAACCTACAGAGGATGTATTTGGTAAGTTTGTAAACCATTCAAGGCCATCAGAGATGTAACTTGGCATGCTGTGCTACAAAGACACATGCAGATGTCAGGGCTGGCTCAAGGGGCTGTGGTGCTCCGAAATGACTTTTGGTTTCGTGCCCCCCCCCCCCGATCAGTGGGGAACAGCCAGCTGAAAGGCAGAGTGGGCCAGACCAGAAGTGGGGAAAGAAAGTGGAGCCTGCCCTATGGGCTGACCTGCTCCAACCCTTAGGGCAGAATGGCCGGCTCGGGGATGGCCAAGAGTGCAGTCTGGCTTCTGAGCTGGCCCGCTCTGCCCCTCTCACAGCACCATGGCTGTCCCTAAGGCAGTGGTGCCCCAAGCCATTGACTTATTTGCTTATGGGTTGAGCCAGCCCTGGCAGACATGTGTCCCAGCAGTTTAAGATAATCTTTTACTATAACCTGAGGACTGCCCTGCATCGTTGTGATGAGGTTTTGATGGTGTGAGAAATCTGCTGCGTGGTAAGCACACTGTTTATCACTGCATCCAGGCAATCTCCTATTAATAATTATGTCCAAATAGCCCAGGTGGGCAGCAACTACTTCTAGAAACTGTGAGAACACACTTGGTGTGGAAGACAGCCTGAAAGGAAGATCCCTGTATTTTTTGGGTCCAGTGTTGATTCAGAAATGAAGAACCATCCTGTGTGATGAATAGTAACTTGAAAATATGTCTTGTAGGTCAAGGTTGAATTAGAATTATTGTTGCCACGTCCCTCCCCCCCAACATTTTTTTCTGTTTTACATATCAGTTTAGAGTCCTGAGGTCTAAAATTGATTTTTCACTCTCCCTTCTTTTTGGGTATAAAGAGGTACTTTGAATAGAATTCCCTTGCACAGGGACTGGCTCTTTGGCTTCTAAACTTAGAAGTAATATCATTCCTTGTTCTAGTAATTCATCATGAGTACTGATTCCAAGGGATCTCAGAATGGTTCTCAACTTGCTTAATGCATCTAAAGAGACATTCATTGAGTTCCCAAAGAACTTGTGACTGTCAAAAGGGAGGTTTTCAATGGTACTTTGAACCGCTCCCTCAGAAATTCCACATCTATGTCAAGATGCTTTTCTCATGACCACTGAAATGGATGTGTATTACACTGCAGTATTTGCTACATCTAAGATTGTTGGCTATCCCTCTGTAATGAGGTGGTTTGATCTCCTTCTGAGCCAGAGGGCAGGAGTCACCCTTTCTATTCAAGTGGATGGAGCCAGACAAACCTCAGCCATCCCACCAGGAGTGGATTGACAGGAGAGAAACTATAAAAGGCAGACTGTTGATCTTGCTGCCACACCCAGAGACATCTTGTTCACTGGGGACTCTGTGCCTCAGAAGGAGCTGCTGGAATTGCCACTGGCCACCTACATTGGCAACAGCAAGGACACCATATGGACTCACACTTCTGAACTTCCTGCTGTACCCAGAGATGCTCTATCTGCTAGAAAACCAGTGCCGGGAGAGGAACCACCAGGGCTGCCTCTGACCACCTACCCCAGTGAAACCAAGGATGTCCCATGGACCCAGGTATACCACAAAAGAAGTAGCTCAGGGGTAAATGGGCTGTGTATGTATCTAGACATGCTGCTCATCCCAGGGATGCATCTACTGTTATGGTAAATGTTGGGGAAGGGCAGTCAAAAGAGACACCTGCACAACCATTTTGTGAGGCTAGTTCCTGCAAGTGACAGATTCCTTTTTAAAGGTGCTTATGGAAAGTAGCACAATGGACTATCTTAGTTGAATAAATACTCCTAAGCCATCTTTGAAGGCAATGCATTCACAATCTTCCATGGTCTATAATCAAAGTACCAGCTGCTATGTGCCCCAGGATTGGAAGACAGTTCTTGACCAGGATTTATAGGGTTATCTGGATTGTGCTGTATAGGGACATGAACATATTCGCTGGAAGTTGCTATTGAATCATGATGAGCTCTGAAGCATTATAACGTTTCCACAGGTGTCAGGGTGGATTTCTGAATATTCAACTATCAGCCTGTAGTAAGTCAGGGTAGTAACAAAAGGGACAACCTCAAGAAGGGGAATTTCTTAACTACTATACAACAATGTGTAAGAATCAAAAGGTGTTTTTTTAATGGGGAGGGGGCAAAGAAAGAAAGAAAGAAAAGTTAGTAAGTATAAAGTAACTATCTACTAAAATGTTAAACAGAGAACAGGCATATGTTGAAGACTGTGTTTCAGGACAAAGACAGTTGAGAAGGCATGTGCAGCCCTGTACAGCCTCAGTGCAGGGCATGAAGATGCATCCATGGGCTAAATGAGAATTACTATAAAAAAATTCTAGTCAAAGGTGCAGGGTGCAGGTGCAGCTGAAGTGGAGCACCCACTGACACTTGAAAAAGAAAAAGAAAGATCTGAAACTATTAAATTTAGGAATTGAATTTAACACTGCATCTCTTTTCTGGATTCTCTATTCCTTCCATGTTCTCCTCAGTGTGACTTCCATGTTTGTGACCCCTGTGGCCACATCAGTTGTGGTAGCTATAATCTAATGTCTATGACACCATCAAATAGCTCAACATCTCCCGGAAAAGGTGACGGTTTTGAACAAAAGCATGAGGTATGGCAACTGTGAGCAACTACATCACATTTTTGTAATGTACAATCATTCTTGTTTCATGCTGTCCTTCTTGGGATAAAGACTTTTAAAGGAACTAAAATTTAGAATGTTCTCATTCTTGAATGAGGGGAAGAAAGAATCCTTTGAGCCTCCGATTAAGTTTTATGACAATGATGGAAAATTGTTCAAAATGATTCAGTTCTTGTACCTGACGATTCTGAACAAGAGCAGAGTGATACACTGAGGATTTGTTCTTGTGATGATCTTATGTTCAGTTCTAAACTTCTCCCTTCATGCCATAGATTTGAAAAGATTTATTATGTGATTTGCATCCAAAATCTGGCATAATAATCTAATTAAACTATTATCTTTAAAAGGCTGTAAAACAACAGTTAGTATCAAACTAATTTGTATTATTAAGTTGTTAACAACTGCTATTATGATCAATTAAGTATAATTAAATTCATCTTCCTCTTTTAAAATTTTAGGAGAAAAAACACTAGCTTATTCTCCCGCAAATAATATGATGTTTCTGGGGGAAAAAAAGTTATTACTCATGGGAAATAAAAACATATGCCACATACTGAGCTTTGATTTAATGAATGATTGTAACTTTGAGGGTTTTTTTTTTAATTACACTGACACAAAATAAAGCAAAACCAGTTAGATGCAAAATAACATTTAACATTATAAAACTTTGATTTTCAAACTCAGTCCTTGACCTTGCAAGAGCTTTCATGAGAGTTAATGGGAGTTATAGGTTGGCAGGGCTTGCCAGTTCAGTCCTTACAAAATATCAACAAGTGTTCTCAGTTCATTTTATAGAAAATGCATCAGATGAATTTAGTACTCATGAAAGGTTCCAGAATGGCAACCTTGAAAAGTGCACTTCATTTATTTACAGAATGAGTACTGAAGAAACAGCAGTAAAGGTTAACAAAATATATACAGCATAGTGTTTTTCTCATACTTGCCAATTTTGTATGCATTAGTTCAGCCTGACATCCAGTCCATTTAAGTTTCATTCTTCTGTTTCATTGCAAAATCTAAACAATACAGGGTATCCCTGTTTGTTAGTACCCCAATTCAGCAGTTCACCCCTCTTCATTAAGGTACTTTAGCACATGTTTAACTTTTGACACATGCTCAAGTACCATAAGAATGTTATTAATTTTTTTTGTTAATTAGGAATGTATTGAAGCATATGCCTAAATGCTCTGGTTCACTGGGATCTAGTTTAATGTGTGTACACAAACAGGGAGTTTGGTCCTGTTTGTTCACAGAATTTAAGATTTTTAAAAAATTCTCAGTATTTTAATTTCAGTTGTTCACCCTTAAGGAAAAATTAACTACAGTTGAAAAAGGATGAATTCAAGTTGATTTAATAGGAATTACTTAACAAATACTTAAATATTTTTTCCAGAGAGGGATATCCTGATACCCTTTCAATAATTTTTTTTAAACTATCCTGCTGAATTGCATAACAGGTCTATAACAGTCTACTTTTTTTACAGGATGGTTTAATACACCTGTAGAAAGGATGACATTTTCTGTTAATTTGTTTAGTTTTCCATAAAGCCCATGCAAAGGCATACACAAATTAATCTTGAAATACATGAGAGAACTCCCATAATCCTTCCCCATTTCTAGAAACAAATTTAGTGATTTTGAAATATTTAATCCCCATATCTCTTTCTCTTCTAGAGGAAAACAAGAAGGTCCAGAAAAATTACTTTGTTCTCTCATTCCCCCATTCCCTAATTTCTCTTACTTGGACTTGACCCTGACAGTAAAATTTTCAGGGGTTTCAGAATAGGACAGGAAATTTTCTACCTATGGAGCAATCTTTTAAAAAGACCATATATGTAGTGGAGTCCAGTGGGACAAAGCTGTTATACTAGCATTTTTACCGGTCCTTTGCTATCTCTTGCAAGATTCAGAAGATTCTTCAGAAGGGTTCTTGGCCCCACTCAGAAGATACAGGAAAAAAATGGTGTCTAGTCAGTGAGACAGTAATACCAGACTGCCCTCTTTCACTGTGCTAGCTGCCCACATCATAAGTAAGTAGAATGATAGGTGGAGAAGCAGGCTTCACAGTGTTGTGATATCCACTCCCCAGGAAGGTGGGTGGAAAGATTCAAGAAGTGTTCACATATTTGCTTTTGCATTCCTCCCCTGAGCTCCATGATATACTATGTTAGGGAATTCCCAAACTGGAACATTTGCTGTGGCAGGTGTACTCCTTCATTAAAGTAACCATTTTTTTTGTACCACAACCTCCTTCTCAGGCTGCTTCAAGGGCAGAACAACAATGGAGTAGCCAACATTCATGGTGGATCACAAACTCATGATCTAGACTCTAGAAAGGAGCTTCAGGGCCTCCCATACAAGAAGGAAATAGGAGGGTGAGAGAGATCCCAAGGCACCTGAGGAAGGAGAATATGGAAGATCACAGCTCCTTTTGCAAGAGGGGACCACATGCAGAAAGGACCATCTAGAAATGTTCCACTGAGTCAAACAAACGCCTATGCTTTATAGCACATGAAACGAACATTACTGTTTTGCACCAATAATTTAATTCCATCTATCTTAGATAATTTTTGGACTCCTTTATTCCAAAATCTGAGCATTAATTTAATGTACTTATCCCCACAACACCACTGTGAGTGAGAGAACGACAATTATCAGATATTTTCTAAATGACAAACTTGCTTTCCTGAAGTTTCTTTCTTGGTGCTTGTTCCTTTTGCTGTATCTGTGCAAAAGTACCTGGGGTCAGAAGAAGGCTTTCTGAGAACCCAGAAACTTCTCCAGTTAATTAGGAGTCGAAGGACTCAGCACATTTAACTTTATTTTCAGTTTAATGGGGGATTAAGAGATATTATTAAATTATATCTATTATGTAAGTTCTCATATTTTATGCAACAAAGACTTTCAGAAACAGTATATTGTTCTGTTCTTTCCTCTATATTAATTTATAATGACTAAAATACAGCCTCATTACCATGCCTACTTCATTTTGTACTGTTAAAAAATAATTTGGACTATCCTAACTCCAAGATTATGAATAGGTTTTTTAAAAAAAATTGGAAAACTGATTTAATAAATCCCTTGCAGATCACTTGTACGGGACCAGGTTTAAAATACAAGTTTACCCTAAATAACCACATAAGGATGAAAGCCTCAGGAAAACACATGTTGTTGAAAATATCTTTAAAAGATATAGAGTTTATGGATATGTAGCAATCAGTGAACATTTTTAATTCAGTGAGTGGGTGAGGGGAAGATAAAAAAGGAAACAAAACAATCTTAATTAAAAAAAAAGTTTACCTTGTTTTATTTTTCTTTCCTGTGACAATGAAAGTTTAAATTATAATAGAGATACTATTCTGGGCAAAGCAGTTCTACCACTAAGCTAGAAGTTGCTGTTCGTCTTGTAGAAAGACTCTTAGTACTAAAATGATAGGTGAATTGTAAATATGTAAGATAAATGGGAGATCAATTCTAAACAGTGCAAGAAGCACATTTTTATATTTTTAAGCATAAATAACTTTGCAGGACTTTGTAACTGGTAGGAGAAATCAGTTTTTCTTCAATAAGAAACTAGGAGGATGTAGAATCATGGAGCTTAGTACCTTGAGTGTGTGGCAGTAAATACTGTTAGAGTCAAATTAATTTTGAGTATCTGACCCAGATACCTCCAATTTACGTACACTGTGACAGCTCTGATGGTCAGGATTGAGCACTTAAACTCATATGTTCAGAAATTTATCCATATAGTTATTTAGTTCTACCATTTGTGAACTCATTATTGCTTTTGTGCCACCAACTCTTAAAAGGAGGAATTAGATACTTGTAGAAAATTGTCATCTCAAAATATTGTTTTGTTTGAAATTGTATTGCTTTGAAACCCCATTCCTTTTAGAACACTTGGCACACAAATAAAAGGATTACATTTAGATGATCAAATATTTTTATATGAACTAATGTGTGGCATTATCCCTAGGGTGGGAGCTTTTTAGTCCAACTGCTTTTCTATTTAGCTGTGGAAAAACTAAGATCAAAACAACATTCTCTAAATATGACGTGCAGGCCAGTAAAGTGAACTCAAAACACATAAACAGGAATTTTGAATAATATATCTTAAACGTTCTCTATTTTAATTTTTTTTATCCCATAGTTTACAATCCTAGTTCTTACTTGATTTTTTTGATCCTACCCAGTACCGCCATTTCAGGTGGAATAAGTGTTATGCTTTGCGTCTCTGCCTGAATAGTGTCACTGTACAGCAGAAGTGCTCATCTTGTGCTGTAGTTGTGGTAATCCCATTTTGATGTTGTACAGGGTGAGTGGATTTCCTGCTAGCAGATTCTGTTGGATGACCAAACAGTAGCAGTGCCAACCCTTTGGTACAGTAAGTAAAAGACAGAACCTGACCATGTCACAAACCCAGTGTCTCATCCAATCTTCTAGTGATACAGCCCATCTACCCTCTATAAGTATCAAATGGGAGAGGGCTGCCTACATTGGTAGTCTAGATTCTTGCTTAAGCAAAGAAACCAACAAAAAGAGCAAGATCCCTTGATGCTTTCCATCTAAATATCAAGATATCAGCCCTGTAATAAAGGGAAATTCATGTAATAAAATAATGCCTTGTAGTAATATCCTAATTCCTTATGTTTTCCTCAGAAAGCATCTCCCCTTTTCAATCAAAGCTGTTAGGTACACCTAAAATGTCATCAATTGTTTCTTCTACCTTACAAAACACACAGTCAATCTTTGTATCTACTGAATTGAAAAAGATTGTTTTTTAAGCTGCAATGTCCAGGTAGCATTCTAAACAAAAGCACTGATTAGTCCTATCCAGGGCCTGAAATATGTAATAATTCTCAACATCTTGAGCACAATTCAAAAAAAATCATCCTCTTTATTTCATTAATCAAATTTTCTTGCCATTCCTCTTTGAAAAAATTTTGTGCTAAGTTTAAAATTCCTCTTTACTCAAGGATATCTCTATGTCAATCCTTTATTTTTAAATGGAGTTTTTGCATGTTTTGTCCATCATTTCATTCCCTGTTATTCCAATATTCTGGGATTCAAGTTAATTCTATACAAATCCCAACCAGATTAATTTTGTTATTAGAAATATATTCACTGATTAAATCACTTCTATCTACTGAGACACCCATATTTATCATCAGAAAGCTTGCAATTGAATAAAAAAATATGACCACCACTGCTGGGTATATTATTGCTATTAGTTTGGTAGTCATAACAGCTGTGTAGCTGGTTATTCATCAGTACACTGGTATGCTTCATTGTTAAATGCCTCCTTACTTTTAAGTTTATAAAATAAATCTAAATCCACATTTGGACACAAGACTCTCCATCTGTAATAAATTCTCCCATGATTAGAAGTTTTGATTTTGTTCAGCTATTCCTTGTCTTTCAACTCTTGCAGTCACACTTTAATTCAAACAGCAAGTTAAGTTCTACCATGGCATCTTATGGGTCAACTATAGAATTTTGCAAGAATTTTCAGGCCTGTGTTTGGTTCTTCCTCACTGAAGTTCTTATTAACTATGGCCCAGAAAGTTAAGTCCAATAGCATAACTCGGATTTCCCTAGAAGCAACCTGTAGTTTGCATATAGGTTTGGTAACAAATACATCATACATTTATGGTGAAAATTTATAGTACCTGGGTTTGTATTAAATATACTTTTTAAAGTTCTGATTGTTACAGTACCCCAAAAGTGTGGCAGCCAAAGTTAGTAACACATCTGATTAAGACTCTGTATATTACCAATAATGTTTTCTTATCCACTCCCATCGATTAATCCAAGGCCTTTTAATCAAGTTAACTTATCTGGTACATTTATCTTTAACATTATTTATATGATATTTACAAATAATTTAGTATCATATATTACCCCAACAATTTTAACCATGTAACTTTGTTTTTCACAAAGATACAGTTTGCATTTCTTTGTAACTTTCCTTTTTGCAATAATCATTCCTTTCATTTTAGCGATGGAGAACTTGAAACACCATGCATTTTCCTATAAGTCTCAGTTGATTCTCTTTTTTGCCACCTCAGCATTCCTGCTTCTAAAGCATAGATCCAAATCATCTGTGAAAAGAGTGACACCCACCCTGACACATTTCTTTTGGAAGATCATTTATCAAAATATGAAATTTTGTTTCACTGGTAACAGTTCCCTGTGGCATATCATTTTTAAAATTGTATATATTTGACACCACTCACCCAACTCTGAGCTGCATGGTCCCTTTACTCAAAAATTCTCTAATGTGCCCAGAGACATCACTACCATGGGGCTGCAGGGGGCAGCTCCACCCAGCCTCAGTTTCAGCCCCTTCTAAATTCTTCCCGACCAGCGCAGGTGCAGTGACTCAGACTGCTTAAACTTGGGTGCCGCCCCTCCCCAGACGGTGCGGCTGAGTCACATAGTCCAGGGCAGTGGCAGTGAGGGAACTTTAAAGCTGCCTACATGCCTTGTTACTGATGCACCTTCCGCAGTCCCGGAGGGCACAAGCAGTAGGTAAGTAATATACTGTTGTGGGGGAGGTGGGTAGGGGACTTCTTCCTTTGGGGGTCAGCCTGGAGGGGGGCTATGGATGGCTTCCACCAGTCAAGGTGGTGTGAACAGAGGGGAGGGGGCCCATGGCTATCTCCTGTTCCCCAAGCTCAGGTGGCATGGGTAGGAGGTTCCCCCAAGCTCAGGTTGGGGGTGCTGGGGGGGCTCAACCCCCTGCACAGGCACCATGGAGTGGCTGGGCTCTCTTCCCCCCTCCTCTGAAGCCCAGGTGGCATGGAGGCTGCAGGTGGCTACCTCTCTCTCTAAGTCTACCTGGTGTGACCTGGGATGGGGGGGCTGTCTCCCCTCCCAAGATTTCCCCAGGACTTGAAGTTGGGGGGGGCAATGTAGAGGAAGTGTTGGGGTGCTCATTAAACTGGTATAACATTGTTAATAGCTGACAACTGGATGGATGTTTGTAAATTTGGGGATGTGCATGGGAGTTTTAGAGAAGTCCCTGCTCACCTCCCACAAAGCACAGTTGGGATGCTGTGGTGGGCTCTCTCTCCAACTCAGGCAGCCTGGCTGGGGTTTCTCCCTCTTCCCCCAAGCCCAGGAGGCATGACTGGGGGGAGCAGCTCTCCCCCCAACAAGTCCAGGTGACACGGGCAGGGGGTTCTCCCCTGAGCTCTACAAGTACCAAATATAGTT
Organism: Podocnemis expansa; assembly: GCA_007922195.1. Lineage (NCBI taxonomy): Eukaryota > Metazoa > Chordata > Testudines > Podocnemididae > Podocnemis > Podocnemis expansa. Next base: position 18,151,257 of record ML681979.1, read on the forward strand.
CTTTCAAATCACTAAGAGATGAAAAAGCAGGTATAACCAATGGATAAAACCAAAATTAAATGTACTGCAGTGGTGGGAGCTGTGTAGTTTCCTGGGAGAGGGAGGGAAAGACAGGGGCGCTGAGTTTTTCACTTGGTCCAGCAGTGTCTCACTATGACCTTAAAGTAAGTCACTTAACCTGTCTTGTCCTCCAGTTTATTCATGTGTATAAGAACCTACCCCACAGTGGTATTATAAGACTTAAGTCAATATTCAAGTACTTTAAGATGGTTGGTCTTGGGCAATTGAGTTGCAAAGTATTGTTAAATGTTTTTGTTGCTGGGGTCTCTTCTCTCTCCCTCAACTATGTCTTGCTGCCTCACAGCTCCTGTGTGATCATTGATCATAGCCATTTCCAGACTTGACTTTCATCTTGTATATTGTTGTTTTCTTTCTGGGATGCATTCTTTTTGCTTTTCAGGGATTTGTTTGTATTATTTAGCCATTAAGGTGGTACTAGCGTTTCATCAGGAAAAGCTGTTGTTGACTGATCTCATCACACATGCTCTTTATTCACACCCCCTTTTCACACATTTAAATGAAATTACACAGCATACACCTAAAACAAGTTTCAAGAATAGAAAATGGAGCTCCACATTGACAGTATGGATTTTTGTTGGACATTGGTTTTAATGTCTATTAGACTGAGTTAGCTATTTTAGTTATGATATGAAAGAACAGATACAGTGTTTCCTAACAAGTGCTCTAAAGGTATAAACTATTCATTTTGTCTGCATCCCTACATTGTGGCTACGGACTAGCAGGATGAATAGTTAGGGAAAGGAATTCCTTGAGTGAAGTATAATGGTATTAACTTGTGCAGTATTGGTAATGATGATATGTTTCCTGCAGTCATGCATGTGTGTGCAGATGTGTAGCATGGCTCAGGGAGTTAGTCTTGTTCAGTAAAACAAACAAAGTTCTGTGGCACTTAAAAACTAACAAATTTATTTATTGCATGAACAAAAGCTTGTGGGAGAAAATGCCACTTGGCCAGAAGCTTTGAAGATGAGGGAAATTACAGAATTCTATAATTTCCCTCATCTTCAAAGCACCTGATCAAGTGGGAGAAGCTCATGCAATAAGTAAATTTGTTAGTTTTTAAGTGCTACAGAACTTCTTGTTTGTTTTTTAGAAAGATACGCTGACTGAGGTGCCTCAGAAGAAACAAAGAAATTGCCTCTCCCGGGGGGGGGGGGTAGGGAGTGAAAACAAAGAACCTCTTCCAAGTGTGTGTCTTTATTTTCACATGCAGCTACAGGAAACCTATTTTATTTCGAAACAACAGAGGTTGTTTTGAAATAAGGTTTCAGCTGTTCACACGATGCACAGTTGTTTCGAACAAGGGGAAGCCTTTTGAAACAAGGGGGCAGCCCGGGCTGCCAGCTGAGCCCCGCGCCCCCGACCCGCTGGTGGGGTTTGGAGGCAGCTCCGGCGGCGGGCTCCAGCGCCCCGCAGCCGGTCACCCCCCCTGCCGGGGGCTGCACCCCCCCCTTCCGGGGCTGCAGCCCCCTTTCTGGGGTTGCAGGGTGAGCTGCCGCAGCGGCTCACCGCAAGGGGGCTGCAGCCTCCTGAACCAGGTACCGAAATAGTAAGTTCACAGTGTTAACCTTTTATTTCAATTCCCGGTTTTTTCCTTATTTCGAATTAACATTTTTTAATTCGAAATAAGTTGTTTCGAAATGAGTGGTATTTCGATATATGGTTGTTTCGAAACAACCGTATCGATATAACCCGCTGTGTGAGAACACAGCCCTAGTAATCATGTAGAATAGGTTATGAGCATCTATGAATAAACTGTATGGCATAATTGGAATAAAAGCATAAAATCCCAGTGTATAAATGAACAGAAGAATGATATGCAGATCATAACCATGGGTGCACAGATGTGCATTCCATGACATTGAGCCTGGGCAGGTGGGCATAGCTAGGGACAAGGGGGCGTGGCTGAGGCCATGAGGCAGAGTTTGGAGCTGGTGGGGCCCTGGGCCGCAGTTAGCCTTCATATGTAGGAACACCCCTGAATCTGCCCATACATTGTCCCCCTTCTGCCTATTGCAACTACTTTGTACTCTCCCATAGCATGTCTTTTCAATACGTGGAATGACAGCTACAATGACATATTTGTGCCTCATGTTTTTTATTTCCATTAGTAATTAAACAATGTGACAATTAGTTCAACTTCCTTACCTTAAACCACTCTGAGCTTTAGCAATAAATGCTAGTTTTCCAAATAAGCAACCAGTTTTTCATTCACTAATCTCTCTGTAATTGTACCATGACAGGTCACAGGCAATAGGTCTGTACGCACACATTTTTGTGGATTATTTACCTATTTTTCATAATGGAATTACTACTGCATGTTTTCAGTTTAATGATACCACTTCTTTTCCATTAATTCAGTGTAATAGTTTCACATTTATCCCAACTTCATAATTGATCTTGACTCTCTTTAATGCAGGTGGAAAACTTCACTTTGATTTTCATCATTAATCATCTCTCAAAATTTCTGCTAAAAGTTCTGCTTTCTTGTTATTAAATATCCATGTTGTCAATCCCAATAAGAGCTGCCATTTGGTGACTGCTAGTTTGAAATCCGTTCATTTTTCCAATTTTCTTGTATATTCTGATGTCTTGGTATCTTTATTTACTTAGCTGCAGCACTTCTTTAACAGTTTTTTTTCAAAACTTGCATACTATTTTTTTTACTACTTTTTATATTCTTACTCACTGCAATTTTTTAAAGCTTATTATAGATTTTGTTTCTTTCTTTAACTGCCATTTTGCAGTCACCATGAAGGTGAGTTTTCAGTTTTGGAGTAGTTCAAAATCTTAGATATGACTAGTGTAGCAGCTGCTATTAATTCTTTTATCACATTATCATTGAAATTTTCTGTCATCACTCCCACAATGCCTATACAAAAATTCAGTCCATTTACTTAGTAAATGGCTCCCAGTTAGGTTTCTTAAAATTCCAGGTGGGCAATTTTCCATTATCTGCAACCTTACCTTGCCCATGAAAAGTATAAATACAGGGAAATGATTCCCCACCCCCCATTCCTTCATCCTTATATATTTCCAGTTGCATTTATTTGTGATACTTGCTGTTACAATTCTACATCTAAGCAGCAAAAAAACAAAAAAAACCCCCCAAAAACCTACCATCCACTGCTTTAAATCTAGTTGGGGTACCATCTTTAAAACTTCTAGATTGCTTCCATCAGTGAACTTTTCTAAACATGCACCATTTTCAGTTGTCTTACTTCCCCACAATTCATTATGACTATATAATTCATCACATAAAATATATGGTCTTTTTTGACAATTTACCGTAGCACCTAGGTTTTTAATTACCCACATGGGTTACAGATATTATACATCCTAAAAGAAATATCTCTCTTCTGCACTGGAGTCTCAATGGCATTATAGTCTAAACTTACTTTTTTGTTCTCTACTGCTATGTCCACACATACATCATCATTTCGAAATAAAGTCCTTCTTTCAAAATCAGTTAATTTGAATTAACAGTTTGTTAATTAGAATTAAGGGAAAGCCTGCTTTCAAAATAGCTGTTGTTTCGAAATGGTTATTTCAAAACAAGGCCGTTCGGACATGTTGTTTCGAAACGGTTGTTTCGAAACAATGAAACAACGTGTCCAAATGCCATTGTTTTGAAACAACCATTTTGAAACAGCTATTTCAATTAGATGTGAGGTTTAACGGTTTTGAAATCATGGCTGTTATTTTGAAACAACGGGTCCTGTTGTTTCAAAATAACAGTGCGTCATGTGGACATGCCCCTTCTTATTTCGAAACCACCTCTATTGTTTCAAAATAAGAAGCCTGTGTGGACATACCCGTTACTAGTATATAGTTTAATCTTTCCCTTACAAAAGCAGAAGAGTTTCCTGCTCTTAGTAGCTTTTAGTTTTGCTTAAAGACAACATAACCTGGAATTTTAAAAGAGAGCTTTTTAACTGACCATATTTCCTGGATACGTATGATATTTTGTTTAGTTTAATTTCCAGGTTATTTTCATTTTGCTCTTGCCCATGCGCTATCAGATAACACACATTCTGATGAAAGATTTTGATCCTCATACTACTCATATTTAACCATTAACCTCACTCAAAATTTATATGAATACAGTCCATGGACAAATTGCTAACATATAATTGGTATAATTTTCAGTTTTTTTCTGATTTTTTTTCCCTTTTTGCAATGTAAAATTTGTCACTATCATAAATGTAATAACTCTTTCTTTCTTCACTATTAATATATCATTAATTCCTGCAGGATTTATTCCTGCAGAATATTCCTATAGAATGAGCCTTTGATTTCGTATGCTGATTCTCTCTTCCTGCTCCATTTGATGCTTTGAGAATTTCTTGACATTAACATTTCTTCTCATACCTTTTCATCTTGCTTAGCCACAATACGGCCTCTATAGCAAGGGTCTCAACTCAAATCACCACGAGGGCTGCATGGGGACTACTAGAGGACCGCATGAGGACTAGTACGTTAGCTCAAGGGCTGCACCGCTAAAATCTTTTCATTCAACAATATTGCAAATAGTAGTAACAATGGCATCGTTGCGGGCCACAGGAAATAGCTTTAGGGGCTGCATGCGGCCCACGGGCCGTGTGTTTGAGACCCCTGATCTATAGGATGGACTGTGGTTGCCATTGTTTCTGACTTGGACATACAGTTTTCACAGGAATACTCTCCCCCACACACACATTTACTGCATTTTATTTCCCCTTTACAAACAGTTCTTATGTGCCCATACCATTACTACTTATAATATCTTGGGGAAGGAGGGATATTTGGCTCCATGCAGAATATCTGAAACCTGAAAAAGCAAGGCATCTAGTGGCAGTTAAAGACTAACAGATTTATTTATTGCATGAAGTTTTGTGGGAGAAAATTCCACTTCATCAGACACTTTGATATTCATACTACTCATATTTAACCATTAAAAGAAAAGAATCCATAGTCATGATTCAGCCCTGCTTTCACACAATCTATTCTGCATATTATTTGAATTTCTGCTGTTTCTCTTTGAAGTCTTGATGTCCCATTGATTTTCTTGAGGACCATCGTTAACAAATCATCAGAAATCACAACACACACACACAAAAATGGTTGCTGAGCACTTCCACCTTCCTAATTATTCCACTGATGATTTGTTAACGATGGTCCTCAAGAAAATCAATGGGACATCAAGACTTCAAAGAGAAACAGCAGAAATTCAAATAATATGCAGATTAGATTGTGTGAAAGCAGAGCTGAATCGTGACTATGGATTCTTTCCACATTATAACAGGTAATCTGACTTCACCCTCCCTCTGTGTGCTGTTTCCTAGAGTTTGAATCCTTACAAATGCTCTGATTTGCTGTTGCAGTATGACCTGATCCCATGTCTTACACTCCCCTGTATTTATTTTCATCCAATTCTGTAAGTTCCCCCTCTTCAAAGCACCTGATGAAGTGGGATTTTTCTCCCATGAAAGCTCATGTGATAAATAAATCTGTTAGTCTTTAAGTGCCCCAAGACTCCTTGCTTTTTTTGCTTTACTAGACTAACAGGGCTGCCCCTTTGGAACTTGAATCTGAAGACTGGTGTCACTGTCTCAGATGGAGGCCCTCTCTTGAATGTAAATAGCAGTGCTGTTAATGACTTCCTTTCACCTTTTTGTTTACCAACTAATCATTTGCTTACTAACAGTTTGTCTTCTCCTAGGGTTTTGGTTTTCTCAACTCATCAGTTCTAATAAAACTTCTTAACATTACCCCCTCTGGTTCAGTAAAATACTTTAGCAGCTGGCAACTTATTTTAACTTTTCCTAGGGTCTTAGTTTTCAGCAGTTTATCAGCTTGCTCTTTGTTTCTACAGTCAACTAAAAGACTGCTGTCATCCACCTTTCTGCTGTTACTGTATCTTCTTCTTTTTAATGTGATCTGCTAGTTTTGCAGGGTTATCATCACCTAATCTTAGTTCTTTGGCTAGGGATCTTGCAGTGTTGCAACATATAAAATTTTGGGTTTTCCTCAGTTTAGCTTTTTTGCTAATGATATCTATGTCTACTCTTTTCTTCTGTCTCCCCCTCCCACCTCCCCCCACCCTTTTTATCCAATCTCCCTCCCTAATAAATGCTTCTTCAGTTTCTAGAATAACTTCAATTGAGTTTAGAAAATGAAAATCATAATAATTCTAAATTCAGTCCACCAGACCTGATATTTCTCCTGCTCCTCCCAAATATGTGTTCCCAGTTACTGAGCCAATTGTCTCATTAGTCTTCTAATTACTGACAGGCATCTGTAATCCCCACTAGAAACAGGTTAATTGGCTCTGATTAAGCCTTCAGCCATCTCTTAGTTACAGCTGGATACCTTTGCTTGATCTTCCAATACATCAACAACATAACACCTTTCACTTCTTTATCTTCCACAAAAGCAGTTACTAATCTTCTGAATGTTTCCAGATCTGCTCATTGTTCTTTTTTCTGTGTTTACATGACATAAGAAACATTTGGCAACAATAAAACTTTTCAAAAGCTTCAGTCCTTAAGGGTATGTCTACACTTACAATTTAGTTCAAAGTAAGGATGCTTAATTCAAACTAAATTAGTGCATGTCCACACTTGCTTTCATTAGTTCGAACTAACAAGTTCCTTCAGTTTGAACTAAGCAAAGCCCAGACTGAAATTATAAAACCTCATTTAAGCTCGACCTAAGGGTTAGTTTGAACTTATGAGTTGGAACTAAACCAATGAAGCCATCTTAATTCGAAATAAGGATTAGTTTCAATTAACTTGGTTTGACCTTCCTCCCAGGGTGCATGGCACCCTGGAAGGAAGCACTGGCCCTCCAGTGCCTGGGGCAAACAGCCCCAAAGGCACCCCCCCCCAACAGATCTAGGGTGATGGGGCCCTGGTCCCCTGGCTGGGGCGGGGTACAGCAGGGCCAAGGGCCAAGGGATTCCCCCAACCAGCACTGACAGCACAGTGGCGGTGGGGGAGAAGGGATTCCTTCAGCCCATGCTGATAGCACACCCGGGGCATGGGGAGAAGATATTGCCCCTGCCTGGCTCCAGCAGAACTGTCCGGGCACAGAGAAGAGATCCCTGCACCTGGCTGGAGCTGCGCTGCCCTGGCATGGCTCCAGCCGGGCTTGAGGTTTCCTTCCCTGCTCCCAGGCAGTGCTGTTGGAGCCAGGCAGGGGGAATGTCTTCTGTTAGTGTGAGAACGGGGAAATCCCTTCTCCCCCACCTGAGCTGCACTATGTGGGGGGGGGTGCCCTGAACCAAGGAGCCCTGCCAGTCTCCTGCCTTCTGAGCCCCACGTGGGGGAAACCATCCCTTGCCCAGCTCTAGCCACAGTAGTTCAAAGTAGGTTAATTCAAACTAATCATTATTAGCTCAACTTTTATTAGTTTGAAGTTAGTCAATTCAAACTAACATTCTAAGTGTAGACATAGCTTAAGTTGCCTTGTGAAGCTAAGCTACCTAATGAAAGACTGTATTTGAATTAGTCAGAACTCTGTGCTGAGTTCTCCGTCTCTTCAAAGTAGATAATACAGAATATAGTGGAGTTAACTTAATTAGGAGTCTGAATGCAGTAAAGGATGGATAGTTTCTAATTTTAAGCAGGTTTCCCTGTGATGAAGATGCTATTAAAGTAATGGCCAGTAAACTTTCCAAACAAGATCACAGAGCTAAGAGAGATTTCAAACTACCCTGAAATAGGAAGTGAACCTGATGCCTGTCTAATAACAGGGTGAGGGAAGCTGTCAGATGCCCAACATAATACTTGGCATGGAAAGCACAAACTCACACTTAGAAGCACATGGAGGTGAAGCACTTTACATGCTGCGTGCATGTCATCTTAAGAGGAATTGAAGATATTGGTAGAAGAACAAAGAAAGAGCAAGCAGATATACCCAAGACACACCAAAAATCAGGTTTGTACAGCACTTTGAGTATGTACAACATTATATAAATGTCATGCACTTCTTAATTACCTGAAGTTTGTCAACAATTACTGTTCTAATTAAGTATCAGCCACTGCTAATAGGTATCATAAGGCTTTAATTGGTTCTCTAGGAAATGGCCCCATTAAGCAGATCCATTAGGTGGAGGGTACATTGTCCACCTCAAGCCGGAAATAACCGAGTACTTTCCCTGCTATCCTGTTGTAGCAGAAATCACCCACCCAAAGGCTTAGAACACCTTTGACTTTCATGAAAAATATAAATGAACTGTGGAATGAAAGCAAGTACAACAATTTCCTAAAGCCAAAGAGAGAGATACTCCCACTTTAACCCTCAACTCCCCTTCCCTCCCAGAAAGCCTGGAGGAAAAGACAAGCTCAATAGCATGCTCTGAAGGATAAGGGCATGCCTATACTGGACCTAAAATAGATTACTAAATAGTGCCCTGATAGATGTTCACAGTACCTTCCTTAGGCTGATGCCACATAGACTGAGCAAGAGTGCTTCCATTGCCCTAGGAGGAGCAGCATGAGGAGCTGAGAGTGTAGGCTCTTAGCTCCACTGGCAGCTCCCTGACAGAATCTCGGAGGCCCCCGCACGATTACCCTAACTACACTAACATAAACCTTAGCTCTCCCATGGACATGGATTTACTTTGTCAGTTTACTAGGGCAGTGGTTTTCAAACTTTTTTTTTCTCAGGACCCTGTTGAAAAAAAAATCATTGATGCCTGAGGCTTAACAATTACATCTTTGAGCAAAACAAACAAGGAGTCCCATGTTACTTAAAGACTAACAAATATATTTATTGCATAAGCTTTTGTGGGAGAAAATCATACTTCATCAGATGCTTTGAAGATAGGGGAACAGCAAATTTGGTTGCATTGCTTCAGGACTTAACAGGGATATTGGATTTTTCTCTCTTTACAACAGGTGATTTGAACTCATCTCCCTCTATATGCTGTTCCCAAGTTTTTGAATCTTTACAACTGTTTTGATTTGCTGTTACAGTGTGACCTGTTCTCATGACTTACACTTTCCTGCATTTATTTCCTCCCATTCTGTAAGTTCCCCCATCTTCAGAGAGTCTGAAGTGGGACTTTCTCCCACAAAAGCTCATGCAATAAATATTTTAGTTAGTCTTTAAGTGCCACAGAACTCCTTGTTTGTTTGTTTTACTGAACCAGACTAACAAAGCTGATCCTTTGGATCTTTGAGCAATGCATTCCAGTCTTTCTGTAACAGCAGTAGGGGGTGCCATGACCCAGCAGCTGAGGGTATGCAAGCCAGTAATGGGTCCCAACCTGTGTCTTGAAAACCACTGTACTGGGCTACTTACATCAGTGGGCAAAGACTGTAGTGTATAAACTGGCAAAATTAGGTTGACGTAAATTGTTTTATGTTAACTGTGTAATGTAGATGAATCAGAATATTGAGACTATTTTGAACTGAAGAGGTGTACTTTTCAGTGACTCAGTATACTAAGTCAGTAGACCCTTTTAATTCAAACAATTGTTGAGCATGTGTGTTTTCAGCACCTGCAGCAATTCTCTACCCTGCCCTTCCCCCCAAAAAACATTAATGCCTCAAAAGCTGCAATGTAAAATTCAGTCCAAAATCTATGGGCAGCCAGTGCAAATCTCAGAACACTAAGAGCCATGTGCTCTTGGTGAAAAAAGAAGCATCAAATTTTAGCAGACAGTCTTTTTTATAAACTTCATTCAGCATCCAAGTTGGTTCAAAGTGTAAGTCCATGCAAACACAGTGCAATAGTCTAATCTTGGGGTTGTAAAGGCATGAGGAGCTCCTTATGTTGAAATAAGGAAACATCATTGGGAGATGACTATTTTTAAATTGAAACAATGGTGGTTGTCTCGATTTAAAAGCCTCATGTGGACACAGCCTATGTCCATGTCAAGTTCTACCATGTAACCATTTCTGTTGTGGCTGTGCCTTAAAAAAGTCAAATACGTAGCCATTTTTTCTACAGTAAGCAAAAACAGTTGCATTTCCTTTAAAAGACAACATTACCAATAAAGATAGTAGAATTCTTTCTTAGTTATAGCCAGAATAAGTTTTTAGATGCTGCTCTGAAGTAATGATTAGCAAAATGATGATTTTCACAGCTACCTCTCTAAGGAATAACTCTATCACAGGAAAGATTAAACTGGGGTCAAAAACAAACAAACTAAAAAATACCAGAGTTTGGTGAATGGTGAGAACTGTATATATTTATTTAACTGCTTATATTGTATTTCCCTGACAGTAATATGTTCATGTTTATTTACAAATTAAAATGTGTGGCATTTCCTTTTCTCATACAAAGTATGATTAATATGAAACAGAGGAAGCACTGCAATTGCTACTGTAGGAATGGCACAGGAATATGGTACCACAGTTTAATTTTCACTATTCTTCAAACTGTATTACACAGCAGTAGTTTTAATGTTATGTTTCAGAAGATGGCATCCTTTGCAGAAGGCTAATCTTAGATACCCAAAATGTGTGACTGTAGAGGAGCTCGTAGGCAAACTATGGCACCCTGCAGTGGGAACTATTTCTGTGGGAGGAAAGATTAGAAAAGCAGAGATGCTCCAAAATACTGTTGTCATAACTGGATATACAAATTTACTCCAATTGTAAATGTAACTGTAAAAGTACATTAAAGTTAATAAAAATATCACTAATCTATGATAGATGTTGATGGGGAAAGTTATAGAAGGGAGATGGAAAAACTGAATTAGTCTACTGATATAATTGAAGGATTATGTTTGGCAAAAACAGAAGAAGAAGAACACAAATTAGTGTGCCACATATTAGGCCTAACTGGTGAGCTAAATAATGAGGTGGTTGGGTATTCCGCTCCCCATTCCCTTTATGTGTCCTTGAAGAAAGAGCCATGTGTGAGGGTGGGTGGAATAGAGAATAGGTGGAGTCATCTGGTATCAATTTCACTCGATGGCTGCCTCTCTCACCATCTCCTGGGAACCCAGAATTTCTTTATTTTAATTCTAACAAATGTCCTGACTAGACTGGGTCAGAGAGGAGGATACAAACGACATTGCAACTCCTAATTGTCTCCAGCCAAATCACAAATACCACATGAAATGAAATAGGATTAGATTTAATAGCAGCAGGAACAATAACAGCTCTAGCCCATGACAAGAAACCTTCTTTTTTTTTTTTTAATCCAAAAGGACAGTTATTACCACCTGTGATACTATTTAAGTCTGTCTACACTAGGAAAAGTTAGTTCAAGTTTGTTAATTCAAACTAATAAAGTTTTTTTTTTTTTTTCAGCATAAAATCAAACTTATTTGTTTGAATTAACAAAGTGGACTAATTTAATTTAACATTAAATTGAATTAGTCCAGTTTGTTAATTCAAACTAACTTCCCTTAATTTGACTTCATTAAGTTCGAACTAAAAGTTAATCCTTGCCTACACCATCCTTGATTAGAACTAAGGATCAAACCAAGGGCTTAGTTTCAACTAACTGGCGGTTCTTACTAATTCAAACTAAGCTTTCTTTAGTTCAAATTAAAGAATTCCTTAATTCAGACTAATGAAAGCCTAGTGTCAACAGGTACTAAGTTAGTTTAAATTAAGACGGCTTAATTCAAACTAACTTGCAAGTGCAGACAAACCCTTATAAGAGACTGAAACAAAAGGGGGTTTCCTTCTAAAAAAAAAAAAAATCTCTTCAGGTAAAAGGAAGGGGACCAAGGAATGTAATTAAAATTAAAACTTTGTTTAATACTTCACTTTTCAAATACTTTAACTCTAACCTAGTTTATACTGTGATGTTAGGTTGACAAAATTAGGCTTCTGTTGACCATATAATCACTACATCTCCACTGTCAAGTCTGTTCAACCAACTTAAATTGCAATAAAGTTCAGCTTAATGAAAACAACAAGCAGTTGTGTGGCACTTTAAGACTAACAGATTTATTTTTTGCATGAGCTTTCGTGGAAGAAGATGCTTGTTGTTTTTTTTACAGGACTAGACTAACACGGCTATCCCTTTTGAAATTGACAGCTTAATGAAACCACCTCTGTTAAAAGGTGAAGTGCTGAAGTCAAATTGTATGGGCTGAATGAGTGACATTGTAGGCAGGCTGGTGCATAAACTGACAGCATTATCTTCTGAAAGATCCCACAATGCTCTGCTGTGATCACTTAACATTTGCTCTTTGCTGTATCATGGATTTGTACAAAGGAACATGTACCTCCATTCAAGCTCCAGGATGTTTTGAATTCCCATTTGCTGTTTGGTCATCATGTAGACAACCTGGCAGCTGAACTGCTAATGGTGACTGCATATCTGATACGCAAGCCAGCCTGGAGTCTACCTGAGGTCTTGATCTCATTCAATGAGGGATGTAGGCTGGGGCGTCGCTACCCCCAAGAAATGTTCAGGGCCCAGACACAGGGCATCCCTGAGCCAGACCTGCCCCCTGCCATGCTGATCCAGCCCCTACTCCAATCCAGCTGCAGTTCCACAGCTGGAAGCCAAGGCCAGATACAACTCCTGCCACCAGTGGCCCTGGCTTCTGCCACAGATGCTGACTGTCCCTGACTGGTGCTGGAGCCTGGCCGTGGGTCCAAGGCTGGAGTCAAGGTTGTATCCTGCTGCCACTGACAGCCCAGGCCCATCCTGGAGTCAGGGTTATGGCTGGGGCTAGATCAGGCTGCTGCTGCTACTATTGGTGGCCCAGTCCCAGCTCCTCAGCCAGTGTTGTGGACAGTTGACTCCTGCTTCTGTGCTCGCTCAGCTCCATTTCCCTAGTCAAGGTCAGGGTCGGACAGGGCTCCTCTCACTGTGGCCACCTGGTGATGGGGCCGCCTTGGTCCCCTGCTGGCGATGAGACTGGATGTAGGGGGGAGCTCAAGTCAGTCTCATGCTCTGTGAGCCTACAGTACCCACGGGACTCAGGGCAATGGTTTTGTGCCCAGTACCAGTGACACTCATGGATGTGGGGTGAAGAGCCTGTTCTGGCTCAGCTCTGAGCTGGCAAAAGAAATGTGGCTATCCACAAGAAGATATTACGTGGCATTTTGGGGAAGGGACACAAAAGGGGTATGCAGAAGTTTCATATTAAAATCAGAGAGCTAAAGCAGGAATATCAGAAAACTATGGAGGTGAACAATCATTCTGGTTCATCACCAAAGACTCATTGTTTTTTTACGAGGTGCTGCATATGATTCTCAGTGGTGACCCCACCATTGTACCACCATGCAGCATAGATACCTCAGGGAAATCTGAGTCCAGGATGAAAAACAGTGAGTCTGTGGATGAAGAGGAGGAGAAGAACAGGGAATAGGCATGCAGGGGATCCATTGTCCCTGAAAGCAAGGAGCTGTTTGTTACCCAAGAGCAGCTCAGCTGAAAAGTAATCCAGAGAAGCATGACTGACCAACATGAAGGGGGCAGGCATATCTGATGGGTATTTATTGCAAATCTTATTTCTGAGATTACATTTTCAGTCAAGCTTCTTGTTACAGTGTAAAAAAACAAACAAACTGTATGGTGCTGAAGAAGGACTTCCTTGGTTTTGGTCCACTTAAGCAGAGGGCTGCCCCCAGAAAAGACTTTATGTGCACAGTGGTAGTCCAAGAATCATCAATGGCTATCTCCAGGAAACTTTCATATAAGTACTGTGTAATCCTTTGCAGAAGGCTTCTGGAGAGGGCAGCTTTATTTCTTCCACCGCAATAGGACACTTTTCTCTGCTATGCTGCTATTAAATATGTGGGCTTCATCGCACAATACAGCACAATAGCATAAAGACTAGGCCTATGCATGTTCTACTACAACGGTGAATCTCCTCTGCACAGAAGACAGGGCTTTCTCAGGGGCTGATTTTATATTGTGGAACAAACTCCCACAGGAATTAAGGACCATCACAAATGTCACTGCCTTCTACTTCAAGTGGAAGTTACACCTATGCCGTCTGTTATATAGATACGTAGCTGAATGCATATATTAAAAACATACCAAAATCCACTGCACATACAATTTCTCTCCTTGGGAAAGAATGAGAAAATGATGAATTAATATGCTGTTCCTGTTAGCCACATCACATAATGCATTATTGGAAGTCCCTAAGAAATTATAAGAGCAGTATAAGTATTAGCATGGAATGGAATTAACTGCACAATTAACTGAGTTCAGACGGTATTTGCATGTTTTGTACTTTGTCAGAATGTATCATATAATAGTGAATAATGACTTTCTGATAAAATAAAATATAATAGGACAGTGGATAACATTACAGGAGCAACTTTTTAATAACTTTTTGTTACAGGTGTTCAGTTAGATCCTCAGCTGATATGCATCAGTGTGTTTTATTTCAGTCAGTGGAAGAACATCAATTTAACTAAGTACATGGCCTGTGGTTTCACATCACCACTTCTAAATGCCTTTATATCTCTGAACATTTCCTCTGCTTGGTCATACCAGCACAGTAACTATGGCAGACATGAAATATGCATCCCAAATGCGGTACAGCTTCCCATTCTAATATTATTATTTATGTCCTAAGTATCCTTTTTAAATCTTCAGATCCAGAGCAGTTAGCACTTGCATGTCTGAGTTATGGAATTAATATCAGTCTGAAATCTGGTCTTTAAGTCTAGATTAAATAAACACAAAGATGATTTTTAGGCCTTAAATTTGTACCAAGGAGATATCTATAGTGATTTTTCTCCTGGGAGAAGGCTACAAGAACATAATCCTATACATGACTTTGCGGAGACTTTCACCAATTTTAATAATCAAGGTCATTTGGGTAGACCACACTTGGTGGTAGTATAGGCAGTTCTCAGCCATGTTTGAAACACTGAAAGTGTCATTTTGCTAAGTGTTCCAAATGTACAATTTGCCACATGCTCTAAGAATTGTAGGAAAGCCCTTGGTGTGGTTTGTGGGCTCTGCTGTACTTTTGAAATGGGTTTGGACATTGTGGTAAACTTGTCCATTGACAAGTATACGCTGGCAGTTGTGAAGTCCTGATGAGGTCTATACATTGAGTGGGTATTAGTATAGACTTTACAGCACTGACACAGCAGCCTGGGAGTTGAACTGAACATGTCCTTGCTGATTTCTCTCTGTACCTTGAGAAATGAACAACCTTTCAGAAATCAATCAGGCTGTATGAAAAGACAATTATTCACATTTGGTTGAGATGAACCTGACAGCTGAAATACTTTTTAAAGACCCTTGCAGGGGTGGAGAGGCATAAGGGTAGAATGTAATAGTGGTAATAGTCAATGTCCACCACACAATGTAGGATATGCCTATATGAGGAGTGTATAGCTATATGAAAGTAAACATCCTGAACATTGAGGGAGACAAATCAGCCTCCCCATTTTAGGGAGGAAAACACTTTTAGGATTACAATTCTGAATATATTGATCATAGACAAAAGTGATCTAAGTCATGAGGTCAAGAATTTGTCCTCATCCCCCATTTTTACTGGGGACCAGAAAGTATGGTGAATAAAACACTTCCCTAAGAAAGGCCAGTGGAACACGTTTGATTGCCTGTGCTGTTAGGAGGGATTGTAGCTTCTGCCTAAAGAGACCCTTGTGTGAAGAGTTCCTGAGGAGCAATGAGGAAGGAGATTGGGAGCAGAAAGGGGCTGAAGTGAATGGAAAGCCCTATAGAAATCACTTTCAGGATTCATTTGTCTGATACAATGAAATCCAGAAAGATACAAAATGAAAGAGAATCCCCATAAAGTCAGAGAGGTAATGGGGTACTGCATAGGAGCAAGGAATAAATCACAACCTTTGACCAATAGGTCAAAATGGTCATACTGAGAGCATCACCAACAAGGAAGCCATTGTAGAGTATGATCCTTTGTTAGTGAATCTAACTGATCTACTTAGGAAGAAGTCCATTCTCACAAGTTGGTGGTGCACAGGGCAAGACTGTTAAAAATACTGCAAAGTATTTTATTTCCCATTTGTTGTCAGTGTATGTTACCTGATCAGCTGTGAAACTATCTGATATTAATGTACTCTGGATTTAACATGTTCTAAAGCAGGGGTCTCAAACTCAAATCGCCACATGAGGACTAGTACGTTAGCCCAAGGACCATACCACTGAAACCTTTCCATACAACAATATTGCAAATACTGGTAAAGATAGTGTTGTTGTAGGCCACAGGAAAAAGCTTTAGGGGCCACATGCGGCCCATAGGCCATGTGTTTGAGACCTATATTCCCTCTAAGCTGTGCGTGTGTGCACATGCACACAGGTTGTGAAACCTGCACACACAACAAAATAAAGCGCACACAAAAATTCAACAGTGCTAATATTTTTATGCCACTTTAAGAAGGCAATTTCAAGTAGCATGTTTCAAATCAGGCTTTGTAATTTATAAAATCATTTCCATCACCATATCAAAATAAAATTTAGCTATTATTTGCATCATACACACTTACTGTGTTGCACTCACAAGTTTGACCACATTCATTGGAGTGCACACCAATTTGGACACTGGTTCCAAAAATTTGCACAAAATAAATTTTTTGCACACATAGCCTATGAAAAATTAGAGGGAACACTGTTTGAGACCCCTGTTCTAAAGGAATGGCCTTGTTAGTTTAGCTCAGCAAAACAAACAAGGAGTCCTGTGGCACATTTAAAAACTAACACATTTATTCATCGCATGAGCTGTCATGGGAGAAAATCCCACTTCATCACATGCTTTGAGGAAGGGGAACTTACAGAATGGGAGGAAAATAAATGCAGGAATGTGTAAGTCATAGGATCAGGTCAGACTGTTCAAGCAACAAGATCGAGAGATCACAGTGGAAAAGAAGTCTGAATGCTACTGAGGTGTCTATATAAGGACCGCTACAACTTGGCTGATACTGGAGGTAGCACCAAAGTGTCACTATGTCCCCTAGCCTGCTGGTGAAAGACAGTGCAGAGTACAAAGTACTACTGAGAAAGTACTAAGAACTCTTTCAGCTTTATTTTAGAGTCCTTATGCTTAAAAAATACTGTGTCCTGTGCCTACTTCAATCTGTGTAGGCAGTTTAACAGATGGCTTCTTGGTATGCAGAGTGGTTTATCTAGTCAAAACTGGGGATTTGATACTACAGGAAGCAGGGAGTTCAGCAATACCCTTCTTGGGATTTGAGGACTCCTGAGACTGAGACCAAGATGGTAACTTTCCCCTTCTCTTATCCTATTTTTTTGATGGCCTGGGAAGTCTTGAAGAGTGCACAGATTCTTCACTTATTACTGCAGCAGTGACAATCTTCAGAGTTCTCCAAGCAACTGAATCAGATGTACAGAGAGTGAGTCAGACCCCTGGGTCTCAGAGAATGCTCCATCACTGGAGTTTTAGCTTTTCCTTCCTTAGTTATTTAGCTTTACTTTTAAATACTGAGCAAGTCCTAGATTTGGAAGAAATACGAGTTTTTCCCAGGCAATGAACACAGCTCAAGTGTCCATCTCTGCAGGGAAAAAATGTCTGGCAGAATTTGAAGCTAAGATTTAGCAATAACCTGTTACTCAAGATCATAGATCAAAACATGAGGGAGATAAAAAGACCCAGACTAGGCAAATGGAGGAATGGAAAAAAAGATTCCATTCAGTGCAGTGTTCCACAGGGATGTGTTTGCCCCTGCCTCCTTTTTGCTCACCAAGCACCCAGAGACCCTCCAGTTTAGCAATCAACAATGCAGTTTATGTTCAGTGTGCATTTACATCACCTTATTATATATGACTTGGGTTAGTAATCTCAGGGGCCTTTCAGCTTCTGCGACCAGGCAGGAAGAACCTCTGATCACTTTTGACTCTTTGGCTTTCTTCCTCATGCCTTTGACCGGGTATGTATATAGACTTTAGCTAATTAAGCTGACAGCTACTTCACCAGTCATGTACAGGTTGAGCTAGCCATCTCCAATTTACCTCACTTAATTGGCCTGTTTGGACAGAAGGCCAGTGAAAGAGTTGCTGCCCAGCACCCTGTCACATGGTCCCAAGCACAAACTATGGTAAATAACTGAAAAATCAATGAAGTGAAAGAAATTGCTTAAAAAAAAAACAAACCTAAGAATAAGAGAGAGAGTGATGTAGCAAGCCTCATAGCTATCATGATCACTGTGATGCTCCAGCTTGAGCCAACAGTGAATGAGAGAGAACTGGAGTGGCTGCAGCCTGTCCCCCATCTGCCATATGATCTTGTACTGGAGCATGAAAATGTCTAAGGCTATGTCCACACACAGGGAGTTAAATTGATGTAAGTTGAAGTGATTTAAGTTAAATCAATATAACAACCACTAAATCAATTTAACAGGTCCCCACAAAAAAAAAAAAAATCAAAGTAGCATGTCCAGGGCAGGACTTGCTAGTTCAATGTAGGAGAGGGGCACTCTGAGAGGTATGGTAATGTGGTCCCCTGGCAGGGCCACGTTGCCACCCAGTCCCCTGCCTGGCTCTCCCCAGGAGAGCCAGTGGCAGGGGAAAAAAAGGCCCCACTGGCTCCAGGCTCCCTGAGCCCAGTGGGTGAAAAGACATACCCCCAGACTGGCTGCAGCTGTCTGGTGCATCCAGGGAGTGGGGAGATGGGACTCTGTGCACACGTGGCTTTCTTTCCGCGGGCAGGGGGTTGGGCCCCTTTTCACCCCGCCCCCCCGCTTCCTGGCCAGGATGATGTGGGGGGGGGGCTTCCTTCCAGGGTGCCATGTTATATCGATATGTGGGTCATACTGATATTATACAACCACACAGGGTTATTTCCAAATGGCAGTGTTGAAATAACCCTTATTTTGATATAATACTAGGTTTTATTATATCAAAATGATTTTTCTTATTTTGAAATAAAGGAGCTCCTTATTTTGAAATAAGGAAACATCGTGTGGACATGCTCTCTTTTAAATCGAAATAACCAGTGTTATTTCGATCTAAAACCTATGTGTGGACATACCCTAAAATTCAGGAACAGACATGAGGACACTATTGATGGAAATCACTGGTCAAGAGTACATAGGTGTGTGCATGTCCTGAAGTGGGATTTTATTTGAAGAAGAATGAGAAGTGTTACTTCCATTTTGCACTGGTATATGTAACTATGCAGGCCCATAAGATCTGATTTATGGTTGTCTGACAAGTCCCTTCAGGTGGTTCTGCAAGCAGAATGATGACTTTATGTCTCCTCCAGTGACTGACCACAGTGTAGGGAAATTGTCAACAGATAGAGGAGGAATGGCCAAAGCATTCTACATCTGACTGTTCCAGGCTCCAGCTCCACAACTGCCCACAGACTGGGAGGGAGCTGAGTCTTCAAACTCCATGCAGCAGCTGCTTCAGATTGCTTCATGTCCTGGAACCTCCAAATACTTGTTTACATGCTAATCTTGTGATCTTGAACTACAGGTTAAATCTGGGGTTTATCAGTTGAGAGTATACACCCCCATAACTATAATACATGAGTAAGTACACTAAATAGGCTGGAAGCATCCTGAGGTGTGGAAAATTTAGGCATGTGCTTTGTTGTGAAAGAGAAACAAATATATCCACAGCTGGAATGTACTCAGAAATTAAGCATAACTGTCTCTTTTGCTGCAATTCCACAGCAGTAACAAAATTCAGCAGCAGAGAGAAAAATCTTTAATGGGACTTCCTGATGTTTACAGTGCCTCACTGACATAGCTAAAGCATGTTCTGAAATTTAAAGTACAGAGGTTAATGTTTTTATCTTCTGTCTATTGGGTTACTGGGAATATTTCTTAGTGACTGCAACAGAGCTAATGTTTTATTTAGCAGTATGAATTTTGTACAGTTGTCTGGGAAAATTGAGTAAATACTTTATTTTATTGTTGCCCCTTAGCTAAATGGCAGCACATATGGAGGATTTGCAAGGGGTCACTTGTCCATTGATAACAGAGACTACAGAGGCTTTCCACTATAATTTATTTATATTTAAAAAGTGAAAGTTCTGTTTATTTTGAAGAAAAGTGTCCAAAACTGCATACAGACAATTCTGTTTACAGCCACCGTTGATAAGTCCCTCTGTTGACAAGAAACAGCTCATCTGTCTCTCTTACCCTTGTTATCTGTCTCTTTGCTACCATACAATATCCATTCCTTTCCTGCCTTTCCTCAAGCTTCACAATCATGAGTTATCAGCAAATAAATCATTAACTCTTTTTGTGTAGTTGCTTCACAGGCTAGTAAAAACATTCTTCTCGGTGTATAATGGGGAGATGCAGAAGAGCATGTAAGAGTGCTGTCATCAGCCCTTATTGTGTTGCTGGGGTTAAGTCCTTCCAAGGTCAGTTTTATACTGTGTATGTACATCAGTAATTAAATAACATGTTTTTAATTACTAGTGCTGCCATTGCAGAACTACAAAAGGAAATTAAGCATCATTTGGGTTCAGAGGGCAAAACAACTACTCATTTCATTCTCTTTCTATTCCTGTCCTCTTTCAAATGCAATTACTGATCACCCATTCACCTGTGGTATGCTGCAGTGATTGTCAATTTAGTAAAATACAGTAAAAAGGCCAGGAGATTTAGCTTCTGCCTGCTAATTCCCTTGCATATAGGAAAATCTCACACACATGTTGTCTGGAGTGCGATGCACCCTGTTTTTTGTTAGACAATGACAAATAGCTTTGGGCTTGGAATAATATTATTTTATTGTTAGAATATTGTGTTTGACCAAATAGGTTTTTGATAAAAGGATTTAGGGGGAAAAAAAAAAAGAAAATTATTTCCTTTGAGTTTATCCTTGGAATCTCAGAGAAGGGCTATGGGGGGTGTTTATTGATATTTTCAAAAATATTTACAAGTATTTTGTGATCTTTTATTATCATTAATCAGAACACTTAGGAGCTCACTCATGGACCAGGACCCCATGGCTACGTCTACATTGGCCATTTAGTTCAGACAAACCAAGCTTAGTCCAGACTAATTTGGACCAGGTCTACACTAGGCTTTGCCAAGTTCAAACTAAGCTTAGTTTGAACTAGTTATTTGAAGAGTTCTTAGTTTGAGCTTTAAGCCATGTGGCTAGTTTGAATTAAAAAGCCGTGGTTAACCCAGGGCTAGTTTGGACTAAACTGAGACTTATTTAGTTCAGACTTGCAAGTCCAAATTAAATAAGTAGATGTAGACATAGCCCACAATTCTAGGCCTTGTACAAATACAGAATAAATAAAAAGACAATCTCTTCCACAAAGAGCTTACAGTCAAGTGTAACAACAAGTTGATTTACCAGTACACAAGCAGATATTTGTGAGAAGTAACAAAATGCAAAATGCACTGAAACTGCCACATGCTGGCCAACCCGGATGATTTTCAGTCCATTAGGAGCACTGAGGTTTGAAAACTATAACTTACCGAATGTGCACTCTATACTTCAGTCCATCATCCACTTTAACAGTAGTATTAATGTTTCTAATTTCTGCTCCCCCATCACACAGAAACTGGTACTATAAAGAAAAAAACACGTTTCTGTTTTTAAACAATTTATCATACTTACATAGATACAGATTTGGAAACTTGCACTGGCAATTTGTGAATGTTTTAATAAACTGAACAAAGACTGTGTGCATCAGAAAAAGTAGCATCACATTTAGAGGTCCAAATTAGGAATATCACTGCTGCATTAAAAACCACTCTATTTTTCCACATCTATGTACGTTTTTCCCCCCAAAAATCTCAATATATTGTATTTTCATACATATGTTATAAGCCTGATTTTAAGAAGTTAGTACTGGCTAAAGATGAACTTTACATTTGAATTTGTAGCCTTCTCAGACTTCTGGACCTACAGTGCAGCATGTGACCTGGATTACTGAGGCACAAAATCCAGTTTTCTAAACTAATGTGAACAAACACCTGACTTCATGGTTTGTATACTTGTAATCATTGCTGTATTTGTACTTGCTTGCTTCATTTACTGCACTCTACCATTCACATCCTGAGCTCCTTAGACTAGAATAGAACCATAGGGTTGGAAGGGACCTCATGAGATCATTAAGTCCAAACCCCTGGGTCTTGAACCCAGGACCTTCTACATGTTAAGCAGAAGTACTAGCCACTACATGGAACCATTTGTACATTGGATTATAAATCTACATTTAATTGAACAGTTTTGTCAATAACTAAAAGAGAAACATGGCACACTGGGACATTTGGTAACCACCCTGTGAAAGTTATCATCATCAAAGCTTTCAAATACATTTGTCAATTAAGTCACATTCACACTAATACCTATCTAACAGTCCCGAGTCAAATGTATTTTTTTTTTCCTACATCAGTATTTCATGGTAAGTAAAATGAACATTGTCTTATTGGTATCAAAGTTTACTAAACCTCGTATAACTTTTTACTCGATACCAATCTATTCATACTGGATAAGTAATCAATCTTTTCAGTGCTAATATTTTTACATCTAACTTGTCCAACCCTCAATACAAAACTGTAATGTTATAAACATTCTCTTATATGTGTCTTTAATTAGAACTATGCTCCTTCTTCAAGGGTAGCTTTGTTTTTATATCTCTTTCTAATGCTCGGTATTCCGCTTTGAGCAGTACAATTTGGTTAACTTATACACAGCAATTTATTGAAGAAATTAAGACTCTGCAGTAGGTTAAAGGTCACTTGACTTTTAAAATACTCTTCTAAAATACCTTATGATTGTGCTTACCAGTCTCTTTACTAAAGCAGTTTTGACAAAATATTACTGAATAATTTGACAAGAATAAATTATACTGCAGTATAAACATCACTCTTTCAAATTTCTAAACAAATGTGATCATATATCTTTGTACTGACATACCAAATATTTAATAGTTTGATGTCTTCCAATGGAATTCTGCACAAGTATTTGCTGTTTAAGTGAACAGCTCCTCTTTAAGTCTAGGAGTGAATGAGTTTGTTTCCCTTATCTGCAACTTACTCTTCTCAAAAGTCAATAAAACAACTTTCACTGATTCATTTCCTACACAATACTAATAACTTCAATGAGATTGCACAAGCTGCAAAATGTGGCCCCAGATTCAGAATGTAAGGTTAGGACCTTCATTTCAATAAGTCCTTGGAGATATAGATATTTTTCTTTGTCTCTCAAATAAAAAAAAAGCTTCAAAGGATTTTTTTTAGTGAAAACCAAACATCTTTAACTTCTTCAGCTCTGGAGCAGGTTCAAATTATCCTGTCCATTTTACATATCAATTTGTGAATTATATGAGAAAATTTTGCTATGATTTCCATTTAGTTTTCCTCTTCTGAAACCATTAATATTATTTTCATGAGTCATGATTATCCCTGGCAGCAGAATTCTGAAAAATGATAATTTCAGCAACTGTTTCACTTAAAATAATGGGAAATCCCCAAGATGCTCAAGAACATACATTGTCATCTATAGCTGTAATATTTAGTTATTACAAAAGTTCAAAATGTTTTATTTTTTTCCTAGAAGAAACCTTATTCCTTACCTGTAAGGTGCCATGCTTGATGAAGAGCTGAATGAAGAATTGTCCCACTGTTGCTGGTCCCCGTTCAATGTACAAAAGGAGTCCTTGGCAACTATAGGTCTGAAATTCTAGATGGATATTGTTTTGCGGTTTCAAATGCAAACCTTGAAATTCCAAATATGAATCTCCATGGTACTGAGCATAGTTGAAATCTATGAAGGCACATAGACAGAAAATCAAACGTCAAAAGACTTTTTTTGGGAACCTGCTAATTGTTTTCTATGATAGCATCAGTACAGATGATGGCCATTCCTCTTCATCTTTTAATTAGGATATGGATTTAATACCAAGATATTTGTCCTCTTCTTCTTGCAACAGACTGCTTAGAAGAGAAATTTTAAACCTTAAAATAATTTAAGCTTTGTTCTGTGAAATGACATGAATTGCCTCAACCAAGTCCTATATCAGTAAAAGAGTGAGCCGGGAAGGTGAATTCCATAATGTTACCAGGCCTTGGAAAACAATAATGAGGAAAGAAAAATATATTTTGTGAAATTCTGTCTTGGATAAAGTCAATGGGAATTTTGTCACTGATTTCAATGTGGGCAAAATTCCACACATACTGCAACCACTAAAAACACTGATTTGAGTTGCATTAACCCTGTGGGGATGGAAAGAAGATAAAAATGATCAAGCTGAAATGAATGGAGGCAGAAAAGTAAAGAACATATATGAAGCATACCCTGGGCAGGGGAATGTTTCTCTGAGAGCAACCCTAAGGATATGTTTTTTAGAATTGTCCTCAAAACTTAGCATCCAAATGCCACATCACATGAACTGATTAAATTCAGGCATTACTATTTAGTAATTTGGATGCAGGACAGACTCCATTAGGAAAAAAAAAAAACATATCTGGAAGTCTTCACAGAGACCTTCATAATAAAGGACAAACAGGGAGTGAGACTTTCAGCTCCTCAGTATTGAATATGGTTCATCAACTTAATGTGTATGCAATATTTTGTCCAAGTGGAAGGAAATAACTTGGGACCCCAGCAGAGGCAGATGAGCAAAAGAAGAACATAGAATATTATGTTTTTTTAATTAGATTTCATATCTGATTGACCAATTAATAAGGAAAATCTCCTATTATTTTCAATGGTGTCAGTGACATGACTGGGCCTTTGCTGTGCTTACACTGCAAAAAACAATATGGCAGGGGGAGGAATGTAAATTATTTAACATGCGTGCACTAAACAAAGAAAATTACTTTCTTTGCTCCTTCTTCCTGTCATTTATGTACTTGCAAAGACTGGTTTTTAATATACCTATAGATATTTGGTCACCCACATATACCAAGAAGTCTGTTTGCATAAGGCAGACCACACAAAAACATATACATACTCTTGAAAAAGGTGGTCCTTGATTTCTCAGTGTCTATTCCACAGTAATATTAATTTAAAATTCTACACGTCTAACATTAGGACTGTGTGAAACCAATAAAGATATCTCCTTCTAAACAAGCCCAATTTTTCTCTGTCTTATACTTTTCTTGCACAGTATTTCTTTCATGGAACAATTAGAGTATTTTATTATTTTTGAAGCAGAAATATGTTATCCTTTCATTAAAAAAAAACACCTACATAGAGTGGCAATTTATATCTTATCAAATGAAAAGTTGAGAGGTCATTTGAAGAAAAAGTAATGACAACTCACCTGTTTTATTAAAAGATCAATTCAACAGCTTAAACCTAAATTTTACCAGTCTGTATGGTACACATAAACTAATAAATAAAGTATCATATTTGTTTGGCTGAATTTTACTTAGTCATTCATAATAAGAGACTTGACACTTGAATGAATTTTGAAGGTCACAAGTCATACGTCCAGTTTAAAACAAACAAACAAACAAAAACACCAAAAGATGCAGCCCACTTCATTCTACTATCTTCCATGACAGAGTTTTAATAATAAATGTTTGATTTCTGAGACCTAATGTAGAAAGGATATTGGGGCAAGTGATGTACAATTATCATTGATTTTTCCTTGTTGAAATACAGACCAAAGTTCAGTCTTTTCTCAAGACTTTTCATAAAGCACTCTGCAGTGTCAAACTCTGTATCGGTATTCAAAGTCTGAAAGCAGATCTTAATAATAGCTTCCAGGAACAATCGAAAAGAAAATATCAGATGGTAAGTGAGTATATACAAATATTTGCTTTTAATACAAGAAACTAAATATTTTAAGAGGTCTTAAAGTATAAGCATTGTCAATAGTGTATATTTAAAAAAAATCATCAGATCATAGGAAGAAAAATAAATCATACGTGGCTTGAAAATCATGAGGTATTTGTTTTATATTCATATTTATATTTGGTTTTGTTTTCTGAATTTTGGTCTTTCTCCTTTTCTTGTGTGTGAATTTCAGGTAACGGCACCTGAAATGAACAAAAAATACAAATACAAATTGGGGAGCCTCCTCCTTTTTATTTGAATGTTCCCTCAAAAATATATCTTCCTTCATGGGAATATCTCCTTATCCCTCCTCCAATACTGATCTCGTTTATTTCCATATTCTCTAACCCACCATGCGTGCCCCTTTCTGCAAAGTGGACTCCCATACTTCCCTAGAGATTTGCCCTGTTCAGTTTCCTCCTAAGCACAATGAGTACTGCTTTCTACCTCCTCTCAGGGTACTCGCCTCCCCTCCTGCTCAGCTATACCACCCAAACTCCCTAGATACTGCCCTTTTCTCCATTCTTTTGTAGGAACATGGCAGCAGTGGGAATTGCTGGAGGACAGTGTAGCTGGGCTTGAACTCATGCCCCGTAGACTGGAGATCAGTGTTGGTGGGCACAGATTTCTGAATTCCAATTTGAACTTTCACTGGTTCAGCTTCTGGACTGAGGATATGTTGAAGCATGCAGGTCCTTCCTGTAATGGTGATTCCCACCCTACCTTCACAAACATACCAACCATGTTCATTAACTACCTGCAACCTTATTTTATGAGTGAAGGGCATGTGTGGTTTTCTCCCATGATAAACAAATTTGTTAGTCTTTAGAAATGACACAGGACTCCTTATTTGTTTAAAGTGAAAACAGTTCACTGTTAAGTTTACTATGATGGCACTACCAGAAAGCCATTAACAAGAAAGGTCTTGCTCTGGTAAACAGGTTGATGTAGGCAAAGTATCAAAAATGGCAAAGGCGTCTTTAACACCTTGTTGGTCAGAACTGTATGTAGTAACCAAATAACACTTAAACAAACAAACAAAAAAGGGTTGGCTAATTATATGCAGTATATTAAGCAAAATATAATCATGTAACCTGCAAATTAAGATTAGTGAACCCATGTAGGGATTTAGGCATGATGTAACTGTTCTGTTATGGATGCACCTGTTGCATTATGTATATTGTATTTGCATGTTAGGAAGCTGTATGTATCTTAGGAACCCTGTATTCTGCTCTGACTTATAGGTTTGGGCAGGTTTTGGCTATTCCTTGCTAGGTTGGGTGTATAAGGTGTAACAAGTAATTTGATTAAAGACTTCATCTACCAGTTCCACTCCTGAGTCTAACTGATCCTTTTTTTTTTTTTTTAACATTTTAATGATCAGACTTTTTTTTTTTAATCTATATAAAACTGGAAATGTGGAAAAATTGCTATGGATGAGGACAAAAGAATTGGAGAAGCATCTAGGGAGAAAATCAGGCAGACAAAGCCACAACATGAGTTAGAACAACAAGGGACATACAAGGAAATAAGAAGAATTTCTAAAAATACAATAGGAACAATAAAAAAGATATAGAAAATGTTGATTCACTAGACATTTAGGAAGGAGGGTTAATAACAGAAACCTAAGCTGCTCACTATCTATTTTGTTTCAATCTTCACTAAAACCATTAATTGTGGGCATATGCTTAACACAATTAATATTAACTGTTGGAAGGTAATCAAGCTACATAGGGAAAGAAAAAATATGTATGGATATCTATTGTTCTCCACGTGCACTGAAAGTAGTATAAGAAATAATCAGCTTCATCTGCAACAGGAGAAATTTAGGTTAGACATGAATGATAGGTCTACATCTGCAAACTTAGTTTGGACTTGTTAGTCCAAATTAAGAAGTTTGAGCTTAATTTGAATTAACCTGAGGTTAGTTCAAACTAATCTTGTGCTTCTAAGTTCAAACTAACTGTGGGTTCTAGTTTGAACTAACGCTTAGTTCAAACTAATTGGCTTAGTTCAAACTTCTTAAGTTCAAACTAAGCATTAGTGCAGGTCTTGGCTGGACTTAGTTCAAACTAAGGTGATTAATCTGGACTACATGCTGGTACTAAGTAGTTCAAAGTAAGCTTTCCTTAGTTCAAACTAAGAAATTCCTTAGTTTGAACTAGGAAAAGTCAAGTGTGGCCATGGGCTAAATTACTCTGGACTAAGCCTCCTTAGTCCAGACTAATTTGCCAATGTAGACATAGCCTAAGAGATCCTTTCCAATTATATGTATCGTTAAGTACTAGAACAAGTTATCATCTTTGGAGTTTTTTAAGTACAAGAAACAAATACCAGTCAAGGATGATCTATATATATTTGGTCCTGGTTCAGTGCAGGGGGTGAATTCAATAACTTCCAGAGGTTCCTTCCAGCCCTGTATTTCTATGATTTTATGTACAGGACTGTTAAGATGTTTTTATTAACCTGCTATATAGACGTAAGCAGCTTTCAAACAAATTTCAAAACCTTATCCTTTGCTGACATACATTCAAACAAAAGTTCTGATGCTTTATTAACCAATTTGATCATGAAACATATGACCAATGAATTCCTTATTTCAATATTTTAATATCTCTTTTATTACTTAAAGGTAGAAAAGATTTTTTTTTGTATTTGTTGATAAAAGCATATAGATAGTGGTCACCCAAATAGCACTGGGAGAACATGCTACATTAAATGTTTAAAAAAAAAAAAGCGCCCTGTTTTTGTTTGAACTGATTAGAAATGTAGACAGGCAAGAGATTAATTTGTTTAAACCAAACTGACAAAAAAAATCACTCAGAAAGGTGAAATGAAAGTTCTTCAGAATGACAGAAACCTGCTTTTATTGTTGCTGTTTAAATAAAGAAAAAAGAAATCAGCTGGATTTCATGACTGATCAAACTTGCAGATGAAATAAAGATTGGCAAAGTGGTCAATAATGAAGAGGACTGATACAGAGCAATCTGGATCGGTTGGTAAGCTGGGCATGGGAAAACTATATGCATTTTGTTATGACCAAATCTAAAGTTATAGATCTAGAAACAAAAATTCAGACTATATTGATGAGACAGCAGCAAATCCAGAATAGACTTGGAAGAGGGGAAAATAATCAGGTAAACATGAGCTTCCAGTGCTGTGCCCAAAAGTCTGTGATCTGTGAATGTAAACAGTAGAATTGCAGAAACGTCAAAGCTGTACAACAGCTACAAAATGGAAATGGCCAACAGTCAGTCAATCAAATGAAGCACTAATATGTTTTAAAAGTGTAATGAAAATCACAACACTAGTTGCAAACTCTGAATGTTACTATACTGGGGTCTTTTTGTTCACAAGACTTTTGGAAGAAAGTAAGTTGACAAATACTCTGGTAAATGTGTTGAAGTGTTCATGTACACTGTAGTATGTAGCCATTTACATCAAATCAATGGACTGGAGAACTGTTACTATGGTGCCAATTTTTTAAAGAAGGCTCAAGAGGCTCAATAATGTCAATTACAGACTGGTAAGTCAAACTTCCAGACAAATTGGATGAAATGATATTAAAGAATAGACTTATCAGACACATAGATGAATACAGTTTGTTTGGGGAAATGACAGCACTGCTTTTGTAAAGAGAAATAATGCCATACCAATCTATTAAAACATTTTGAGAGAATCAAGAAAATATGTGGACAAGGGTGATCCAATGAATACACTGTACTTGGACTTCCATAAGAACTCTCAGCAAAGGGTCCTGTGCAAATTAAAGAGTCATGGGATAGGAGGGAAGTTCCTCTCATGGATCAGCAGCGGGTTTAAAAGACAGGAAACAACATATAAGAATAAATGTACAGCTTTCTGAATCAAGAAGGTAAAGAGTGGGACCCCACAGGGATCTCTACTAGGGCCACTGTGATTCAACATATTCATAAATCATCTGGAAAACAATGTACATAGTGAAATGGCAAATTTTGAAGTGATACAAAATTACTCAAAATGGTAAAGTCCAAAACAGACTGCAAAAAATTTCAAATAGGACCTTACAAAACTGGATGACTGGGCAACAAAATGCTAAATGAAGATCAACACAGATAAATGCACATTGGAAAATATTATCCCAAATTTGTAAACACGATGTGATCTAAATTAGCTGTAGCCATTCAAAAAAGAGATCTTGGGTTCATTGTGGATCATTCTCTGAAAACATCAGCTCAATGTGCAGCAGCAGTCAAAAAAATAAAACCCTCAAATGTTAGGAACTAGTAGGACA
Organism: Podocnemis expansa; assembly: GCA_007922195.1. NCBI lineage: Eukaryota > Metazoa > Chordata > Testudines > Podocnemididae > Podocnemis > Podocnemis expansa. The sequence goes on from ML681979.1 coordinate 18,181,243, forward strand.
GGGATAGATAATAAGACAGAAAATATCAACATGTCATCATATTAATCCACAATACATCCACACCTTGAATACCGGTTGCCCCATCTCAAAAAAAGGATACATTAGAAATGGAATCAAGTTCCAGAGGGGTAGCTATCTCAATCTAGTTCAGCAAAACAAACAAGGAGTTTTGTGGCACTTTTAAAGACTAACAAATTTATTTATATTTATTTTATTTTATATTTATTTCTATTAGAAATTGAAAAGATACACAGAAGAGCAACGAAAATGATTAGGTGTAGAAAACAGCTTCCATAGCAGGAGAGATTAAAAAGACTATGCCTATTCAGGTTGGAAGAGAAATAAGTAAATAGGGATATGATAGCGACTTATGAAATAATGAATGGTATGTTATTTACTCCTTCACCTAACACAAGAACCCTGGATCACCCAATGAAATTAATAGGCAAAAGATTTAACACAAGCAAAAGGAAGTACTTCTTCACACCATGGAGGACAAGTCCATCAATGGCAATTAGCCAAGACAGTCAGGGATACAAACATGCTCTTGGCATCCCTATGCCTCTGATTGCCAGATGCTGGGACTAGAAGAGAACGGACAGATCATTTGATGATTTACCAGTTCTGTTTGCACCTTTTGAAGTGTTTGGCATTGACCACTGTCAGAAGACAAAACAGTGCACTAGATGGCTTAGTGGTCTAATTCAATAACACTATTCTTACTCTTATGTATGTAGCCATCCTGAATTTTTTAAAATTTTGATTCTGTTCAAAATGTTTCATTAACTAATCAGGAGACAATAGTGAAAGCAGGATTAAATCATGACTATGGCTTCTTTTCTCATTCCAACAGGTAATTTGACTTCACCCTCCTCTATGTGCTGTTTCCCAGTGTCTGAATTTTAACTGCTCTGATTTGCTGTTATTGTATGACCTGATCCCATGTCTTACATTCCCTTGCATTTATATTCATCCCATTCTGTAAGTTCCCCCATCTTCAAAGCATCTGATGAAGTTCTCTCACAAAAGGTTATGTGATAAATAAATCACGCAATAAATAAATGTTAGTCTTTAAGTGCCACAGGACTCCTTGCTTCCTTTATATACCAAATAAGTGTCAGTGAACAAACCTTTGCTGAAATACATTTATAACCATTTTTGAAAATCCAATAATGTAATATATTTGCAAACAATAAAAGCTCTGAATTAAAAAAAAATAGATTCTCTGTCCTGGTTCCACCCCCGCATGCCAGGGAACAGGACAAGAGTAGTACAAAGGAGGTTTAGAAGCCCCATAAAGTCAGGAAGGAAATTCCCTGGTATAACAGTTGCCATTTCTTTAATGGGAGTTGTATGTGTAGATCCCCTGGCTGGCATTCAGAACTTCAGCTATTATGCTTTCCCATCAAGTCCCATATAAAGTTCAGTATCCTACTTTTTAGATGAATTTAATTTGCCAGACCCTGCAGGAAAAAAATATAAAATCAGGTGAAAGAGCATCCCTAATTGAGCTATAAAGTATGGTGTTCTAGGTTAAGCAGAATTTTTTATTCACTATCTGCTTAGATGTCTAAGAAGGGGACATGGAGATTTTTGAAGTCATCACAGGAAGCTGAGATCTCAACTCCAACAAAGTTTCACAGGAGTTAGGTATCTTGCTGTAATTTGTGCCTTTGAAAATCTCCTCTAGAGTGTTGAACATTAATGTTTTATTAAACAATCTATATCTATTGCTAACTGCAGTAAACATCCTACAGCATAACAGATATCATGTACATGTCTTAAAATAATTTTATTCAAACTCTTAAATGCTGACATTAGTACAAGCCTCATTCACTTGTAACTCTTCTTTTGTTTGTTTGGACCTTTGCCACTGGAAATTCAGTATTTCCAAGAAAATGTCTCATGCTGCCAATATCTTCTTAGATTTTCATTCTATCTGACCTGAAAGTTCATCAGTGTTGCCAAACAGGTTCATTTGCCCACTTGGCAGCAGCAGGGGTAAACAAATAAAGCTAACTGCTGCCACAATTCCAAAGGGGTAGCCATGTTAGTCTAATTCAGCAAAGCAAAAGAGGAGTCTTGTGGTATTTTGAAGATTAACAATTTTATTTTTCACATGAGCTTTTCTGGCAAAGTGCCATTTTGGCAGATGCCAGAGCGGAGAAAACTTACAGTAAAAAAGCCTTCTAGTATGCAAGTTAACGATAAATCCTGTGACTACATTTCACTGTGTCATGTCTGATTACTTCTGCCACAGAAAACCATCATGACAAAGGGCCTTCTATGTTCTATGTTTAACACAATCCTCATTTAATTTGGTTATTTTTCTTCCACTTGTAATTGCTGTTTCTAAGGGTCAGATTGCTTTCCAACTAGTCCTATACTCTTCCATGAGTTTTACATAAAGCCTTTTCCACTACAGTACCTTAAAAAGAACACAGCACTGATTATCAGCCATTATTTCTATTTCTAGGTGCAGTGCTATTGTGCTGTAATACACCTCACCTTTGGTTCTACACAATGAATCCCACAGTTATATAGAATCTATGTTTTATTCTGTCAGAGAGGTCTGTACTACATGACTAGCTGAGAATTATAGGCATGTTTTTCTCCAAAGTTGAAATGTCCTCTGATATGGCATACTGTACAGCAATAAAGAGTAGTTATCATCTAAAACTGTTTCCAGTGTAGCCTACAAGGAGCTCTAAAGGTAAGAAAAACAACAGTTTATTAATAAAGTCTCAAGTGTTCCCTTTGTCACCATGGCAAGGGACCATGGAGTTTGATAGACTGTATAATTCTAGGTGAAGTAAGAATGTAACTTGTTCAATGTTGCTATGCTTAAAGTTTTCTGCTACATGAAACAGCTCATGTACACATATGCAATCAAATTCACATTCAAATATTCTTCATTAAAATTATGGTATATTTGAGTATACTTATGTGGAAAATGGGGGGGGGGGTCTTTGATATTGTTATGAACATCATATGAATCTCAATGTACCATCTTGGTGTTATCCATCCTTCCTGCCTGCATGAAATTAAATCAAAGGGAGGTAGGGGGAAACAAACAGAAAATGAATGAAAAATAGAGATGCCAGGGATAAATCACTTTAAGTAACTTAAAACAATAGTGACTAAGTCATTATTTGGAAAGATACTGTTTCCCACTGTTTTGTCTAGGTCAGAGCCTAGATACTAAACAGGACCACAAACAGGTAGGAATGCCTGCCCCAAGGGGAAAGATAAAGGTGAGTAGGCAACAGCTCCTGGATGTAAGACTAAAAGTATATAGCCATGCAATCTGCTTACCAACTAAGAAATGAACTACCTGAATTAAGCAGAATTTACTGAAACTTCCAAAGAAAGTAAGACCCACGTACATGGGTCTTTTCTTTTCTCTGCCTGCTGTGTATTTCTGAGTGAACAAACATTTCATTTTGAAAAAGCTGTCCTTGTGTCACTTTAATCAACTGCTGGTCACAGAGGGAGCTGGATGATGTTTTTTTAGCAAATACTTTCTTTACTTGATTAAAATTGCAGCATGAGTTGACCCAAAGCAACTTGAACATTTGTGTTGAGTTTGCTACATAATTTTGATCATACTGAAAAATCTAACTAGCCTGTTGAAACTCTTTCATTTTTACATTACCAAACACTTTCAATGTTTCATAAGCAACTGCAGAATCACAAATTGCTGGGAAAGGAAATGTGGGGAGTCTCCTTATAACTTATAGTCCAGTGGCTAGAGCACTGACCTGGGACATGGGACATACAATAGAATTCTCTCCTCAGCTTGTGGAGAAGGGATTTTAACTTAGGTCTCCCACACTGAAGGAGAGTGCCCTCATCACTGGGCTGTGGGATAGTCTGGTGCTGGTTTTTCTCAGTTTTTCTGATGAAGTTATTCCACTAAGTCATTGGAGCAGGGATTCTCATCCCTTACAGTCTAGATACATGTGTTCACCACCAGGCGACAGAATGGTAATTTCTTTCCCTGTCACAATACTTATTAATTGCTATCATGAATGCCTATGATTGCTACTTTGAATAATATCATGCAAAACAGGAAATTGAACCAGAATTTTCATTTCCCAAGTAAATGTTCTAATGCCTGGACTCAAAGTTATAATGATCTCTGCCACCTCTTTCTTCGCTTGCAGTTCTGTGAATCTCCTTTGCTTTTATAAATATCTTCCAAATAAAAGTTAAAAAATCTGCACCAAAATGAGCTGAATGTTTTCTTTATCTGATGGAAAAGATTTTCCAAATTTAGATTGGCCAAAAATTTTGAAGACAATTGTTTTAGATTTGATTCAAAATATTTATTTATCCCCCCCCCTGCACTGACAGTGAACTGAAAAATCCATTTTTCAGCTTGTCCAATCACTAGTCCTGGAGGAAACTATTTACAGGTAAGAAACAGAACTGGACCATCAGGCCCCTACCTTAAGTGGTCCAAAAAAGTGAGACAAATCTATTATTTTGGGGGAAATGAAATTATCTCTTCTTCCATCCACCCCTTTGCTGTTCCCTTCAGTTCTGCCCTACTTCTGTTCTGCATCCCAGGCCCCTATTCATTCAACCCACATTTATTAAGAGCATAAAGGTAGCCATACTGGGACAGATCACTGGTCGATCTACTCATGGGACTGTCTTAAACAGGGGCTAGTGTCAGATGCCTCAGAGGAAATAAACAAAACAGGGCAATTTCAAATGATCCAATAATGTCGTCCAGTCCCAACTTCTGGCAGCTGGAAGTTTCAAAAACTCTGAAATATGGGATTGACTTCCTGACTATCTTGGCTAAGAGCTAATGGCTAATACCCATCCTCCATGAAATTATATGCATATTTCTTAGCCCAGCTATACTCTTGGCCTTCACATCGCTTCATGGCAACAAGTTCCACAGGCTCACAATGTGTTATGTGAAGAAAAGTATTTGGTTTTAAATCTGCTGTCTTTGCACTTCAGTAGTGATCCACTAGTTCCTGTGTTGTGTGAAAAGGTAAATAACATTTCCCTATTCACTTTCTCCATACCATTCATGATTATAGATCTCCATAATATCTGCCAAAACAAACAAGAAGTCTAGTAGCACTTATAAATTTGTTAGTCTTTAGAAGTTCCAGAAGACTCCTTGTTTGTTTTGCTAGACTAAATGAACATGGCTTCCCCTTTGTAACAACATCCTCCATTAATTTTCTCTTTTCTAAACAGAACGCATGCACTCTTTTAAATTTTTCATTACAGAAACTGTTTCATACCCTTAATCATTTTATTTGCCCTTCTCTTCATCTTTTCCAATTCTAATATTGTTTTTTGACAGGGAGCAACCAGAATTGGATCGAGCATTCATGGTGTTGGCGTACCATGGATTTTTATAGTGTCATTATGATCTTTTCTGTTTTATTATCTGTTCCTTCCCAAATGATTTACAATAGTCTGCTAGCATTTTGACCAGCATTGTGAATATCTTCAGTAATCTATCCATAATGACTTCAATATCTCTTTCTTGAATGCTAATAAGTTATTTAAATCTCATCCTTTTAAATATATAGCTGTAATTTGTTTTTTCAGTATGCATTAATTTACACTTCCCAACACAGAATTTCATCTGTACCACTTTGTAGGAAGTTCCCTTTTTAACTCTTTAAAATCATCTTTGGACTTAACTATCTTGAATAGTTTTGCCACCTCACTGTTTACCCATTTTTCAGATCATTTATGAATATAGTGACCATAACAGGACCCACTAGAGATCCTTAGAGGATCTTGTTATATATCATTTGCCATTGTGAAAACTGACCATTTAGTCATATTGGCTACATCCAGACATACATCATTATTTCAAAATAAGTTAATTCGAATTAAGAAAAAGTTAATTCGAATTAAGGGAAAGCCTGCTTTCAAAACAGCTGTTATTTTGAAATGTTTTTTTTCAAAATAAGGCCATTTGGACTTGTTGTTTCAAAACAGTTGTTTCGAAACAATGGTGTTGTTTCGAAACAACATGTCCAAATGGCGTTATTTTGAAATAACCATTTTGAAATAACACCTGTTTCAAAATGAATGGGGTTTAAGTGGTTTCAAAATGATGGTTCTTATTTCAAAATGACAGAGCCTGTCATTTCAAAATAAGAAAACGTTGTGTGGCCATTCAGTTTTTTACTTCGAAACAACCAGCATTGTTTCAAAATAAAAGACTCGTGTGAACATACCCATTGTTTGTTCCCTGTTTTCTATTTACCAGGCTCCCATCTGCCAGACATTTGTTCTGTCTCCTTCTTTCCTATCAGTTCAGCCTCCCATCACTTCTACCTCACCTCCATTTCCTCTGTATCTCCTAAAGTACTTTCCCCACTCTCCTAGGTCTAGTATGAGGTCTGGAGGGGGTCCTCACTCCCTTGCTGGCCACATGGTGAAGGGATTGAGAAAGGACTGACAGGGAACAGAGAAGAGCTGTCCTTTTGCTCACAGGAGATGAACAGAGGAGAGGGTAACAGAAAGAGTGAAGCTGCCCTGAGCTGCTTGACACTTTTTGTTTCCTCTCTTCCTCCCAAAGAATGACTTTTATTTCATAGGGAACAGGCAGAGAGTGCTGTCTGGTTCCTGTAGAATAACTGTAATCCCCAATTCCCATCACGAATGGGGTTCAATGGGTTACCTGCACCTGTCGGCGTAGGGTAGACACACGCTGAGCCAGTCAGTGTAGTGCGTGTGCAGCCCTGGACATCTAAGGGCATCACAGACCTGTTATTGCTCAATCTCGGGTGGGTTCAGCCACCTGAGATTGAGCAATAACAGGTCTCTGATGCCCTTAGATGTCCAGGGCTGCACATGCGATACACTGACTGGTTCCTGTAGCATTTCTGAATAGATGCTTTCACTTCAGCAGAAGAGAAGTAGATGAAATCAACAAATTGGGGGTTGGAGGATTCTTCCCAGGCAAGGCTGAAATCTGAACCCCTCAGAACCCAGTTAGACTTCACCATATTTGATTAGACACATTCATGAGCTGTTACAGTTTAAGAAATGGTTATCACAGTCAGTAACTGGAGGGCTGGAAAGCAGAAACTCAATGTAAGATTGGTAGGACCGCATGGTTTCATCCAGATGGGGTTGAAGGTAGCAAAATCTGCTACCAAAAAGGATGCACTCATGCTATATTTAAAAAGTTCTAAATTTCAGCTTCCCCTGTAAATACAACACCCTATCAAGAAAGCAACTTAAAAGTTTTAAGGAATCTCTGGTTACGTCTAGAGTGCCTCTGGGATTTCAGCCCAAACCACAGTACCCATACAGATATTAAAAAAAACAAAACAAAACAGACACTAGGGTGATTTCTGCTAGCATGACTGTCACTGTGGGTTGAGAAACACACTCCCAGCTGCCCTGAAGACATACTCTCACAGTCCAGATGAAATTGTTCAGGAATCAGTCTTGTTCCCACTCGTTTTTATCCAAATGCTTCTCTCATGCTGTTATGTGACATCTGTGTAACAATGCTGATCACATCAAGTGGGAATGAGATGTTACTATGGGTGTTGTCACTGTTCAGGTGGCACTGGAGCCTTTAGTGTCTAAAGATTTCTCTCACAATTTTCATCTAACATATGTCTGTAGTTGTAACAAATAGATGAGAACCTTGGGACATATTAGACATTAGGGGCTCCAGTGGTACCTGCACACTGATGACAGCCATGGTTACATCTCATTCTCAAATAATGTGTTCAACAGATGTCACATACCAGCATGAGAGAAGCATTTGGATGAAAAACAGCTGGCTGAAGCTCAAATAAGGCAAGAAAGAAGGGATTCGAGAAGGGAGAAAAAATAGTCTGAGGAGCTTGCTAAGCCCCTGGTTGTTCCCAGAATTGAAAGAGTTTGCTCCTCATTGGTCAGAATGAATCAGTTTGGAAAACTGCGTGCTTGTCCATATTACAAAGACTTTGCCAATACAATTGAGCTAGTATAGCTGTACTGAAAATTACTAATGGAGATGCAGCTTACAACCAGCAAAGACGCTGAAGTTGCACCTACCTGGGATGTTTTGTCAGCACAACTATCTCAAATGGAGTGTGTTTTTCAGACCCCCCCTAACTTATATAACTATATGAACAAAATTTAGAGTATAAAGCTGGCTTAAGTCTTCATCCAAGAGTAAATGTAAACATTTAGAAATCAGCTACCATGATGAATTGGAATAAAAAAATTAAATTTTTAAATGTGGAAATGTCAAAATTGATTGATATGATAGTATTTGGTATTTTTGTAATTTCAGATCAACATTATGAAATGAAAAAAAAAACATTCTCTTCAAAAACATCAACTCATTACAAAATTATACACTGCATGGGACAAACTTATAGAGACTCCAAAAACGCAGGATAAGTTTGACATGGGAGAAAGTGAAAGTGAGAATATGGTTTAGTTTGAGTGGGGTCTCATATCTCTGTCTAGTGACTTCCCTCAATGTTTATAAGAGCCTGCTGCTTACATTAATTTAAAGGAATTCCATTTTTGATTAAGATGGAGAAGCCTTTAGTTTTAATGCTGAAAGCTTTCTGTTCTAACTCACAATCATAGTGTATGTATGTGGACATGCAATTATTTGTGAACTTGTGATGGATGGTAGAAACCCCAAATATCAGGGTGGTGGAGAGGTCTATGCATTTAGAACAAAGAAGCATGAAGAGGAATAAGTGGGTTCAATTGTAGATTCTGCTACAAATGCCTCGGTTTCCAAGGATTAGGAAGAGGCTGCTGAGAAGAAATCTCAGCAGTCTTCGATAAAGTATCTGTAAGGTGAAGAAGTCTGGGAGTGCTTGGTTTATAGAACATGGAATACTTGGGAAACAAACCATGTCTTCTACTCTTGGCTGGTAACAAGTGTAACCGCAACAAGCCAAACATCTTTTATTTCTACCAAATCTTTAATAAGGCACAAGGTATTTTAATTTAATTTTATATGGGATTATTAGTGAGAGAGGCTGCCCTTGTAGTTTGTGGGATGAATAATCCAGGACAACAAAAATAATAAAAAAACTGTTTAATCTGCAAGGCTCTCATGAGGCTTCTTAAAAAGTAAGGATGTGGCTGAGAAAGGTGGCTGCCAATTGAGATATCTATTGTCATAGAAAAGCTATAGTTTTAGTGTAGAAGTACTGAACCCGCCTTCTGGGAGCAAATATTGGTAATTTTTGAGGTTCAATTATTTTCTTCAGACAATGACTGGGTGCAAAACTACATGTGAGAGTTTAAAGATTGGTTCGAGGTCTGTTTATTTTTACTTTATGGGAGGTTTGCTTCTATATCAGAATATTCTTAAATATATTCAATAAGTAAAAGTATAACATAAAAATAAAATTACATTATATTTTATCTAAAGTGGGTACTGCCTATTTTGTTGGTATGCCATTGTAATCCCTTGTCCTCAGGTCACCTTTTATTTTAAATTTATATAATACTAAAATACTAATCATTTCTATTTTGCATCATAAAAAGGTTTGTGGACTCCTACAGTGTTAATATCTGATCATGAACTTCCTTTTAATTTTATGGTTGGGATTGGCATAATCAACATATTGGAACTATTTTCTAATAACAGGGGGATTCTTGTATTAATTTGGAGTCAGTTGTAATATGATATGTATCTATTTCAATGTCTAAACCCTAATGGCAAAGTTTCAAAGGGTTTATGTCTAAAGTTTGACACTAAATCCATATTTAGGCATCAAATGTTGAACATCCATAGATCTCAGTGACTACAGTAGGAATTGCAGTTTTTCAGCATCTCTGAAAACAGCATTGTCTCATTGTCTTAGCTATGGGTTTAGACACATTACTTTAAGCTTCTAAACTTGAAATCATTACATTCAACAGTGTGAGTCCCACCCTCTCTCCCCCAGTTCCTTTGCAGCTGGACTTTGAAGGATTCCGTTTCCAGTAAGCTCTATGTATAACATCACCTTTTCCCATTATTCTAACTTGGTTCTGAACAATACTTTGATAGTTTTGCTAACACTTTTAAGTTATCATAAAACCTTTCTGGCTCCATAGTCCCCAACCATCCATCAGTGTCCACTTCACTATCTTCCCTTGGGCTTTGTAAATTCTTGTTCAGGCGCTCTGCCAAAGCTTCTTCTGGTATCTCCTAATGATGGTTAAATTAGGCTAACAAAGTCCTTCCTGAAAGCAATGAAAGACTACTGTTGATTGCGACATAAGAATAAGTCAACTGACCCAATACATTTAAAAACCTTTATTCTTTTCTTGTCACTGCATTACTACTGAGACGATCACATTAAATGCTTCTTTTACTAGCATCACTATGATAAATGAATTCCACCAATTAGCTCAACTAGAAATGTGGCTGCAACAGAGTAGAAAGGTTGCTGACATACACGTACATGCGCACGCACACACACACACACTAGGGGTTCCAAGCACAAAAATTTAATCAGAATTGTGATGTGCACCTCTTATGAGGCTCTGATTTGGAAAGTTTTTCACATCTAAATATGCAGACTAGTGCAAAGACTTTTCAAATTGCTAGTATTTACATTTTAATTGTTTTTAATTGGGAAATTACTATACTTGCTTTTTCTTCCCATGAAGAACCAATCATGATTTTCTGATAGTTAAATAAAAGTAAAAATGTTTCTGGCACAATTCTTGGTTATTATGGCTCAGTTCATACAGAAACCAAAAGCAGCATACTATGCTGTCTCAGAATATTGAAGAGGATAATCCATCTCTTCTGAAATTTATTGTCTGTACTATCAATAAAAGAAAAATCAATAAAGAAGTTGCTAGTTATGCATACAAAATCATTATAAGGTGTTTTAAAGTATAGAAACATATGACATGAAAAAATGGTCCCATTGAGGGCCAGCCTCGAGTACTGATATTCATATACCAACAGTAGTACTTACATTGTATCATAATATTATCTATGCAAGTATAACTTTCAAAAGTTTTCTTTAACTTTACAGCTATGGGCCTATAATTATCTGAAAAGTCCCAACACCTTGACTAAAAATTCCACAGAAGGCACACAAATTTAGCACAAATTGTTTATGATAAAAGATCTTAATAGGTTATTAATGCTTACTGCTTTCTTGCAAAAAGCCTGTAGCCACTTCAATATGCCAAGGTTAGGAAAAAAAAAATACTAAGCATGCTAAAAGAGCAAATTTTATTAAACAAAATGATTATGAGCCTCTTACATGTACAGACTTTGAATCAACAGGTCCAGACTAACATCCACACCTTGAAAACTACTTTTTAGCTACTCCAAGTATCACTGTCCCAACATGATGTTTTTGTAACAAGATTTCTTTTTTTAAAGTCAGATACAGTATTCCAGATATGTCCAAAAATCAGTGACCTACATGTCCATCTAAAGGAACAGAAAACTATTTAAAGACAAAAATGGGAACAAAGATTAAAATCTTACACTGAATTCTGAGTCTTCCTTACTAAGAACAGTTTCTACACAGAAAACTAATTAGGTCAATTCTCCTCCTCTTGCTCTTGCAGTATCAGATAAACTGTAAAAATACTTCAGACTGAAATGATGAGGTTTGCTGAAAAATCCTGGGCAAATAGAAAATCTGAAAGTATGCCCAAGTAGCCATTGCCATAGTTGCAAATTGTTATTTAGTTATATTCTAAAAGGAAAAAATAGAGACTGCTAGACTATTAAGATCTCTTAAAAGTAGAATTTAATTGTTCAGTTAATATTCTCTGTATTTACTGTAATAGTAATGAGTTCATGGCATTAGACTTCATGGAAAAGGAAAGTACAGGGGATTGTCAATGAGGTTCCACAGACTTCCTCTTGCGAGTTTCATAGAATCATAGAAGCACAAGACTGGGACAGACATCATTCTGCTCTAGTCCCCTGCAATCAATGCAGGAGTAAGTAATAACTAGACTGTGCTCGACCATCTTCATCATATTGCTTCAGCAAAACATAGGATTGTCACTAGATATACAGAGCATAAGGCTACTCATTCGTACCAGAGAAAATCCTATAAAATTTCATGAATGTTTAATTACTCCACATTAAATAATAATTCCCTTATCTAAGTCTGAGCAATAGGAAGTGTTGCTAAGGTTGCACATTTTATTTAACACTGACTGCAACAAGGCTTGCTATGGTATTTGGAAATGAGTATTTATTGTTGTATGTCACCATGGTATCTGGAAATGTGTATTTAAAAAAAAAAGAATCTTTTATGCATAAATTTTTCAGGATTTAGGGTTTTCTTAAAATATTTTTGGTTAAGTTTTCAAATATCTCAAAATACAAACTATTTGTTTAATCATTACAGGCACAAATGTGCTGTACAATATGTATGGAGAGGAACTATAAATATAGTCCCAGAGTCAACTGAAGGTGTGTCTGAATTACAAAGTTTTTTTTTTTTTTTTTTTTTTTTTGGTGGGTAATTATGTTTAATTCAATTTATGCATAGATTTGGAGTATGACATACATCATGGCTCTGTACAATATCTGTATTACTTTCAGTGGTCTTTCTACCATTACTGAAGCACAGTAACTACTAAATTTAATTGTTGCTGATGCCATTCAGCATATTGATTTTCTGTGCAATCTTCTTTATTTGACCTGTAAAGAGATTATGCTTCCATAATTCTCTGAGGAACAGGGACTTGTGATCAGTATGAGTAACTTAAGATTCATAAATCAAATAAAGCTTTCCTAATTCAGAGAAAACAGAGGTTTCAGAGAAACTGGAGGATCAATCCACAATCTCATAATAGAAAAAAAATATTTAAATAAATATATAAATTAAAATGAAATTTAAAGCTAAGATCCAAAATTTCATAGCATTAACTTATGAAATGTCACTGTCCTGTCAGGGGGAACACACCACTCCCATTCTCTCACCAAACTTCTGATCTTGCACTTCCTATCAACTTTGATAAGGCAATGTTGTTGGAAATGGGTTGAGTTGGTTCTTATTTCAAAGCCCTTTTCCCACAAGCATCACAAATAGACTGGAAGGCAGTTTTCGATATGCTTGATCATCCCAGAGCCATTCCATTACTCAGTAATTTGCGTCCTTGCTAGAAAATATAAATTCACCCAGAGAAGTAAAGAAACAGATTGACAGAGCTAGATGGGTACTCCACAGTCAACTACTATAGGAAAGGCCCAATAAAGAAAACAACAGAACACCACTGGTCACCACCTACAACTCTCAATCAGACCTCTCCAACAGATCATTAAGGACCTCCAGCCTATTTAGAAGATGACCCCTCACTCTCTCTAGCCTTGGGAGACAGACCTCTCCTTGCCTACAGACAACCCCTGAACCTTAAACAGATGCTTACCAGCAACTACAGACTTAATAACAGAAACATTAAAGCAAGCACATATCCCTGCAATAAACCACGCTGCCAATTTTGTCCACATATCTGCACTAAAGACACCATCATAGGACCTAGTTAAGCCAGCTAATCCATCACAGCGTCCTTCACCTACTCATCCACTAATGTGATTTATGCCATCATGTGCCAGAAATGCCCCCACGTCTTATACATTAGACAAACAACACAGACCCTATGAAGAAGAATAAATGGACACAAAACTGACATCAGAAATCACAACACATGAAGAAAGAAAAACAGTTGCTGAGCACTTCCATCTTCCTAATCACTCCACTGATGATCTGTTAATGATGGTCCTCAAGAAAACCAATGGGACATCAAGACTTCAAAGAGAAACAGCAGAAATCGAACTAATATACAGATTAGATTGTGTGAAAGCAGGACTTGCACATGACTATGGATTCTTTTCACAATATAACAGGTAATTTGACATCACTCTCCCTCTGTGTACTGTTCCCTAGAGTTTGAATCCTTACAAATGCTCTGATTTGCTGTTGCAGTATGACCTGATCTCATGTCTAACACTCCACTGCATTTATTCTTATCCAGTTCTGTAAGTTCCCCCTCTTCAAAGTATCTGACAAAGTGGGATTTTCTCCCACAAAAGCTCATGTGATAAATAAATCTGTTAGTCTGTAAGTGCCAGAAGACTCCTTGGCTATGTCTACACAGGCATTGTTATTTTGAAATGAGTTATTTCGAAATAAAATCCTTATTTCGAAATAAGTTAATTTGAATTAACAAAATGTTCATTCAAATTAAGGGAGAGCCTGCAGTCCAAACGGCTGTTATTTTGAAATGGTTATTTTGAAATAAAGCCATTTGGACCTGTTGTTTCGAAGCAGTTCTTTCGAAACAACAGGTCTACACAGTGTTGTTTCGAAAGAACAGGTCTAAACAGTGTTATTTCGAAATATCCCTTCTGAAATAATGGCCATGGGGGGGCAGGTTTTACTTTTTCGAAATGATGATTCTTATTTCGAAAGGATGGGATCCATCCTTTCAAACTAAGAAAATGTCGTGTAGACCTAATTTCTTTTATTTTGAAATAATGAGTGTTATTTCAAAATAAAAGACCCGTGTAGACATAGCCCTTGAGTTTTTTTGCTTTACTAGACTAACACTGCTGCCCCTTTGGAGCTTACTATGTGACTGTTTCAGCTGTGCCAAGCAGCTTCCAAGTAATGACAGTCTTCAGAGACTGAATCAAATGCCTTCCAATAAGATATTTTGAGGGTATTTTTTTATCTCAGGGTGTGGAAAGCTGGCACTGCAGTGGTCTTTAAAGGTCTGAGTAAAAGAAACACATTGCTGAGGGACATACAGTGATTCTGTTCTCTAGTAGCAGGTCCAAAAAAACAAAAGTCTCTGAAGTTTTGGATAACACAGAATCATAGAAACTGGAAGGGACCATGAGAGGTCATTGAGTCCAGTCCCCTTGCATTCATGGCAGGACCAAGTACCATCTTAAACCATCACTGACAAGTGCTTGTCTAACCTGCTCTTAGAAAAGAAAATTCCTAGGCAACTTATTCTAGTGATCAATCACCATGAAAATTTAGGTATTTTTTTTTCCTAATGTCCAACTTAAACCTACCTTCCTGCAATTTAAGCTCATTGTTTTTTGTCCTAACATTGGTGATTGAGGAGAACAATTTTTGTTCCTCCTTTTCCTAACAACCTTTTAGTTTCTTGCAAACTGTTATGTCCCCTCCCAATCTCCTCTTTTCCAGACTAAACACACTCATTTCTTACAATCTGCTCTCTTAAGTCAAGTGTTCCAGACCTTTAATCGTTCTTATTGCTTTTCTCTGGACTTTCTCCAATTTGTCCACATCTTTGCTGAAATGAGGAGCCCATAACTGAACAAAATAGTCCAGCTGAAGGTTAATCAGCTTGTAATAGAGTGGAAGAATTACTTCTCATGTCTTTCTTACAATACTTCTGTTAATATATGCCAGAGTAGTGGGTTTTTTTTAAGTTACACTTTTATTTAGCTTGTGGTCCACTATGACATCCTGATCCCTTCATTCAGCACTCCTTCCTAGGCCCATTTTGTTTGTGTGCAATGGATTGTTCTTTCCTAAGCAGAGTATTTTGCATTTTTCTTTATTGAATTTCATTTTATTTACCTCAGACCGTTTCACCAGGTTGCACAAGTCATTTTGAATTGTGATCCTATTCTCCAAAACACTTGCAAACACTCCCAAAGAAGTATCATCCACAAGCTTTCTATGTGTAATCTTCATGCGAGACTCATGGCCTGTGGGCTGGATCCTGATCAATTTGTTTTTTGGTTATGATCAGAAAATGGACTACAAAATGACACTTTCTTGCTCTGAACATGGTGGGGGGAAAGGGTTGGGGAACCCATGCAGCCACATGGCCTGTGACAGGTGTCCTGCTTTCCAGTGTGGGCCCTCACATTGAATGACTTTGACACCCCCAATCTAAATCATGGATGAAAATACTGAACAAAACTGTACCCAGAATAGATCCCTGCAGTACCCTGCTTATTATGCCCTTCCAGCATGACTGTGAACCATCGATTACTCCCTAGGAGTGGTCGGTCATCCAACTCATTTTGCACCCATCTTATAGTAGCTCCTTCCAGGTTGTACTTCCCTAGTTTGTTAATGAGAAGGTGATGCAAGACCATATCAAAAGCTGTTCTAAAGTCTAGATATTACTTCATCTACCACTTCCCATGTATCAACAAGGTTTGTTACCTTGTCTTAGAAAGCTAACCAGATGGTTAACACAATTTATTCTTGACAAATCCATGCCATCACTTAACATCTTATTCTTTTCTAGATGTTTGCTAATTGATTCCTTAATTATTTGCTCCAGTATTTTTTCTGCTACAGAGGTTAAACTGACTGGTCTGTAATTACCTGGGTTGTCTTTATTCCTTTTTTATAGATGGACAGAATATTTTCTCAATTCCAGTCCTCTGTCATCCTTCCAGTCATCCACGATTTTTCAAAGATAATAACCGATGTCTCAGATATCTCCTGAGTCAGTTCCTTGAGTATTCTAGGGTGCATATCATCTGGCCGTAGTGACTTGAAGACATCTAAGTTGTCTAAGTAATTTTTAACTCATTCTTTCCTTATTTTAGATTCTGATACTATCCCATTTTTACTCCCCTATGTCAGGCATCCAATCACCACCAGCCTTCCTGGTGAAGACCAAAAGAAAGAAATCAGGAAGTTCTTTTACCATTTCTACATATTCTGTTATTGTTTTTCCATCTTTGTTGAGTTATCGTCCTACATAATCTTTGGTCTTCCTCTTGCTTCTAATGTATTTGAAAAATGTTTTTGTTACCCTTTATGTCTTCAACTAGTTTGATCTCAGTATGTGCTTTGGCCTTTTTGATTTTTCCTCTACATAATTCTTTTTTTAACGGTTCATGGTCACCGTTTGTGATTTGACCCAGTCTCTGCTTTTTGTAGGACTCTATTTTTTTAGATTATTGAAAATCTCCTGGTCCCTTGCCATACTTCCTATTCTTTCTATGCAGTGGAATAGTTTGTTCTTGTGCCCTTAATAATGACTTTTTTGAAAAAAATGCCAGCTGTCTTAACTCTTAGACATGCTTCCCATGGGATCCTATCTACCAACTGTCTAAATATGCTACAATCTGCCATCTTGAATTCCATTGTCTTTATTTTGATGTTCTCACTCCTACCATTACTTAGATTAGAATCATGAATTCTACCATTTCATTATCACTTTCACCCATGCTATCTTACACTTTTAAATTCTCAACCAGTTCTTCTCTGCTTGTCAAAATAAAACCAAGAACAGCTTCTCGCCAGT
This sequence comes from Podocnemis expansa, assembly GCA_007922195.1. Taxonomy (NCBI): domain Eukaryota; kingdom Metazoa; phylum Chordata; order Testudines; family Podocnemididae; genus Podocnemis; species Podocnemis expansa. The sequence continues at coordinate 18,198,493 of ML681979.1, forward strand.
AGCTTTCTCCATCTTTTGAAAAAAAAAAATATGTCTACAATACATTCCAATAACTTGTTGGATAATCTGTATTCTGCTGTGTTATTTTCCCAACAGATGTCTGGGTAGTTGAAGACCCCCATCACCACCAAGTCCTGTGCTTTGTGTTAGTTGTCAAAAAAAAGCCACATCCACCTCTTCTTCCTTGGTAAGCTCCCACCATGATAAACCCTTGCTTTTTACTACTTTTATCTTTCAACAAGTTTGTCTCATCTTTCTGTCTCAACCTCAGTTCAAGTATATAAATTTTGAACATACAAGGCAACATTACTTTTCTCCTGCCTATCTTTCCTAAGCAAGCCGTACTCTGCTATATTAATATTCCAGTCATGTATTATCCGACCAAGCCCCACAGTAAGAACTAAAATGGGTGTATTGTGCAAAAATTCAGAGTTTGGTAGCACCTCACTCTATTGCACAGACAGTACAAAAGATAATTTTAGTACCATCCGCCTCATGGAAACCACAAAGAAACTCCACTGAACAGTGCAATGCAATAGCTTAATTACACAATGAAGTGATGAATTTTTTTGAGCAATTATTTGCAGGCTGGTGCATTTTTCTTTCAGGCATGCAGTTAGCTTGCCTTTGTGTAAATGTGCAACACTCAAATATTGGTGGAATAATTGACTTTGTACTGGCTAGATTCAATACCATGGACTCTCTTCTTTCTGGTAATATTTTAATTTGATTCTTCTGCACAGCCATGAGACTTCTTTGCAAAGATCCAGCATTTTCTCTGTAGCTTCATAATGATGTGCTCAGTCAAACCTCAGCAGGTGTTAAAAGATTTTAGTTTGTCAAGAGCTTGCACCTTATTCATTCCAGCTATAATGCTATGTTGAAAGGCCTCTGCTGGCCCTGGTCACATTGTCAGTAGGTGCTGTCTTAGGAAGATCCTGAAAGAAGTACATTCATTTGCTTTTCACCTGACACATGTACACTGTTCTGTTGCATTCAAATATCAGTCTTGGCACAACAGAGAATTTTGATTTTTCCAAGGTTTCAAAGAGACCAACATTATTACATGGACATGACCAGGAGATGAATAAACAATGACTTGTCAGTAGTTATCTCTGTAATAATCCCTGCTACCTTCTCTAAGAATGTCTTCCATAGATTTGATCACAGCTCTAGTCTCATCTTGTTGATCGTAGTCCATAGATTGACAGATCCTTGGATAATTCTTTGGGTTTTGAAGGTTTCATAGAAGTCATGGCCAAAGTATCCATTTGATTCACATTTTAAGCTATCTCATCACTGAAAATGGCTTTCATTACTGGTAATAGTGAGCTCTGGTCTGTTATATGTGAATGGCTTGCCACTGTAAGTAAACTCATTCCATAGCTTTAAATTTTCCATTTCCTGTCATTTAATAACCTAGACAGCCTAACAAGTCTAAGATAGTGCTTGGTTACTTTTGTTACAGAACATTATATAGATTTTCAATGTAGTAGTAGATGTGGCACACAATGCTGTATCAATATGTGTATTTTGGACAGTTTACCCACTTAACTTTACATTCTATTGAAAGTTCTTGCTAAAAGTGGCTGCTTCATACATGTTCCAAAGGGGTAGTCATGTTATTCTTTTTTCAGAAAAATCAAACAAGAAGTCTTGTGACACATTAAAAAACTAAAACATTTATTTAATAGACTAGAATCATAGGGTTGGAAGGGACCTCATGAGGTCATCAAGTCCAACCCACTGGGGCTTGTGCCCAGGACCTTCTGCATGTTAAACAGCAGTACTAGCCACTACACTATTTGTGTAACACATATACTCTCATGGGTATAATCCTACTTCACCAGATGAACGCAGTGGAGCCTGCAGTATGTTATCCACGAAGAAGACAAAGCTATCTCTCCAACAAACCACATTGCCAACTCTGCCTGCATATCTACTTAAGTGACACCATCATAAAACCTAACCAAATAAGCCACTCCATCAGGAGCTCAGTCACCCACAGATCCATCAATGTGATTTATGGCATCATGTGCCACTAATTGTTCAAAATTATCAAAAACACATTAAAAAACTAAATATATAATATAATATAATATAATATAATATAATATATAAACTAAGATATACGATGTGTGTTATGTAACTATGTGCATATTGTTTGAGAATAGATTCCAAAAATTTCTGGCTGGATGCTGACATCTTAACCAGTACTTCATTATCAGCTTTGTGTAATATACCAAAGGAGTTGCAATCAACACCACTGCACTGCTTCTTTTTTTGCCAGTGATGGCAAATCAACTTGAGATACTCCTTCCATTTGTAGTAAGCTGTAGAATTAAAAAAAAAACAAAAAACAAAAAAACAAAACAAAACACAAGGTATGTCCTGAACATTAACCAATAACATAGTACTGCCAGTAAGGAACCACAATTAATTTTTGTTAGGGCTGCCCATTTGACATATTCATTAATGTATAATTAAAATATTTTCTCAAATATATGTCCCATATTTATTCTGGATTTGTTATGTTTAGCATCATTATATTAATCAGAGAAAGGGCTTAGAAATGATAATTTCAAAAGGGATAGCCGTGTTAGTCTAGTCCAGTAAAAAAAACAGCAGGAAGCATCTAAGGAAGTGGGATCTTCTCCCACGAAAGCTCATGCAAAAAATAAAAATAATAAAAATAAATCTGTTAAAGTGCCACACAACTCCTTGCTGTTTTTTTTTTAGAAATGATACCCTATTTGACTTATTTACCAGTGATACTGTATCATCAAAATGCAATGGGGGTGGGGAGAAAGAGGAAACAAGGCTTCACTCCAATGTTGCAGAGTGACACCTTCTAAGTTATTCTTTTTTTTTTTTAAAGCAAATTATGACACTTACCTTACCATTCTCTCATTAATTTGTTGATGGAATTATATAGGCTTTCTGCCTATTACTAAGGACCACACATGGCCATCTTTTCTGAAATTCAAATTTCAGAATTTTTTTAGCTATATTTATTTCCTAATCCTTTGTGCCTAGATTAATCAGTCTCTCTTTTCTCAGATTTTCATATAAAAAGCTTTTTCTAGCTATTTTTGAAGTTCTTTATTTAAATAGTATGTGCATGCTGCCTTTGTTTCATGGGCTCTTTTAGCCATTGCAAATATCTCTAGGGCTCAGTGGTTGCATCACCTGAGGGCCCACAGTAAAGCATGGTGCAGAGGCATGAGGCATTAGTGGGAATTTCTGAAAACAAACTAGACTAAATTCTGCCTTTACACTGACAGCACCCCACTGACTACAGCGGGACAAACATCTGCTTTGAGTTAAGCCAGTTTAAAATGGAAAGAAATTTAATTTCTCTCATTCTCTCTCCATCTTCTCCAGTTTCCTCTCACAATTTATAGACTTATCATGCATTTACCCTACAGTAACTAAGAATATAAATTTGTTAGTCTTTTAATGCCATAGGACTGCTTGCTTGTTTTTAAGAATATACTGTGAACCTTTGACTTAATTGGATCCAGTCTCACCCTTGTTCAAATCAATACAGGTTTTACCATTGACTTTAATTGGATTCTGACTCACTGACTTCAACAGTTTCATAGATGCAACTGAGGGCAGAATTTAGATCATGTTCTGATAAGTGAAAGGGTAACTGCAGGCTATTCAAGCAAAAATAATTCATCATTTTGAGTAGTGGCTCAGGAAATTACTCTAACAAAAAGAATGAAATACATGTTGCAAACATCGTTCAAACAGTTTACATAAATGTAGTACAGAACCATCTCATTATGCCTAGAATCGAGAACAAAAAAGATACCTGAGATAATGCAGCCTGAGTATCCTGAACCTGTATTGTGTAATAATTTTCTGAATAAAGACAACTGAGGGCTTGACTCAATTACAAAGCAGTTATGCTCTAACATGTACAATGTAAATGTACATTATGTAAAAATGCAGCTTTTTATTAACATATCTGTCCCCGTATATATTAGAGACTCCTCCGGTCACTTTATTATTAAGTAGCTATGTTGACCCCATGACACTAAAGGAAAGCGAATTGGATTCTATTGTTGCTTTTATATCAACAACAGAGTTATTGGCTAAGCTCCTATTAAAGAACTAACCCATTGCATCTAATTTACTGATAGGAAAGAGCTTGCTGAAATGTCAGAAATGGAATTTGAAGACAAGAGGAATATAAAATCTTACTGAGCATAAAATTCGGCCTATAGGATCATTAAAGCATGTGAAGAAGCACAAAGACATCTTCTTGGATTTACAGCACAGGCTGTTTGTTTTTGATTATTTTAGACTGATGGTTGGAAGTTGCTTTATATTTTCCTAATATAAATAAGTAAGCAAGCAGGTTAATTAATTAATTAATTAATGAAATAAGTGACAAGATGGGGTGGTTTTGCCACTGAAACAAACATGTCTTTTGACTATATCGAGTGAACATATTTGCTTTCAATCTATCGAAAAATAGAATCGGGATAGTTGTTCAAGAAATGGATCAAAGCCTACTGCTTGCATACAACTGCCTGATGTATTTTAAATAACATCTTTGGGAATATTAAGTTAGAAAGGAAATATCAGCAAAACAGTCTCCCCTCCACTTTAAATTTGCTTTAGTGAGTGAATATCAGTCATAGAATAAATCTTGAATAAGTGTGGAATTCGAAATTTCACTATAATACATAAGGATTTAAAAAATAATTCTCTTTGAATACATTGATCTGCCTTATTCCTCCTTAAGGATTAATGCATTTTCAGCTTTATTTCCAAGTTAATGGTTTCAGAAGTAGTAGGTAATTGATAGTATTTCACTAACCACCATTCCATTCCTATCCGCCTGTCCTTGGAATCAACAATTATGCCCAGCAATATCCAATGATTGAAAAATCTGGGCTAAATCTACAAGATCCCAAACCAGAAAAAAAGGAAGACACCTTAAACTTTTGTTTGATAAGCCTGATTTTTTCCTATGCTTTCCCTTGCTCTCTCTCTTTTGTTGGGTAGGAGCTTGTAACAGGGTGCTTGGAGGCCCTGATGCCCTAGTGGATGGAACACCTGTCCTCTGTCTCCTTGCTTCCATGGTTAAGGAACTTCAGTCTCTTAGGTGGTGAGGAAGAAGGATCCAAGCCTCCCTTTCCTCTGAGTCCTCAGCTCAGGGCCTTTTTGACTTACACCCTGAACAGGGAGCCCTCACAGAGGAGGAATAAGTTCACTGCCCTGGTTTATTTCATAACTCTTTTCCTTCAGTGTGGGCTGTGACCCTTATAGGTAAATTTCCTGGAATGGTTAGTGTCTTCTAGCTTTCTTTCATGGCTCTTGGACCCTGCTATAGTCCCAGGCTTTCTTAAGTGGGGCAGCTGCAAGATGGGTGATGCAGAAAACTGTGAGGTCCTAGGCCTCGTGCAATAAATTTGTTAGTCTTTAAAAGTGTCACCAGACTCCTTGTTTGTTTTGATGGACTAACACAGCTATTCCTTTGGAACTTAATAACATGTTTGTTACTATAGGTTCCATCATATCAAGAGTAGCCCAGACAAAGACTCCGTCTGTGTGTGTGTGTGTGTGTGTGTGTGTGTGTGTGTGTGTGTGTGTGTAGCAGCATAAGAACAGGCACTGAGCACCAGATCCATTGAAGCAGGGATCTTCCACACTAGACAGGACCCAAGGTGCAGACTGTGCAGAGAGGCCTCAGAGACAGCCCAACACATAGTGGCAGGATGTAAGATGCAGGCAGGAACAGCATACACTGAACGGCACAACCAAGTAGCTGGCATTGTGTACAGGAACATCTGCACAGTGTATGGGCTGGACCCTCCCAAGACCAGATGGGAGATTCCACAGAAGGTCGTGGAGAATAACAGGGCTAAGATTCTGTGGGACTTCCAGATCCAGATGGACAGGCAGGTACTGGCCAATCAGCCAGACATCATGGTAATAAACAAGGACCAGAAGACAGCGGTGGTGATAGATGTAGCAGTGCCAAGTGACAGCAACATCAGGAAGAAGGAGTATGAGAAGCTGGAGAAGTACCAGGGCCTGAAAGAGGAACTAGAACGGATGTGGAAAGTGAAGGCCAAAGTGGTCCCAGTGGTGGTAGGAGCACTCGGGGCTGTGACTCCTAAGCTGGGAGAGTGGCTCCAACAGATCCCAGGAACAACATCAGAGGTCTCTGTCCAGAAGAGTGCAGTGCTCGGAACAGCTAAGATACTGGGCAGAACCCTCAAACTCCCAGGCCTCTGGTAGAGGACCCGAAGTTGAGGACGACACATACCACCCATAGGGGTGAGAGGGGAATTTTTATGTGTGTGTGTGTGTGTGTGTGTGTGTGTGTGTAGATATATATATATGTGTGTGTGTTCAATATGATACTGAACCTATTTTGTGATATTTGGCCAGGTGTATTTGTAAAACATTTTTTCTTGAGAGATTTCAGTCCAAAGTAATTAAAAAAATGCTAGCAAATAAGTAATTACATGAGGTTTTTATTATTTAAGGTAAATCTAAAACTGCAAAATTTCATCATTTGGAAGTCTAACTGCACAAAATGAGAGTTCAGCCCATTCCAACAGAAGTCTTAATTGTGATTTTGCATAAAGTCATAGCCTAGCATAAACTAATCTGGATGAAAATACTGTTGCTTCAGCTTACTTGTAATAACCAAATCATTATTTTCTCATATATTTGTTAGTATATTTAAATAGTTAAGAACAGGTATAGCTTTGTTTGGTAAAGCAGAACAGTGATTCTCAACCAGGATCTTCCAGGGGGTACATCAATTTATCTACTTATTTGCCTAGTTTTACAGCAGACTTTTACAATGGAGTACATAAAAAGCATCAGTGAAATCAGAACAAATTTCACTCATAGACAATTACTTGTTTATACCATTTTATATATAATATACAGAAATATAAGGACAATATTTATATTCCAATTGATTTATAGTATAACATGGGAAAAAATGAGAAAATAAGCAATTTTTTGGTAATAGTATGCCTGTGACACTTTTGTATTTTTATGTCTGGTTTTGTGACTAAGTAGTTTTTAAGTGAGGTGAAACTTGGGATATGCAAGACTAATCATACTTCTGAAAGAGGAACAGTAGTCTGGAAAGGTTGAGAGTCTCAGAAGTAGGTAAATTTAGATGGTCATTATACAATACTAGAATAAGCAATTGCTTTTCTGTGCACATTCTATATCTTATAATGGAGGTGGGCAAACATTTAAAACCAGGTTTTATGCAGTTCTCTGTATACATACCTATCGCTCATCTCTAGACATTCAATAAGGGTAGGTTAGAAAATTGATATACATAAAGCTGTAATGAAAAAAACTTTTCACTCATGCCTTTTGCATTTTATGAATGGTTTCATCTCTGTTTTTAAACCTTCCTACTCTGGCAAGACCAGGAGCACATTTGGGAAGAATTCACCCATAAGTGCAGATTATTATAGCTCTACTCTTGCATTCTCCATCAGAAATGGTGACTGAATTTAAGCCTTGGCATTTCTGTACTATTAATTTTGGTATCAGGAAAATGTGATAGTTAATATCTCATATGCATATAAGATGACCACTTTAGTTGCTTAGCAACCAACATCAGTCTTGTTGGAGAACCACAAGTATCGACAATAATAGACAGAAGATTCAGCATCAGTGCAAAAAATGTATGGAAAATAATTCTCAGGTTGACTTGCTTGACAGATTTGGAGCTAACTGGTTCATTTACAATGTTTAGAAGTAAGCTAGGTTTGATTTTTGTGCTTACTCTGAATGTTGATGGTACTTATAGTTGTTTGATCCCTTAGATTAATAATAGAAATCCTTTAACAGTATTTTAAAATTTCCTTTTATATTTGGTTTAAAGAACAACTAGAAGTTTCATGCAACAGCAAGAGGAATATTAAATAAATTATGCAAATATGCAGCAAATCACCATGTACAGAACTAAGGTAAGCCGCTTCTCAGAAGGTCATGTACAGTACATTAGGTGAATTATTTAAGGAGTAGAGAGAAGAAACTAAAACCAAGAGAAACATACAGGTCTGTAATAGACTTTTTGTCTAGTTGCAACTAGCCCTGGTGGCTGCTGCCCCAGATCCCTGGTGCCTTATGGGGTTATCCTTTTGACTAGTTAGAGTTCCAAGCCAAAAATCTAGCTGCACTTGATTTTGGGGGCTTTTGTAAAGTATTAGCCCACATTATATCTTGACAACCCAACCTAATATTTCTCAATACCTATGCAATCTGGCTGGCCTTCAACATGAGTCAGTGTTCTTCATGGCAAAACTTAGGAAACCACCAACAGCAGGGATCACCCCATGAAAGATAAGGGGACTGAATTAACCCAGGAAGTTAAACAATATTTACAGAGAAATGGAAAGGCTACACATTGTAATAATGGGACTCAGTGCAGTTCTAGAGCAGGAAAGATTATTTGGTCACAAGTCTTCTATTCAGAAAATACAATCACCAGTGCTGGTGGCTATCAGAGCAGGAAAGCAGTGGCAATTATAGTAAAACTGTAGCCAGAAGGATTGAACAAGTGAATCTATTATCTGAATATGTAATAAAAATACTGATAAGAGAAATATCATATCATATATCTAAATATCATATATCTAAACTATATGAATATTCAAGTACATGCTCCAGCAACTGTGGATTCTGATGAAGAAAACAATTTTGAAAACACTGAAGGAACAGTGGAAATCAGTAGTATAAAAGAGACAGTCCTAATTCTTATGGGAGATAAACACGTAAGAAGGTAGGAGAAAAGTATTTGTAGCAGTTGGGCTGTTTGGGCTTGGTAAAAAGGATTTGTGGATTTTTGAGAGAAATGTGACATAATAATCAGCAATATTTATTCTGAATTAAAGAGAAAACACATGGAATATAAGGGATGTATCAAAATTAATTTAATTTTATCATGATCAACCATAGGTACAGAAATTGTGTTAAGAAAGTTAAGTTTATGCGAAATGCAGATTTTGGATCAGAGTCATAGACTGGTAACACTATGACTAAATAGCCAACTGCAAAGGTCATACACGTTATCAAAGATGGAACCTTGATACTTTGATGTCTTATGATAAGATACAAATCAACTGTGTGTTACAGATCATTATGAAAACAAAGTGAATTGGGAATGTCTAAAAGCTGCTATAAAAGACACTGGAGATAAATATGTTAGAGAAGAAGTTAGTAGGCAAGAAAAATGCATGGATAATAGATGACATCATTGCCCAGATGCATAAAAGAAGGAAAATAAAGGCACAAATACTGACAACATAAAAATAAGAATACCACAGTCTAATTGAAATGATAAAGAATAAATGCAGATTAGGAAATTGTAAATGGCTGAATGAGAAATAAAAAGAAATCAAACAGCTGCAAATAAGAGAACAATCACAATAAGATATGTAAAAATGATAAGACCCTTTAATTACAGAAGAAACTTGATCAATATGATCCTTAAGGACCAAAAATGGATATTTGATGGATCCCAAAGACAAGAATGATAAATATCGAGATTATCTTGAGATACTAAAGGGTGATGATAGGTCTGAAATATCTCAACTGGACATCAGTCAAGTAAGGCTTCTAATAATGAAAAAAAGATCATGGCAGCAATCAAAAAGATTTAAAAATGGAAAAAGTACTAGAACTGCTGAAATACCAGCTAATTTGTTAAAAAGCAAGGGTATGAAAGTTTGAAAGCTGTGTCATAGATAATGAGAAATATGTCTGATACAGGAGAATTGCCTGAAGATTTGAAAACTCACCATATCTCCAAATCCCCCTAAAAAACACCACTATGGAGTGTAAGGACTACAGAACCATAAGCCTACTATCTCATTCCTCTGAGATGTTTCCGTGAGATATTTAAGACTGATACAAGAATGGATCCATAAGGAAAAAAAGTGAACAGCAATGCAATTTTATAATGCCCTTTTCACAGTTAAACACCATTATGAACCTGAGGCTTAGCTCAATTGAAATGGGGAAAACAGTATGCTAGTGTTTCATTGACTTCCAAAAAGCACTTGACATAATCTAACACTACAGACTGCTTAGTGTATTAAGATTTATAGATGTCTGTATCTATCAATCCTGAGTAATAAAACAATTACACTGGAATCAGAAGAAAAATATAATGGGATATGAAAATGAAAATTTAATAGATATCAAAAGAAGAGCGAGACAAAGTCGTACAATGTTACTAATCTTTAGACAACTTTTATAGTGTTTGATTAAATTAAAGAGAAAGAAGGTATTAAAATGAAAATGAATTGGGTGAATAACATTTACTATGACGATAGCACAATAGACTGATTCATAAGATGTGATGAAAATAGTGGAGATTATATTTGAGAATTGCAAAGATGGTTTAGAGCTGAATGTGGACAGTGAATATGGAGGTTTGCAAGGATCCTGGGAAAATACAATGCTCCCATGATGACAAAGGCATACAGCAAGTGAGAAATTATAGCTGCTTAAGAATCATCATTATAGAAGATGGAAATTTTGATAATGAAGTCGGCACCAGCACAGTCAGTGAAAGAGAGATTTTCTGAAGGAATAAATGGATGAGAAGGGATATAAATCTGAAGACTACATTCTGACTCTTAAAAATCTTACATTTGTCTCTGTTTAAGTATGGCTATAAAAATATATCACTCAAACAACTGACAATAAAGAAACTACAATTCTTTCAATTATAGTGTTATAAAATAATTCTGAAAATATCAATGACCCTTTGAAACATCACACCCTTCATGATAATCCTTATAACGTAGTTGTGTATTGTTTAATGTAGAGTATATCAGATATTTTTGGGATGCTCATGATATACTGACCACTGTTGTTATGTTTGTTGGAATGACGTGTATGGTTATGAGGCTCTGCTACATGATACGCCCAAAGAGGTGTTCTCATAGCTTAAAATATATCCAGGCAAAACTTTACTGGAGCAGAGATGCAGTCTGCACCTCACCAAGCCATGCATAAAATCAACATGGCTCCGGAGAATTCCAAGAACAAAGGATTGGCCTAAGTATCAAGAAAGGATCAAAAGGGACTTTCAGGTGACTTTCACCCTTTTCCTTGGCCAGCTTTGACCCACAATAAGGTAACACTCACGAGCTCAGGACATGGATGAACTCATACAAGGCCATTGTTAGTTTCCTTAGTCTGAAAGAGAGGATAAAGCCAAATAGGGAAGTAGGAACATTTTAAAAAGAGGAAACAATTTTGCCATTCTCTCTTTCATTGCCATCTACAAATACCACCAAACAACTAAAGGGCTGACCAAAGAGGCAGAGCCTTTGGAAGTTAGACCTTGTGGTGAGTTCCAAAAGGGTAACTGTGTTAGTCTAGTTCAGCAAAACAAGCACTGAGTCCTGTGGTACTTAAAGACTAGCAGATTTATTTATTGCAGGTACTTTCGTGGTAGAAAATCTCACTTTGCCAGATGCTTTGATGAAGTGGGATTTTCTCCCACAAAAGCTCAGGAGATAAATAAATCTGTTAATCTTTAAATGCCCCAGGACTCCTTGCTTCTTTCACCTTGTGGTTAGAAACAGCTACTGTAAGTTTGTAAGGTGGCTGAAAATGTTTATCTTGGTTTGGAATGCATTTGACACCCCACCCAATCTAAATCTTAAACCTCTAACATTAGGCAGTATCTAAATTAGGCAGTTTTCTCACCAGATTTGAATGTTCCAGTTATGATTATATAGAATTCTCTCAAGCCTGGTTCCTATCTCTTAGTGTTCTGGTGCTCCTGTGGCACTTTTAAAGGCTAACAAATTTATTTATTACATGAGCTTTTGTGAGAGAAAATCTCACTTCATCAGACACTTTGAAAGTTTCAAAGCATTTGACAAAGTGGGATTTTCTTCCACAAATGCCCATGTAATAAATAAATTTGTTAGTTTTTAAAAGTGCTACAAGACTCCTTGTTTGTTTTCCCTCTACTAGGTAATGTGAAAATTAGAATGACCACTTAGGTTATTTTACCCTCCCCTCGATTTGCTCAAGTACTAAGAATTGAGTGGCAGTTACACCTCTCTAACAAACAGCAGCATTGTAAAGCTTTCAAAGTATCTGACAAAGTGGGATTCTTTCCCAGGAAAGCTCATGCAATAAATATGTTTGTTAAAAGCACCACAAGACTCCTTGTTTGTTTTGCTGAAGAAGACTAATACAACTTCTCCTCTGGAATCACTTGTCGGATGTCTGCTAAGCCCCTCCTGAGCTGAAGGGTGCCTCCTCTGTTATTACTAGCAAGTTTATAATATATTGGAATAATAGAAAAATCTTACAACTTGATACATAGTAATGATATACATATTCTGATAGCACAGAGGGTTTTAGCAGATTATAACCTTTCATTAGACATATTACATGGCATGCTTAAAATCAGTTTTTGAAACCATATAGAAACCAATTTGGGATTTACAGTGTGCTGCTTTGGGGTACAGTGTGTCACAGATGTGACTGGAACTCAGTCAGTAAATGTTTATTAGATAATTTATGAAAAAGAAAAATTCAACTTACAGGGCACATTTTAAGAGGTTCAGCAGACTGTGCATGTTTACATGGTATAGGAAGGGAAAGCTGATGACAGAAAAACATGAGAAGGAAAAGCAGATCTTGGACAGACTGTGTGCTACCCTGGCTCGGTCAAAAGACTGTTCACTCACAAAGAGATTAGCAGAGGATCATAAAAACTGGACCAAAATGGTTGCAAATCTATCATTTTGTGATGCAACATATGAAAACAAAGAAGACTGCTATTCTGTGTAAACCCCATGCTATAAAGGGATTAAAATTAAACCAAACTAAGGTCAAAGACATAAAAGACATCACAGAAGACATTAAAAAAGGGGGGTTCACTAACATCTGCTCCCATATGCTGTCTATAATGGATAAATAAATCTAAGCAGACTCATTTGATTCAGGCATCACTGATCCATACAGTCTAAATATAATCAAACGCTAAACAAAGTGTGTGCAATAGCAAGCACTACTATTTATTTTGACACTTGCATGGTCACCCCGGGTGTATTCACATAGGCTTCTTATTTTGAAACAACAGAAGTTGTTTTGAAATAAGAAATGCCATGTTCACGCGACATACTCCCATTTCGAAACAAGGAAACCCCTTGTTTCGAAATGGGAGACGTTCTTTCGAAAGAGCTTAAATCTACTTCCCTTTCAAAACAAGGTTGTTTCAAAACAACCCCGTGGGAACATGTTGTTTCAGAACAAAGTGTTCCAAAACAACATTTGACCTTTCCTCCCAGGGTGCTAAGCTATGTTTTGAAACAAGCCCTCTGTGTGTGAACATAGCCCCCATGTATCTGTAGAGTGTGAGCACCATATCAGCTTATATGATATGAACACAGAACATTCATTAATCTTAAATATGTTGTAGCCTCCACCCTCACAGTACTTTAAATGAAACATTTGCATTTATATTCACATATATACTGTACCTCATGGACATTCTTTACTTTAGCTTTTAAGGCTGTGTTCTCACACAGAGGGTTATTTCGAGACGGTTGTTTTGAAACAACCGTATATCAAAATAACGCTTATTTCAAAACAACTTATTTTGAATTAAGAAAATGTTAATTCAAAATAAGGAAAAAAGGCAGGAATGCAGACCGGGCTTTAAGCCGGTGGGGAGCAGCGCTGGGCAGCGTTGAACGCCGCCAGTGCCTGCAGCCCCCCTTTGCAGGCGCCGGCGGGGAGCAACATGGGGCAGCGCAGAAGCCTGCTGGTGCCTGCAGCCCCCCCCTTTGCAGGCACTGGCGGCATTCAGCGCGGGGCAGCGCTAAACCCCGCCGGTGCCTGCAGCCCCGCTGTGCAGTCGCTGGCTAGGGGACACCCCTCAGCATCCTGGCCAGGGTGCTGAGGTTTCCCTGGCCAGGGTGCTGAGGGTGCACCCCTTGAACTGTTGTTTCGGAACATCTTGTTCCGAAACAACACGTTTGCACGGCATTCTTTCGAAACAACCGTTGCAAAACAACGTTGTTTCACCCACAGACTAGGTCTAACTTGTTTTGAAACAACGCAGTTGTTTCAGAACAACGGGAACCGTTGTTTTGAAACAACCGTGTGTCGTGTGAACAGCCGAAACCTGATTTCGAAACAACCTCCGTTGTTTCAGAATAAGGAGGCTGTGTGAACACACCCTAAGAGTCCAAACTTTGATGGGATGATTAAGAAATGTTCAAATGCAGTTTGCCTACCTAACGCCATATAATGTATACATTATTTTTTATTTTTCTTCCTTCTTCCCCGTGTCCATTTGATTCCAACAGTCAATCATTTTAACACACTATTGAGACTTAAAGCCTCAAATGCTTCATACCTGAAAGTATTATGAATGTAACTGTTTTCAGTGAACTTAAACCAATCCGCAATGCAGAGTGCACTAGTAAGTGTCTTCTCATGCTTACTACCAATAAACCTGTCATTACTGATCATAGAAAATCTATTATGCCAATGGACACTTTCTGCTTCAAAAGAACATGAGCAGGCAAATCTTTTATAGCAATCTGAAGGGTAGTTTAATGATGTGAATCACTGTTCAGATTTTTTTTTTCTTTTTAGTATTAAATCTGAAGGCATACAAGTGCTTAAAAAGGTGAATAGATTTAGTTAATAGTTTTGTTGAAATGTAGTTTTCAATAATCATTGATAAAGATGGCATTGTACTTGGTAAATTGAAAGAAATATGTTTTAGGATTAAAATATTATATACATTACAGATTAGGCACTTGTTAAAAGAAAACATTGCAAGATAGAGGTCAAAACAGTTTAGATATTGAGGTTTTTCTACAGGTTACAGTACACAAAAATCTAGTTGTCATCACCAATAATGCTCTATAGTTCATCAAAGTTAGCATGCTTAAAACGTTATCTGTTAATTCAGTTGGCACTTATTCCACTACTAAGTCATAATTCTCTTATCTACAACCTTGGACACACATTTAAAATTGATAGCAATCAGGTTTAGTAAAGGACAAACAATCAGAACATTCCTTGATTTGATATATGTTGATTATACCTCCAAAGCTTTCCACAAGACTGATTTCTTTAAGAGCTTTGTCTGGTTTAAAGCAACAAGGTGCACACCCCCTAACTGCTAAAACTACAGTCTTATTTACCAAATTATAATATTGCAGTGAGTTTTATTGTCATTTAAATGTCTCCTTGTGTGCCTCACTGTCTAAAACCACCCACATGTCAATCAACTATATCTTTTCCTATATTTCAGCAAATATAGTAAAGGTATTAAAATTTTAACATTAAGAAATACTGCACTACTGTAATCAGAAACAAGTGCGTATGTTTTTCTCAGTAAATCTGGGAAATCTCCAAAGCGAATGTTGAACTGAGTTCTTGTGTCACTGAAATGAGTATAGTCCTTCTGGAAGTGAATGACCAAAGCACTTGACTACCAGTGACAGAATTAGGTAGTCCGACACTTCAGGCAAGTACCACGACCCCCCCCACCACCGACCTAAGCACTTTGCTGCCCCCTGCCCCACCACAGGGTCCAATGTGGCTCCAGCTGCTGCTGGGAGGTGGCACACAGCCCTTCTCTTTGCAAGTGTAGTTATTCCTCTCTTAGTCCCCACCCCCCTAGGTTGCTTTGTAAGGGTGCACTATCCTCTAGAACAGTGGTTCCCAACCTTTTCTCTGTGGTGGCACACCTTGAGACCTTCAAATTTTCTGAGGCACACCACTATTAAAAAACTCATGAATATTCAAATTAAGTTAAATTACTTATGAATATTCATGAACAGTGTCAGTGTTTTGGAAATACCACTATGTGGAGTAGTAGGGGTAGTAGAGGAGGGGTAGCAAAACAGAGGAGGTCAGGAGTCGTGTGCAGTGGCAGGAGTGAGTGTGGGGAGCAGAGCAGGGCAGGGATGGCGAAAAAGGACAAGCACGGCCATGTGGGGAACAGCACAAAGTGGCAAGTGAGGGGAGAGGAGGAAGGGAGAACAAGAGTGGCTTTGTAGGGGGGGCAGGAGGAACCTGGGGAGTGGGAAGGTAAGGCAGGGGAGCCCTACTTCCCCCTTCTCCACAGTAGCTCCCTGCCACCCAGGGCAAATCCTCACTCCACTCCTGCTCCCTCCTACCTCAGTGGGTCCTGTCCTCACCTGCCCCAGCCCCCTGCTACCTGTGATGGACCCTCCCATCACAGGAGGGGCCAGAACTAGGCCTGCAGCCCCCAGCTACACTCCCCCACAGACACCCCATCCCCCAGCTACACCCCCCAACCAAACAGCTACCCCACAATCCCAGCTACACACCATCTGCTCACATCAGCTCCCACCCACCTCTGCTACATACACACACCTGCCCCACACAACCCCCAGCAGCCCTCTCCCAAAAGCCCTTACCTGGGCTGTTTGCAGGCTGCCTGACACAAGCTGCTCCACCCTGCAGTGGGAGATTCACACACTCCAGGCCTCCCGCAGCAATCTGCTGCCTGGGCTTAAGGCGGCGCTACCAAAACACTGCCTTCCGGCTGCTCGTGCTATTTTTAGGAGGACCCCTGGAACTCCATGTTTGGGTGCCTTCCTCTATTTTTAGGGGGGCTGCCTGTCTAAAAATAGGGGGTCCTGGAACTGTGTTCCAGTGCCTTCCCCTTTACTTTAACTCCTACCTTTTCTCAGCCCCGCACAGCCCACGTACCTGGGCTGAGCAGGGAGAGAACTTTAACGTCAGGTCTTGGGGATGCCCGCGGCACACCAGTGTGCCCCGGCACACTGGTTGGGAACTTCTGCTCTAGAAAACAGAGAAGAGGTGCCCTGCCTGGCTGAGTGAGCCTCTGTGTGAGTTTCTCTCCAAAGTTTGCCCCATTGGCTGTGGCTGCTGCTTCTTCCAGGGATCCTGTGGGCTGTCTGGCCATGGAGCAGAGGATGTGGGGGAGGCTGCTGAAATGCAGCCAAGAACCAGGTCCTGCCAGCAGCAGTGGCAGAGCCAGAGGTTGCATGGCCCTGCTGTGAATAGTTCCTGGCACCCTTTAAACTACAGCACCTGGAGCAAAGCCCCCGTCGGCCCACCCAAGTTATGTACCTGTTAAGGACATGTTTGATTTTAAGCTTATCTTTAGTGGGAGTTAAATACACATTTAAGAAAGTGTTTTGCTGAAATGGGGTCTTTAGCCCTCATCCAATATATTATTCCCTGTTTTACCAAGCACTTAAAAACATGATTAGTCCAATTGACATGTGCTTATGTGCTTTGCTGATTATGCATGGACTTAAACTTGCATTTAATATTTTTCTTTCTTTCTCAATCTGGGCCTTCATGAATATTACCCACCATTCAGAGATTCTCAAAATATTTTTAAAATATAAAAGAATAAATATGAAGTGCAATTCTCCCCATTTTACAGATGTGAACTACATACACAGACGCTCCACCATATGACTTTTTGAAGGACAGAAGATCAGTAGAAATATCAAGAGCAGATCTTGAGTCTCTTTCTCCCCTGCTCCAAAAACTAGATATTATGATATCTGATTTTAGACATGAAACCTTATTAAAGAAGATTCAGGAAGCCCTTGACAAATTGGAGCAGTGGGCCAACAGAAATCTCATGAGGTTCAACAAGGACAAGTGCAAAGTCCTGCACTTGGGATGGAAAAAACCCATGCACTGCTACAGGCTGGGGAGTGATCAGTTAAGTAGCAGCACTGTAGAAAAGGACCTGGCATACTGGGCTGCATCAGAAGAAGCATTGCTAGCAGATCGAGGGATGTGATCATTCGCCTCTATTCAGCACTGGTGAGGCCGCATCTGGAACACCATGTCCAGTTTTGGGCTCCCCACTACAAAAAGGATGTGGACAAATTAGAAAAAGTCCAGTGGAAGACAACAAAAATGATCAAGGGGCTGGAGCCCAAGACCTATGAAGAAAGACGGAAGGAACTAGGCTTATTTAGCCTGCAGAAGAGAAGACTGAGGGGGGGATTAGATAGCAACCTTCACCTACCTGAAGGGATGCTCCAAGGAGGATGGAGCTCAGCTGTTTTCAGTAGTAACAGAGGATAGAACAAGGATCAAAGGTTTCAATTTGTAGCTGAGGAGGTCGAGGCTGGATATTAGGAAAAACTTTCTAATAGGAGGGTGGAAAAGCATTGGAATGGGCTACCTAGGGAGGTGGTGGAATCTCCGTCTTTGGAGATGTTTAATGCCCAGCTGGGTAAAATTCTGGCTGGGATAATTTAGTGGGAGTGGTCCTGCTTTTTTTGGCAGGGGGTTGGACTAGATGACCTCATGAGGTCCCTTCTAACCCTATAGTTCTATGATTCTATGATATTCAGTGTCAGACACACTGCTCCAGTGTTACTTTCATCTGGAAAATGGAATAGATCTGGAGATAGATATTAGAAGTTCAGTGAAAATAATGTTGACAGGAACACCAGAAGAACTAACTGAGCATCAGATTTAAAAAGCAAACAGCTGTATTTATAAACATGGCAATCAGGATAAAACCAGTATAGTAAATCAAAATAAAGTTTGAAGAATCAGATTTAAGTTTGTTTTGGGATGTGATTTTTCTACGATTGTAATGGAGGCAGGCATTTAAATCCCATTGAAATTCAATAGGATTTGACTTGTTCACAATGGTCGTCAAGAAAATCAATGGGACATCAAGACTTCAAAGGGTGTGTTCACACAGGATTCTTATTTCGAAACAACGAGGTTCCCAGGGTCGCACTCACCCCATCCCTTGCAGCAGGGGGCTGAGCGGGGTGCCCCCGACCCTGCAGCAGCGTTTCCAGGCAGCCGGGGCTTTAAAGCCCGCGGGGTGAGGCGCGCGGCTCCCCTTCACCCCGCAGGTGCCTGCAGGCCTCTGCAGACACCCGTGCGGTGAGGCGCGGCTCGGCTTCACCCCGCGGGTGCCTGCAGTCCCCTCCCCAAGCGAAATAGCATGTCCACACTGTGGATATGCTATTTTGCATCCTTATTTTGAAGACACTGTTTTTGTCTTTCGAAATAAGGTGTTTCGAAATAAAGAGTTATTTCGAAACAGCTTGTTTCGAAACGTCTTGTTTCGAAATAAGCCCTCTGTGTGTGAACATAGCCAAAGAGAAACAGCCAAAATCAAATTAAAATGCAAATTAAATTGTGTGAAAGCAGGGCTGAATCATGATTACGGATTCTTTTCACATTACAACAGGTAATTTGACTTCACCCTCCCTCTGTATGCTGTGTCCTGGAGTTTGAATCCTTACAAATGCTCTGATTTGCTGTTGCAGTGTGACGTGATTCCATTCTTACACTCCCCTGCATTTGTTTTCATCCAGTTCTGTAAATTCTCCCTCTTCAAAGCATCTGATGAAGTGGGATATTCTTCCATGAAAGCCCATCTGATAAATAAATCTGTTAGTCTTTAAGTGCCACAAGACTCCTTGCTTTTTTTTTTTTTTGCTTTACTAGACTAACACAGCTGCCCCTTTGGAAATAGGAGTTGAGAACCTGATGCTTTTGAACTCATTAGAAAGTGCCATATTTAATATTTATTTATATATAATAGGAAGCCTTTTTTTTTGTACACATAGAAGCAAATTTTCCAGTTTAGTTACACAGTGGATTTTATAAATATTATAAATTTTAATCTGCTCTCATCAAATACTGTGAAGGTGTGATTTCCATAGACTTTAACAAGAGCTAACATTACTCAAATGGTATTTTTTCTCTTCCATTTTAAGTATTTACAAGAAAAGATGCCAAATCTTATCTATTGCTTTGTTGATATATAATTTAATGATATCTCCATTTTTCAGTGGTTTCACCAGTAAGTAAAATTGGAATAGTAAGAAACAATAAGATTAAAATTGAAAAGAAACATAAAATTCTTAGAAAATAAAACAACAAACATAATGGATGTAAAACTCTGATATTATAGTTTAGGATGTATTGAAAAATTTTGCTGCCACTGAGGGCATTTTACAGAAGGTCCTTGTGTTATAAAGCTGTAACACCCAATGCACTAAGTCAGGGTCAGCAACCTTTGCTGACCCCTGTGCCAGCCCCTCCTCCTTGACTGTCAGCAAGTGCCAGTGGCTCCCTCCACAGAAATAAAAGTGGCGGCTGCCTGAAAAATTGGTGGCAGCCATGGGTTGGGGTGTGGGGTGACTGGTTCTTCCTTGACATGCCACTGAATGGAGCCACTCACGGAAAGAAGCTGCCTGCAGTGGCTCCTGTTGGGGGTCCCCAGGCATGCTGAGGAAAGAAGCTACCCAGAGGGGCTCCTTGGTGACTGCAAACCATGGAGAGAAGCCATTCCAGGCATCTTCTTTCAACACCACACCTGGAACATGGGGATGATGGGGACCCTCCAAGCCCCAGCCACCCAAAAGAAGCTGCCTGGAATGACTTTCAGTGGTAGGAGCCACAATTTCTGTGGAATTGCAGATGGTGCCATGTGCCGCTCCGAATGGGTTCTCATGCCACTGTTAGCACACGTGCCAAGGGTTGCCTACCCCTGCAGTGAGTACTTATTTGGCCCTCATAGTATTATAAAGATGTATGTAGAGGAAGTATGGAACAACATTTAAGAGAGCTAAGATGAAAAAAAGGTTAAAAAGAAATGAGAAATGGATAAGCTTAAAGAAAGAAACAAAGTCATAATTCAGGTCCTAAAGAAAATGGATGAGAAATAAAAAGTATGAGGGAAAATAAACTTGAGAAATAAGAAAGAACTCATTTATATTTAATCTGTTATTTCCCTTTTAGTAAGTGAGCTATAAAAGCAAACAACAACAGATGATGACTTGAGACTTTTGAAAATTATAGCTAGAAATAGGTAGTTTTTAAAGAAGAATTGTAATATATACAAACTAAGCACATATGTACCATATATAATCAGGTATAAGCCGATCTAGGCACAAGCCAAACCCCCCCAATTCTGAGCCCAAAAAAGAAGCTAAAATTGGTGACCTGGGTATAAGCTGAGGTTCTCTTTTGGCCTTGGCCCCCAACCTCCCACCCACTGATGCTGGCTTCCTCTGGAGTTTCTGACAGCTTCCCTACCCCAAAATCTCTGCTGCTGCTCTTCCCTTGCCCCCTCGCTGTCTATTCCTCACTCCTGCCCTCCTGCTCTGCCCTTTCCTCACTTTCCTCACCCCTGCTGCCCCTTGTGCTGCCCTTTCCTCACTGATGCTCTCTGCTCCTCCTACCGCCCCCTCCTCACTGCCACCCCCTACTCCACCCTTCCCACACTGCTACCTGATGCCCCCTGCTCTGCCCCTTCCGTCAGTGCTCCCCCCCACTCCTCCTGCTGCCCCCCTTCTCTGCCCTTTCCTCACTGCTGCCCCCCTTCTCTGCCCCTTCCCCACTGCTCCTCTTGCTGCCCCCTAGCTCTTCACTGCTGCCCCTCTGCTCCCTTCTCAGTTCGGTGCTGTTGCTCCCCTGTTCCCCAACACCCTTTCCTTGTCACCTCCCAACCCCTGCTGCCACTCTTCCCAGCCTACCAGCCTCCCCCAATCCCCGGTCCCTGTCGCTGTTTCCCTGGGCTCCCCAAAAACCCTGGGTCCTCCTGCCACTTTCCCAGACTCCCCAACCCCCCCATGCCTGAGCCCTGCCACCCCTTCCCTGGCCTCCCTGAACCCTCCCCCAAACCCTCCTGGCGTCCCATCACTTTCCCCAACTCCCTGACCCCCTCCCCAACCTCTGGTCCCTGCCACCACTTCCCTGGCCTCCCTGAATCCCCCCCCCTCAATGTCCAGGCTGACACCCCCCCAGGACCCCTTACTTGGCCGCTCCAGACACCGGGGTCCCCTCCTCACTCCAGCCCCAGCCCCAGCCGACTGCCCAAGATGGCTGCCCGGCAACACTGGGGCTCTGGCTTGTCACATGGTCTGGGAAACTCCTGGGAGGGACTGTCTACCATGTTCTTTTGAGTCTAAGCTGAGAGCCTGTTTTGAAGCCAACTTTCAGGCACTCAATTTTCGGTTTATAGGCAATGATATGTGGTAAGACTTTTCAAGAGCAGGTGCTTAGATTCCAAACTTTTTTGGTGAAGTGCTGTGTCTCCATATTGTTTATAAAACTATTAATGGTAGTAATAATAATTTAAAGGCAAAAGCCTCAAAATCCATATTTACAACATGATAAATATATCTACAGTCAAGCAAAATAATTTAAAAAATATTTCTCTTTACTTACTTACTCAGAACTGGATCAAGAATTTAGTATTTCTTCTACAAGATCAAAGCCCAGTCCTGAAGCCCTTAATCTTTTGAGTAAAGTGGGCTTTGGGACTTGGCAACACTAATGGCAAAAGGGTCAGTTTCTTAGCCCCTACAGGTGTTAGTAATGTCTTCTAACTATCAAACAGAGAAAGAAAACTCACTTCACCTTTAAAATGACTGCATACATAATCATTCAGGCAACAAAAGTGCTTTCAATAATTTGCATCTGAAACATTTCTGTTTTTAATATTGGTTTGGAAAGCATTTCAGTTCTTTTCAAGTTTTAAAGGCTGTGTTCATACAGCACTCTTATTTCGAAACAACAGAGGTTGTTTCAAAATAAGAAATACCCTGTTCACATGACGCACGGTTGTTTCAAAACAACGGCACCCTTGATGTCATATAGACTTAGAGGTAGTCATGCTTCCTTCTCCAGAAAATTGCAATCATAGTACTGCCAATATTCTATACACACTGTAGGTTAAGTTGCATGGCTGTGTAAGGGAATGAGGGACAGAATGCCTTCAGAGGCAACTGCTGAGGAGGAAGGCATTACATCTGTGTAAAAAAGTTATTTAAGATAGTATTAAAAACAGAAAACATGCCTTGTACCACCCTGTGGTTCTTTGATGCAGTCAACATGGATCTCATTGTAGAGATCCATGGGTACAGTATAGAAAGAGGAGTTTGTCAGGGACTATTCATTTCACCTGAAAATCCTTGTGCTCCTTCATGAAAGTGTAAAGAACATAGTGTCTGTGACCTTCCCTCAGTGCTTTCAGTATTCAAAGTGTTAACTGAGGACTCCAAAAGTGGGTATGGAGGACAGTCATGGGATCCATAATGACAACGTTATCTCAAAGCACCACAACTACTACAAGTGGGAGCATTCCTGGCATTGGGCACATGGGCGAATGTGCCAGGCCAGGGGTGAGGAGCAGTGTGGCACCAAGCCTAGCAGTGTAGGTGGTTTAGGCCAAGTGGCCCAGCCTAGTCAGACTCAGAGGTTGTGGAATCACAGAGGTTGGGGAAATAGCTGGGAGAGGGGACTGGGGAAGTTTGGCAGTGGGAGAAATAGCCTGGGAAGTTGGGATACAGCCGGTACCCTGCATCTTTTTGGTAGGATGAGTAACTTCTCTTTCTTCTTTGAATCTTTAATAAACCAGTAATATACCATGAGTAAACAGCAAGACACATTACTTTATCAAATCTGATGTTTTTGAGACTAAATGGCCTTGCCTTTGTATGGCTAGTTTCTCCCAAAAACAACAGGGAGTTGTGTGGCACTTTAAGACTAACAGAATTATTGTTCGCATGAGCTTTCGTGGGAGAAGATCCCACTTCCTCAGATGCTTCGAAGATGGGTGAACTTACAGAAAGGAATGAAACTAAATGCAAGGGGGTGTAAAACATAGGATCAGGTCATAAAGTAACAGCAAATCAGAGCAGTTTACAGGCTCAAACCTTGGGAAGCCTGAAGTCAAATTACCCTTTGTAATGGGAAAAGAATCCCTAGTCTCGATTCAGTCCCGCTTTCACAGAATTTAGCTTGCATATTAATTCAAGTTCAGCTGTCTCTCTTTGAAGTCTTGATGTCCCAGGTACAGCTCTAATGACAGTCATTAACAAATCCATCATCGAGTGATTAGGAAGATGGAAGTGCTCAGCAACTGGTTTCTCTGTTCTTTGATTTCTGATATCAGCTCTGTGCTCATTCAGTCTCTTATGGAGCGATCGTTCTGTTTGTCCAATATATAAGGTGTTGGGGCATTTCTTGCACATGATGGCATAGACCACATTAGTAGATGAGCAGGTCAATGAGCCTTTGATGGAGTAGCAGGCTTGATTAGGACCTATGATGGTGTCTGTTGTGTAGATATGTGGGCAGACTTGGCAGCATGTTTTTTTGCAGGGGTGTGCGCCTGCTTCAATGTTCCTGTTGTTAGATCTTAAACAGATACTCACCAGCAACTACAGATCTAACAACAGGAACATTGAAGCAGGCACACATCCCTGCAAAAAACCACGCTGCCAAGTCTGCCCACATATCTACACAACAGACACCATCATAGGTCCTAATCAAGCCTGCTACTCCATCAAAGGCTCATTGACCTGCTCATCTACTAATGTGGTCTATGCCATCATGTGCAAGAAATGCCCCAACACCTTATATATTGGACAAACAGAACGATCGCTCCATAAGAGACTGAATGAGCACAGAGCTGATATCAGAAATCAAAGAACAGAGAAACCAGTTGCTGAGCACTTCCATCTTCCTAATCACTCAATGATGGATTTGTTAATGACTGTCGTTAGAGCTGTAGCTGGGACATCAAGAGTTCAAAGAGAGACAGCTGAACTCAAATTAATATGCAAGCTAAATTCTGTGAAAGCAGGACTGGATCGAGACTACGGATTCTTTTCCCATTACAAAGGGTAATTTGACTTCAGGCTTCCCATGGTTTGAGCCTGTAAACTGCTCTGATTTGGTGTTACTGTATGAGCTGATCCTATGTTTTACACCCCCTTGCATTTAGTTTCATTCCTTTCTGTAAGTTCATCCATCTTCGAAGCATCTGAGGAAGTGGGATCTTCTCCCACGAAAGCTCATGCAAAAAATAAATCTGTTAGTCTTAAAGTGCCACACAACTGCTTGTTGTTTTTTCACTGGACTAGACTAACACGGCTATCCCTTTTAAAATTGACTAGTTTCTGCCAGAAATCAAAGGGGATAGCCTGAACAGTTTGGTTCTCAGTGTTGTAAAGTAATGCCCTGGAAACATCTTTCTCAAGGAAGAATGCAGGACTGGGAAGACAGGTGATTAATTTAGACGGAATTCTAAGACCACCTTGGAGATGAATTTGGGATAAAGATGCAGCACAGTTTTGTCCCTGAGAAAAATTTAAGAAAGATCAGCCATAAGTAAGCCTGTTTGCTCTCTGGACAACGTGATGGAAACCAAGAGAACTATATTTGGAGTGAAATGAAGCAATTACATTCTGAAATAGTCTCTAAATCCACACATAAGTAAAAAGGAAGGTGTCTTTGACAGAGGGCTAAAAGTTGGGAAGGAAATAGAAAATTACAAATGGTCAAAGGAATAATAAGAGGGGAAAATAGTCATGGAAATCTGCTCAATGTTTCAACCATCCATACACAACTGCAATGAGGAATAAACAGGAAATAGAGGAAATCTTAATACACAAGAAAAATTGTTACTTAATTGACATCACAGACACTCGGCAGGATGAATCTTCTGACTGGAATATTCATATACAGAAGTACAGGTTGTTCAGGAAAGAAAAAGGGAAGAAGTGTTGCACTAGTCCTGAGGTCTAGAAGGAAGAGGATGGCAGACTAGTTGAAAGTCTCCAGATGAAGATATAAGGGGAAAATGGGGGAAAAGCTACATGGACTACCCTAGGCCACCAAATCAAGAGGAGAACATGAACAAGCCAATGGAAATATTCAAAACAGAAGACCTGATACTAATGGGGGTCTTTACTCAGATATCTGGTGAAAAAAAATGTAATACAGCAAAACACAGTAACTTCTTGGAATATATTGGGGAGAAATTCTTGTTTCAGAAGGTGAAGGGACTGGAGAAGGTGGGTGTGACAGGCCACTCCCAGAATCTGGTCTGGTATGCCATTGTAACCCCCAATCTGCACTTGTGAACCTCAACTTACCCTGCTTTGCCAGGTGA
>ML681979.1:18224462-18351032 GCA_007922195.1 Podocnemis expansa
CCCAATCTGCACTTGTGAACCTCAACTTACCCTGCTTTGCCAGGTGACTACTGACTCCAGAGTCTGTCCACCTTAGCCTCCTGTGTGTAACCAGTCTCAGGCAGTGAGTAGGCACTCTCTGGCCACTTATGGGCTGGTCCCCAAGTGAACACACCCCAGTCCCCAAACACTGGAAACTCCCATCCCACAGGGAGTGGGACCATTCCTCCATCACCATAGCCTCATAGACCTTCAGCCATACAGACATAGAAATTATTCATTTCTTCTAAAGCACACACAGCTTTAGGTAAAACAAACATTACTTTATTGATTAGAATATGATTTTACATAAATATATACTTAAGTTGCATGTAGTCCTCAATCCATAAGTAATATCTGAGCATGTGAAGCAGCTGAGTTCAGTCCCATTCAAAATCTTGTTTCAGGAGATGGTGGTAATGGTGGTGGATAAATAATTAAATAGGCTTTAGGATGGGGGAGACTGACTCTGGAGCCTAGTAGTTAGGGCAACTACTTGGAAAAGCGGAAACCTCAGAACTAGTCCCCCTTGTCCAATTGTTTTTTTGGATTAGCCATTCATAGCGGAACAGCTTCAGCAAGAGGGACTGAAGGACGCAGCCACCTGAAATATCCTACACCTAGGTGGTTAGTGCACACTCATGTGAGATGTAAAACATCAAGTAGGTACTTTCTGCTACTGCTATTTTGTGTGGAGTGAGGCAAGTGTCTAACTCATGCCTGCAAGAAGTAGCTTAGACACCCAAGCAGCTTGATTCCAAGTGACATTCATGGATTACGAGCAGAGATAAGTGCCTTCCTGCAGCCTGGGTTTGTTAACAGATTTACCAATCACCTGTTTTTGGCTCACCACGAGAGTTAACTAAGAACAGGACAAGGCTCTGTTCCTGGTTTTCAGCCACATCCTTCTGGGATCTGATCTTGAGAAAAGTCAGGCAGTCATCCAGAGAAGTGCTTAGTGGGGGCACCTGAAATCTCTCTTTGCTCACTTATAAGTGGGTGGAAGAGTGGGTTTTGTTCATTACAAGCCTTTGACCATTTCCAGGACTTTTTTTTGTTAGTAGGGTGATAATTCTGGATCAATGTTGTGGCACATAAAAATGTCAAAGTTTGTGAGGTTTCTGTTGTATGAACATGATCTCAAAATTCAGGGTGTTCATGATGTGGGATAGGAGGTCCTGAAAAACTTGAAAGTTGTTGATCAAAGCTTGTGCCACTACCTCACCTAGTGATGAGGATAACACCTTGGTTGGAGATGGGATCATTGCTGTCATCTCTTGATTGTTTCTTGCACCTGGAGGCCCACATCTAGCTCCAGAATAGGCAGCCTGTCACTGGGGGGGGGGGGATCTTCTCTTGTTTCTGGAAATGTGAAGGGCATCTCCTCAGGGATAATGGTCCTTATTAAGGCCTCATGACCTGGTAGGCATGCCAAGTGATGCTACTTTTACCTCACCTTGGACAAGATCAGAATGAGGACCATTTGTACCCATTTTTTTAGCTGGTTTCTGAAGGCAGATGAAAGAGATTTGTGCTTGAATCTGGGTAGTAGGAGTACATCACTAATGGTAAAAAAAAAAAATCCTGTGGCACCTTAAAGACTAACAGATTTCTTCAGGCATAAGCTTTCATGGGATGCAACCCACTTTGTAAGATGTAGACCATGAAAGCTTATGCCTGAAGAAATTAGTCTTTTAGGTGCCACAGGACTTTCATTGTTTTTGCTATATACAGACTAACACGGCTACTCCTCTGGAACTAATGGTAAAGAGGAGCATAGATCCTCCCTAAACAGTTGTCTCATAGGGTGATATAGTCCCAGACCCCTGTTGGTCATCTCTGCAGCACAGGAAATTGTCTCTAGAAGTGATCAAAATTGCTCCAAGTTATATCTGACTAGGCTCTGTCATGGATATTGGTACTGAGGTTTATGTCCAGTTTCTCATTGCCTGTGTCATTCCTGTATTATTAAAATATCAGCAGTGCAAATTGTCAGCTATATGATATTCATAGGGGACTCTATATAGGGATACATTATAATTTAGAAATGAAAGTAACAAGTATCCCTAGCACTGGGTAGAAAGTGAGAAAAATCTGTTTGGAGAGATATTGACCACCACTGGTGATTTCTAACCAGTAAGGGGTAATGTATCTTTTCTACACTACATTTTTCTACACCGAAATGGAAATACTGGAATCCAGTAGGAAAGCTCTGTAATTGTACAAACAAATTAGCATTTATAAATAGTGCTGCATATTATGTGATTATGACAACTAATCCACTATTTTCAAATCTGAGGCATAGTGCTGATGCTTTGCAGTTGTCCAGGGTATTGAATCATCATCTCTGTTTGCTTATGACTTGTTTCCTGAAACTGTGAATCTTGTAATAACTCTACAAGACTACTCAGGACTATGCAGTAAAGAAAATCAAGCAGAAACTTTTAATTTCTGTGGCATCTAAAGTCAACCAAAGATTGAAAGTGCAAAAAAAAAAAAATTAGTCTCTGATATTAGTGTCAGTAGGAATATAGGGTACATGACAAAAATAGCAGCCATCACACAGGTAAAATCAATTTGAAAATCCTTATTTGGTTCCACAACTGAATTAACACAACACACAAAATGATAAGATATTCACAATGACAAAATATGGCTATATTTTCATCAATCTCATATAAACAAGTAAAGGCTCCTAGAAGTGCCATTGTTTTAAGTGCACATCTATTAGTTCTTAATATGGATGTTTCATGTCAGCTGTTATTTTAAATTTCCAAATTCATTTTATCTGTAGTTGTATTGACATATGCAAACTAAAGATTCCAATACTTTATTCCTATTTGGCATTCTTATCATAAAACAGTTTGTAACTACAAAATATGTTACTTATTTGATTTGGATACCAAGTACGTGCTTTATAAATTTGGAACTTTAAAACATATTGGTTATGTATCCTTAATAGCTTCTTAATAGCCTGTTGAGTTGAGCAGCATATGCAGGATTAATCTGTGGAGTACACATGGATCATGAAAAAAGCCAGCTAATGAATAACATGATGACAAGCACTCTGGCACACATTAGGAAATTTCAGGGAGGCAATCTTCCAATGATGCCATAAATGTCAGGACTAATTTAATTCAGAATAAGTTTAATTAATTGTTAGTATTTATTCTAATTACTATTTAACATGATCTGAACAAAAAAATGCAGGAAGAAATGAACACAAAATAACAAGTTACACACCTTTTGTAGTATTTTAAAGCAAAAAAAAGTGATTAAAAAGCAATTAGGTATGCAATGTTAAGAACTTGGGAATATGAATGCTGGTAATTCTGTATTCAAAGGAGCAGAAATCTCTTTCCCCTACTACCCATGACCCTATTTTTAATCCAGTCAGCCTTTCCTAAATATGCTTATTAAATTTCAAGACTCAAAATCTATCCAGAAGGATTCCCATTCTGCATGTTTTCAAGTGACTCCAAGTCTATTGACTTGAAAAAAGAAAATATTTACTTGTAGCTGAGGTTCTTCAAGATGGACTCTGCCTTTTCACTTGCTTGGGGTATATGCTGTCTGGTGCCAATTACCAGTGAAACTTTCTACTAGAAATGCCTATTAGAAGACTCATGCATCCCACTCTTGCCTCTCCTCTTAGTGTTCCAACACGTACTGAGAAGAAAGTCATAGAAGGGCACACCACAGCTGTTCTCTTCTTTATTAATACAGACTCATGACTTAAGGTTTGGCAGAAGAAAGAATGGAGAGTGGGAATGTGAATGTTTAGAATCAACAAAGAAAAATCTCAGTTACAAGTAAGTAACTTTCTTCTCTGAGTGGCCTCTGCTTAATCCCACTCTTGAGAAAGTTAAGTTAACCATACTCAGAATAGGAAAGGGGTAATAAAGACTGAAGAAAAAAAAAACTGATTTGTCATTTGGGCCTCTCATCTGATTTGCATATTTAGTGCATGAAAAATACACATTGAACACCATGTGTCATCTTTTAAAATTTCCATTAGTGGGACATGCTTTAAATGCTACAAAATATTGCCTGTGCATGAGTAAGTATGCCTGATGAGCAGCAGGTTATGGCAAGGCAATTTTATAAAATTTTCATTATATATAGCCTGATAATGCTTGGACAGAATATGTTTGCCTTGTAATTGCATCTTAAACAAACAATATACACAAAGTCCTAAAGACCTTAGTCCTATCTAGATAGAAATACAGATAGCTAAGAGCATCCTAGGATACTTTTTGGATATGTGGTTTGGGAAGAAACACTGAAAGATTAATAGCTTTATTGACATGAAAATCAGAAATTACTTCTGTTTGAGTTCAGGATGAGGAAAAACCTGCTTTGTCCATACTAAAAAACAGGAAAATGCAAGGTCAGCTGTTAGGACATGAAGTTCGCTAATCCTTCTGGCCGAAGATATTGGTTCAGTAAAAGCTACTTTAATTAAAAGATGAAATACTGAGCAAGACAATAAAGGTTTGAAAGGTGAAAACATGTCCTCTGACAACACCAAATTTAAATCCCGTGTAGGAACAGGTTCTCTCATCAGGGACTAAAAGTTTTCCAAATCCTTCATAAACCATCTAACAGTGTCTGGGCAAAACTGATTTACCACTTAATAGACCATGAAAAGCTGCAATTGTAGTTAAATGTACTTTAAGAGATGCAATTGACAACCTCCCCTTTTTTTAAGGAATAACAAATACTCTAATATAGACTGAATAGGGGTTGTCAGAGGAGCACTATTATTAGAGACTTATATATAACATATTTCCCATTACAGATCATAACATTTTGTAGTGATTTTTTTTTACAATTAATAAAAACATGTTGAACATCTGAAGAGAAAGATTTTTCGATATCTGTGAAAGCCTTATTACCCATGCTGTGAAATGCACCAGAAGGGTATCAGTGAGGTACACTCTCGTCTGTTGCTGTGACAGAAGGTTTGGGTATGCAGCCAACCTTCTGTAATTCCCTTTTAGATAGGAAGAACATCTCCAGCCATACTGGGTCCAAGGACAGTCCCAGAGTTTTTGGGGCCCTGGGAAAAAGTCAATTTGGATGTCTCCCACCACGGCATGGAGACCCCCTTAATTTGCTCACCACTGCCACCCCCACCACACTCTCCTCAGCCTTGCCAGTCACTGCCTTCCCCTAAGCCCCCTTTTCTCTCTATGCTGCGAACTCCAGCTCTCGCCCCTCCCAGCTTCAGAAGGCAACAGGTTCCTGCCCTGGCAGCTGAAGAACCATCCCAGATGATGCCACGGCACAACTTGTGACTGAACTTTGTGACTTTGTGCTCACCCACAACCACTTCAGATTTGAAGATAATTTATACCTCCAAATCAGTGGCACTGCTATGGGCACCCACATGGCCCCACAATATGCCAATATCTTTATGGGCGACTTAGAACAACGTTTCCTCAAGTATCATCCCAGAACACCTCTTCTTTACCTACATTATATTGATGATATCTTCATCATCTGGACACATGGCAGGGATACTCGAAGATTTTCACAGAGATTTAAACAATTTCCACTCCACCATCAACTTTAGCCTGGAACACTCCATACAGGAGATCCACTTTCTCGACACTACAGTACAAATCAGGGACAGACACATCACCACCACCCTCTACCGAAAACCTACTGACTGGTATGGTTACCTACGTCCCTTGAGCTTCCATCCTAAACACACCATATGATCCATTGTCTATAGTCAAGCCCTAAGATATAACCACATTTGCTCTGATCCCTCAGACAGGGACAGACATCTTGAGGATCTCTATCAAGCATTCTTGAAACTACAGTACCCACCTGGCGAAGTAAGAAAACAAATTGACAGAGCTAGACAGGTTCCCCAAAGTCATCTACTACACAAGAGGCCCAAGAAAGAAAACAACAGAACACCACTAGTCACCACATACAATCCTTAAGTCGGACCTCTACAACAGATCATTAAGGACCTACAGCCTATTCTAATAGATGATCCCTCATTCTCTCTAGCGTTGGGAGACAGACCACTCCTTGCCTAAAGACAGCCACCCAATCTTAAACAGATACATTAAAGCAGGCACACAGCCCTGCAACAAAGCACACCGTCAAGTCTGTCCACATATCTGCACAATAGATACCATCATAGGTCCTAATCAAGCCTGCTACTCCATCAAAGGCTCATTTACCTGCTCATCTACTAATGTGATATATGCCATCACGTGCCAGAAATGCTCCAACACCCTATACATTGGACAAACAGGACGATCGCTGCACAAAAGAATAAATTAACATAGAGCTGATATCAGAAATCACAAAACAAAGAAACCAGTTACTGAGCACTTCCATCTTTCTAATCAGTTGATGATGGATTTGTTAACGACTGTCGTCAGAGATGTGGCTGGGACATCAAGACTTCAAAGAGAAACAGCTGAACTCGAATTAATATGCAAACTAAATTCTGTGAAAACAGGATTGAATCGAGACTATATGTTCTTTTCCCATTTCAAAAGGTAATTTGACTTCAGGCTTCCCATGGTTTGAACCTAACAACTGCTCTGATTTGCTGTTACTGTATGAGCTGATCCTATGTTTTACACCCCCTTGCATTTATTTTCATTCCATACTGTAAGTTCACCCATCTTTGAAGCATCTGATGAAGTGGGATTTTTTCCCACGAAAGCTCATGCAAAAAATAAATCTGTTAGTCTTAAAGTGCCACACAACTCCTTGTTTGTTTGTTTTTTTTTCTCTTGTTGCCATGGCAATGGAGCTGGGCTTGTGTTGGTGCCAGCAGGGAGAAGCCCAGGCCACACAGCTAGAGCCCTGCAGATGCACAGGTATCTGCATCAGATCTGCAGGCTCTGCAGATCCACTGGTGTGGACTGGAGCTTGGATGCAGTCCAGTCAATCCCAGCTCAGATCCCTTCAGAAATAGAGAACTGATCTCTGACTGTAACAGCCTTCTATGAGAGAAGTCCTTGAAATGAGCAGGTGGGTTTTGGAGTGTTTTGAGCAGATACCCACTGAGACAGAGGAACTCACTTATCATTGACAGTGCACAGGGTCTGAATCCAAAGAAGTAGGAAGAACCATGACTCCCTGCCCCAGCTGTCACTCACCCCAGTGGTGGGTCATTCCACCCTGATCATTAGGCCCCAATGTCCTGAAGGTTTGGCTGCCATAGTGACTCTGGACATTAGACAAAGCTGCCGCCAAAACAGCTGGCCTGTACTGACTCTGCCCATTTGGCCACACAACCCCACAGGTGAGGACAGCCTGAGAAGCTTGACCATGGGAGGGACAGGGGTGCTAACCCCATGACATAGACATATAAAGATGCTTAGCCACATTTTGGCTTTCTGATGAAAAGCATGAATAAACTTCTGGTGTTAGAAATTTGTAATAAAAAAGAGAAATCTTGTCACACAATTGAAACTGGTATCTCACCATAACTACCTGATTGTTAGCAATCCACATGTTCAGGGATGCAATGGAAAAAAAAAATCTCTTTTCTCAAAGAACCCAAGTTCTGCTTCCAGTCCCCAGGAACAGAAAGAAGATAAGCAGAGGCAGATCTCTACATCACTGTAGCAATCACCAGTGAATTAAGAGTATGTTCATAAAAGGAAGAAAGGGATTTAATAAAAGTGATTTAGTAAATATAGTAATTTCCAGAGAGGTAGCCGTGTTAGTCTGTGTATAGCAAAAGTAGCGAGAGTCGTGTGGCACTTTAGGCTGTGTCCACACACAGGGGGTTATTTCGATACGGTTGTTTCAGAACAACTTGTATCGAAACAACACCTTATTTCAAAATAACTTAATTCAAATTAACAGTTTGTTAATTAAAATTAAGGAAAAAAGCTCTAAGCGAAATAGCAGGTTCAGGCAACAGTTATTTCGAAACAAGTCACCGTTGTTTCAAAACAATCATTTTGAAACAACGTTGTTTCATGCCCGCATGGGGTTTAACTTGTTTCGAAACAATGCCGTTGTTTCGAAACAACGGTTCCCGTTGTTTCAAAACAACCGTGCATTGTGTGAAAAGGGTATTTCTTATTTTGAAACAACCTCTGTTGTTTCGAAATAAGAGTGCTGTGTGAACACAGCCTTACAAGTTAACAGATTTTTCGAGCATAAGCTTTTGTGGGCTTCAACCCACTTCATCAGATACTTGTATTTATCTGCCTTTTTAGCAGTTGTTTTCTTTACATAACCTTTCTACCCATCAAGTTATAAAACTGTCCAAGGCACTGCCTTCTCCCAGGGCTTTGGTGACTAATATGACTTCCTATGGATGGCTCTGAAATCTAGAATACAGCTTGCTTTGGCTCTCCATGAGTCACTCCTTTCTGGCACTGGACATGTCTCTGCCATGTCCCTATACTAGTGTTGTGGTGACTTGGGGAGGATGTAGAACCTCTCTGTTATACCCCATGTTACTACATCAGCCCTTTGAAGGAAGGATTATTCATCAAAGGGTATTTAAACCTCCTTTACACTGCCACAGCAGCCTAAAGAGGGCATAGCCAAGGTGAAAACAAAGACCTAATATTATTTCATTAGCAGTTTTGAAAATGGTCACAAAGCAGTCATTGTAGTGAAGAAGGCAAATGTCACAGGCATTTCTTTGCTCTCCAGTAGACTTTTTTTTCCTCTGTATAAATGATTATGGACCATACTGACAAAGGTATTTAATAAATAAATACTTACATAGCACTTTTCACCAATAGATTTGAAAGCAATTTACATAAAAAATAAGGTCAGGATCATTATATTTCACAGACTGCAAAAATGAGGCATAGAAATGATTTGCCCAAAGTCACTCAGTGGGTCAGTGGAAAAGCCAAAAATAAAATCCCAGGCTCCTGAGTCTATCCACAACATTATACTGCCTTGGGAGTTAGGCACCTAATTGCTTTATTATCTTTTGCAAATCATACTAGGCACCCATGTAACTCTCTGCCACTGCTGTACAATTAGCTTTAGATTCCTCAGTGCCTAAATCTTTTTTTGAAAATGAGATTTAGGGTTCTAAATCATTTAGGATTGAAACACTAAGCATAGTAATGCTTACATATCTTTATAACTCTTGGCCCAAATACCTTTGCAAATCTGGCCATAGAACTGTCATTGTGGTGGAATAGCAACTGATGTATTTGACTGCAGTAATTATTTGACCAGAACCAAATTATGTCATACCCACAGTCCTGGTAGAACCTCCTCTAGCTGGATACTCACCAGGACATTGTGTAACAGGTCTGACTCAGCTCACCCCATATACTCTGTAAGTCTCCTGGTTAGAACAAAGTCCAGACACTGCCCTTCATTAGGGTCTCTAAGCCAGGGGTGTCAAACTCATTCAATGTGGCGTGGCCGCACACATTCCCCAACCCTATTCACCTGCATGTTCAGAGTTACGTGGGCTCCCCTTTCCTCACCCCAACCCTGCAGGCCCTCTGACACCTTCCCTTTCCCCAGCCCTGTGAGCTGCCCTTTCCCACACTGGCTACCAGACCCCATCTTCCTCTGCTTCCCCTTTGTCAATAAGGGGGTACAGTTTATGTCAATAAAACCCATCTGGAATTTAAAAAATAAGACTTAATAGAAAGCAATTTTACTGATAAATCTTGTGATAAATCATATGTTGTTCTATACCTGTTTATTTTGTTCTTGTAATGTAGTAACCAGATCTCTGCTCCAGACACTGGGTTACTTCCTCTTTTTGTAAAAGAATAGCCTTGCATAACATTATAAAAATAACTTAATTTCAAGTAAACTTTACATGACCATGTCTCCCCAGTAACAAATTCTAATTGGCTAAACAATTGTAATTAACATCAATGTACCTATATTAGAAACAGTAGCCAGTCAAGGAACCAGTCAGGTGGTGGCATAATGTCTCTGCAAAATACCAAAAAAAGGCAGAGCAATTTAACAGTAACTTCTGGAAACTGGAAGTGGGGTTGCGGAACATGGATAAAAGGCTTTAAAAAGCCCATGCAAACTGGAGGTCTGCACAGGCACAAATCTACTGCCAAACTGAGGACTGATCACCCAAATTTCCCTCCCTGGTGACAAACCTTCTCACCGATAAGCTCGCTGGTTGAGAGCAAAACGTCCCACCTGGGATAGGACTGGTGCACCTGAATCAGAATCAAAACTGAATCTAAATCAAATGAATAAGCCACGGTTCTGTAAGTATAAGGGATAATGCTTAACAGTACTAATTGGGGCCCAGTATTAATTAAGGGCTTAGTAATAGAAACAGGTTTAGGAATTGTAATTATAATTTTGCTGTAATAAACCTTTTGCTATCTTTTTGCTTTTGCCTTAGAGCATTAAAAAGAATAAGGAAATGGTTTATTCTAATCAGATGCAAATAAATAAATTAAGTTAATAAAAGAAATCAAATATGCCCAGTGCTTATTTTAGTGTCTCATCCCCCTCAGCTGTATCTGAAGAATCCATTTTTTAAACAGCAAAATCGCACCCTTCCTCTACCTCCTGGTGGCAGGCAAAGAAATCAGTCTTAGTCACAGGCCACCAGGCTGGGTTCCTGCCTCTCTCCCTCTCAGCCCACTCATCATCAGTCATTCAGAATGCTGGGCTTTGGTTGGCTCAGTACTGGGTGGCATTTTATTGGCTTGTTCCCACGTGGGCCCCAGCCACTTTTTCCTTTTTTATTTAAGATTTGTTCAATGTCCTGTCAATCAAATTAGCACGCTGACCGACTTACAGTGAACAGTTGGGATTGGGGGCAGTGTGGTGGCTCTCTGGGAGCCCAGCCCTGCCCGCTGTGACAGAGACTGATTGGTTGGAAGATCACAGCAGAGCTGAGCTGGGATTGACTAGAGTGCTTCCTTTGTTCTTCTGTGCTGTGACTTGGATCATGTGAGCAAGTGAGTCAGAAGCATGCCCTGCTGTGCCAGAAGCCTGTCTTTGGAGTTCACAAGTGCAGACAGCTCCCAGGCAGCCACTCTGTGGGCCCAGTCAGTATCCTTGGCAGGCTGTGAGTTTGACACGCCTGTTCTAAGCATACTCTACTCCGTCTAGCACCCACTTCCAAGAACTGAAGCTCCACATTCAATTGCCTAGACCTTATGAGTAGTCAGCTTCCCAAAACTCCCCAGTAAGTCACTTCTCCCCAAACTCTAACCACATGAGTGTTCTGGATTCACAATTTAACTCTTCATACTAACTTGTGACAGCAAACAGATATGGACAAACTGCTCAAGATTCTAAAACAAATTACTCTTTACTCATGTATCACAAGAAATGTACAATTCTAGACAAAATAAACACTGTACATATTTCCCTAGCTTGGTTTCCTCATCACTGTGGTGAGCTCTTAGTCTTAGGGCAAAGTCCATTGAGGAGTCCAAGGTCCCCTACCTGCACATAGATTCTCTTCAGGATCATTCTGCCCTTCCATTCTCCTATTCAAGCTTTCTCCTGAAATGGCTAGTGGGACATTTCTTTTATAACCTACATTCACTTTGTAAGGTGTCTCACTTATCGGCTTTATCAGGAGATCCATTATTGTTGTTCCACTAGCCCACCTAGGAAGGCTAGTCCTTCTTAACAGTACCCTGCTGTATCCAAAAATGCTTCTTTTGTATAGAGGGTGCTTCTGTTGGTATAAAGTTTA
This sequence comes from Podocnemis expansa, assembly GCA_007922195.1. Lineage (NCBI taxonomy): Eukaryota > Metazoa > Chordata > Testudines > Podocnemididae > Podocnemis > Podocnemis expansa. The sequence goes on from ML681979.1 coordinate 18,236,146, forward strand.
ATAATCCTCTATTGTTAGTCCTGTATAAACTATCCCTTGCAATTTTGGTCCAACATAGAGATTAAAAAGGACAGAGAAGACAGAAAGCCCCACAATCTAAATGGAGTTTGAAGTATGACACAGATACACAAAGAACTCACAATATCAAAAAAGGATTAATAAGCTGTATATAGATTCTTCAACTCGTCACATTCTGTTTCACAATATAACAGACTAAGTGAATATCTTATCTATCCAGAGCTGGAAAGGGACTATGCAGGGGGAACTTAACCACCAAGACAGAAATTGAAGCTGTCATTGAAAGTTCATTGTTATTTTCTTTTCTGAGATTTCATTATTGTAGCTAAGCACTACTTTCTACTACCACACAGGCTCCCATATAATGGTATTCAAGGTTCTTCATGAAATTTGTTCAACTGGTGCATTACATGCACTTACCCACTATTTAAAAAAAAAAAAAAAAAAAACATTTTTCATAGCACAACCCTGCCCAACAAAAGCAAAATAATGATGCCTCTGAAAAATATAAATATACGTTGTTATGAAATGAACACTATAAATAAAATGCAAATGCAATAGCAAGCAGACTCAATTTGCACAAATTCATTTTTAAAGTTAGCTATTTCTTTGGACCTCATATCATTGTTTGCGGGATAGCCTGAATTTTGCATTTTTGCATTTCTTTTGAACATCTTTAAGGAGATGTAGATAATTTATCTGCTAGTTATTAAATTTGTCAAAGACTTGTATAGGAAAGAAGGTTATGCACTGTTCAGTCTTATGGTCCCTATCTATTTTAAAAGCTTTTCACCTTTTTAGTTCTATGGTATGAGATGAATTTTTTATTGCACAATAACCCTGGTGTCATTTTCCATATGACTTCAGCATTCAATATTCATGAAAATCAGAAGCAGAAATATAGGTATTAGGAATGAATTTTGTAAATTTTTCAAATTATGAAATAGGCTATATTACTGTCCAAGCACAAAGATATAATAACCAAAGCATAAGTAGGATTGAAAAAGCAATACTAGCAATAGAGAATGTACTAAAAGTAATAAGTGCTGATCAGAAATTAGTAAAAGGAAGTAAGAATGGGATGAGAAAGTGTCTGTGGTTTTTATTAGTAGAGCTGTTGATTCAATGTCTAACAGAATGAGAGATGAGCTCCAGCTAGACCTTTTTTTTTTTTTTTTTTTAATGCTTTACCAATAATCATTGTGTCTGAGAATGGGTGGTGAGGGTAGAACTGAAAATTGTTGTTGACTGATACATGAACTTTGGTAAAGAACCCTTTCAACCTTCATTTTCCTGTTAAGCTGGTGGTGAGGATCATGCACCATTGACATGCAAAGCCACCAGGAAATGATGGATGTCTCTAAATGCAGGTGCCAGGAGCACTGCTGAAATCATAAAATTATTAAAAAAAATTGTGCTCACTATATCATGATTTCACTTTAATGTGAGGTGGAGATTAAGGACTGCATTATACACTCTTGTGGAAAAAGAAACCCATGGTGGTTAATTATACTGAGAAATATACAAGACATCAATAGAACAATTCAGTTCCTGCTAAAATCAACCAGGCTCAAATATTTCTATGTCTAAATTGTAAGGGGTTTAGAGAAAATGGGGTGGCCAAACCACATATAGTCCTATCTGAGAAAAGCAATGGCTTAACACATACACCTGTCCAGTGACAACAGCAGTAAGCTCTGATACTGAGCAGCTGCAGAATCCTCATTTGTTCTCCAACCCCCACCAATTCAGCTGAAGTAGAAAAAATGTTATTCAATAGAAGTCCTCAGGATCTCATGGGCTGTCAGCCCCAGACAGAATTAGCAGTAACCATGGAAGGAAGGATGTGGCTAATGCTCTGGACTGGAATTTAAAAGAACTGCACTCTATTTCCAACTCTGCCAGACCTTTTGAGTGACATTAGGTAAGTCACAATCTGTCTCACACTCACAACTCCCAGGGGATAGGACGAAGGGGGACTGAGGTAATTTTTAATTTATGTGAGAAACTCAGGTATGATTGCAAGGGAGGGACCATATAATTATGTGTTCAGACAGATAATTCATAGAGTCTAAGGATCAAAATGGCACCTTTGGAATCTAGTCTTATGTCCTATGCAGCATGGGCCATAAAATGTCACCAAAATAATTCCTACAATACATCTTTAGAAAAGTATTCAATCTGAATTTAAAAATAGTCTATGACAGAGAATCTACCACAACCTTTAGCAAATTGTCTGATGATTAATTTCTCTTAGCATTAAATATTTACACCTTATTTCAAATCAGATTTGTTTAGCTTCATCTTCCAACTTCTCTCTGCTAGACGGAAGAGCCCATTACCAATTTTTTATTCTTCATGTAGGTACTTTCAGAATGTACTGAAGTCACACTTTAATTTTCTCTTTATTAAAATAAATAGACTCACATCCTTGAGGTTACTCTATATCATATCTCCTAATCCTTCAGCAATTCACGTCTCTTCACTAAATCTTTTCCATTTTATCAATATCCTTTTTGAACAGTGGGCAATAGAACTGGACAGAGTATTTGAGCAGCAATGTACCTGTGCCAAATACAGAGCTAAAATAACTTTTCTGCTTGAGATTCCCCTATTTATTTATCTCTGGACTGTATTAATTCTTTTTGCCACAGTATCACATTGAGAGTTCATGTGCAATTGATTATCCACTATGACCCTCAAATTCTTTTCAGGGTTCCTGTTTCACATGATATAGATTCCCCCATCTTTTAAGTGTGGCCTACATTATTTTTTCTCACATGTATACATTTAGTCATATTAAAAACAGATAGATTGCTTACACTCAGTTTACCAGCTGATCCAGATTGCTCTCAGCTTGTGATCTGTTCTTTTCATGTTATTTACCTCTTCCCCAATTTTCGTGTCACTTGCAAACTTTATCAGGACTGATGTTATGATTTCTCCCATGTCATTGACAAAAATACGAAATGTTTCAGTATCAAGAGTGGATCCCCTGAGAGCCCACTGGAAACAAACCTGCGCACTGAAAATTCTCTGCTTCTGTTCACATTTTCAGATCTATTAGTTAGCTAGCTTTTAATCCATTAAATGTGTGGCATTCTAATTATATATTATTCTAGTTCCTTTAATCAAAATATTTATTACGTGCTACCAGTCAAAAGACTTACAGAAATTTATTACATTAACAATATCACCTTTATTAACCAAACATTTGTCTTAAAAATCATTATTTTGACAAAAATTGTAATTCAAAAACCCATGTGGATTTTTATTAATTATATTACCCTCCTTTAGTTCTTTATCAATTGAGCCCCATATTAGTCACTCCATTTTCTTGACCAGAATTGATGTCAGGCTTACAGGTCTATACTTGCTAGAATCACCTTACCTAAAACAAAATATTAAATTGCTTTTGGTTGCCTGGAATTTTCCCAATCCATTGAAACTTATTAATAAAAATTTACATTAATGGTCCAGTGAGTTCCTCAGCCAGTTGATTTTAAAACTCTTTGATAAAAGTTACCTGTATGCACAAATTTAAAAACATATAACTACACTAACATCCTTCAGAGGTACTGGTGGAATGGAAAGAGTATTCTTGTCATATTACAAGACTTTTTCCCCACAGAATACAGATCACAAATATCTACTGAGCACTTCTATATTAGTATTGATAATTCTACAATTTTCTTCTAATAGTGCACTATTTCCAGGATTGATTTGGTTCCTAGTATATTTTCTTTGAGAGAGAGAGAGTCAAATAAAGAAAGGATGCAAAAGGACAAAGTTTGGGTTTTTTTTTTGTTTTTTTTTAATACTTACCTAATTTCTATTGCTACCTTTATCACATAGGAATCTGCCAACTATCAAGTTTACAATCTAGCAATCAATGTGTCTCCAGACTAACCACAAAGTTACAATTATTTGATTACCAGAGTAACTAGGGAAAAAGTCAGTAAAACCATAGAAATCTATAGAAGGAGATTTTCAATAATACATGTCCACATATACAAAAATACACTCAGATGTATTAATTGGTCATGACACTAACAGTAATTTTTGCAATAGGCAACTGAGCAAAAAGCCTGACTCAGTCCAAAGCTTTCATCACTGAATTATCTGCTACTGAAAACTGACAAGCTGATTGAAAGTGTCAAAGAAGAAGGAGGTGATATATAACCACACAATTTTCATTGCACAAAGCAATATTTTTAGTGCTTACAATTTCTACTGGAAATCATTATTTTTCTCCATTATGAACAAAGAGGAGGCTAAGTGCCAGAGTCCATGACTTCTTTAATTTTAAATCTAGCCCAAATGACTACTTTTCACAGAGAGACAACTAAATGATGCACAGATGCTTGCTAGGAATTTCTGTCCTGCCCAGATTCAGTGAAAGGCAAAGAACTAAACCCTGTGCAAGCATCAGACTGCTGAGATACTATAGCTTGGAATGTGCTACATTAGCCACAATGTAATGAAAGATGTTGTATTTAAATTGTTTCAGAACTGATGCCACAGGACACATCTCTGTTACAAATGAAGAAAGTTACAGTACTATAATTCTATAACTACTGTAGTTTGAACATTTTTTAAAACAGACAATATAATTACTTGCAGTTATGTGCTCATCTCATGAAATTCCAAGTAGATGGATATCTCTCAATCACAGAGGGGATTTTAAAAAAATTGTTTGGACACATCTGTGCATAGCAAATGTCTGTTGATACTTATTACATACACATGATTGAGAAAATACCATTTATTTGTGATGTGAATGTACACAAATCACTTGAGAAAACTGCTAAAATTAAGGTTTTTTGTTTACAGTAAAGCTAAAAAACTTTAAAGGGTGAATTGTATCCAATAAAGCCAAGCATCTAATTTGAATCTCACCAGCATTTCTTTCTCACTGGTATAAGTGAGATTAAAAACAGGCCCAAAAATTTACAATTAAGGCTCTTTTTGATCTGATCTCACACCATTGTACCAGACACCAAAGCACATGAGAGATGCATGATTTGTTCAAGAAATCCCTAGTTATGACAATGCAAGCTTAACATGCAAAGAGAAGCTTTAAACTTACAAAAGACAAGAGTAAATTCTTAATATTTTCATGGAATGTTTATCTAGTCTGTTTTCTTTACTTGCAAAAGTCTATTATTACTATTTATTATTTTTATTTCAAGTGTAGGCTCTGTGACAAGGTGGCTGCCCTGCACCAGCCAGGAAGGAGTTAAGAGGGCCCTAGGAGGACCAGCCAATGGACAGGATAGGCCAGACAGCCAATCAGGGGCTGGAAGCCCTGTATAATGGAGAACTGGGAAAGCCAGAGGGGACAGTACATCCTGGGAGCAGAAGAAGGAAAGGTGGGCTGCCCAGCTGGCTAAAATAATCAGCACCCTAGACAGTGTAATATCTGGCTGATGGGGGCCTGTGGGAGCCAAGGCCATAACACAAGGGTGGAAAAGGTACTGAGATTGTGGGGAAGTGGCCCAAGGTATCTACTGAAGAACTGGGAGAAGAGGTAGTACAGAGGTCACTGCACACAGGATCCCTGGGCTGGGGCCCATAGAAGTGGGTGGACCTGGGTCCCTCCCCACCTTCCCAAATGCCCAGTGGAGTGGCAGTTGAACTATTGTGTCTACAGACTGTGCTGTGACACAGCCAGTACAGTAAAACCTTCCCTGGAAGGGGAGAAGATGGACAGATGCCCAGCTGTGGAGTCTGAGCAGCCAGACAAAGAAAAAAGTGACGGAGCACAGCCCACAGATGGGATACCCACTTGAACTTATTACCCAAAACCCTTAGCAGGGGGCACCCATCAAGTGGAGAGTTCCCAAAGTCTCTCACAGGACCTATCCAAAATTGGGGTGTCATTACATTGCTGCTGTGCAAACAAACCATAAGAGTAAGTTTAATGCACATGTCACACAAACAAAGGATGGAAGGAAAACAGAGGCACAAAGAAATGATGTGTCTTATCCAATGTCACACAGCAGGTAAGATAAAAGCTGGGAATACGATCCAGATCTGAGTCCTGGTCCAGCGTCCTACAGAATACTGTGCTGCTTCTCTAATACATATTAATGCTTGTTGCCGGAAGTGCCCCATCTTAGAAAAAATTTGAAATACATATGCGAGGTTAGTGCCTATGCTAGGATTTAAGATTCAGGGTACCTCATAGAAGATACAACAGATGAGGATCAAAGCCTACATCTTCCCTACCCCTCTTTGGCTATGTCTACACGGCACTTTTATTTTGAAATAACACTCGTTATTTTGAAATAAAAGAAATCCCATCCTTTCAAAATAAGAATCGTCGTTCTGAAACAGTAAAACCTTGATGTTTTCAAAACAGCCGTTATTTCAGAAGGGATAGTCTGAAATAACGCCGTTTAGACCTGTTCTTTCGAAACAACACCGTTTAGACCTGTTGTTTTGAAACAACTGTTCGAAACAATGGTCCAATTGGCATTATTTCGGCATCTCCCTTTCGAAATAACGGCCGTTTTGATTGCGGGGTTTTCCTTATTTCGAAATGAGCCCTTTCGAAATAAGGGTTTTATTTCAAAATAAGTCATTTTGAAAGGACTTATTTTTAAATAAAACTGTGTGTGTAGACATAGCCTTTGTCTCCTCAGACACAATTCTGTGATTGTCCCTAGTCTTTATAAAGGCCACGCAGTCACTTTTGCTCTTCCCTCATCCCATATACTTCTATTTTAGGGTCAGGGACAATAGAGTCAAAATATGTTATTGCTCTAGAAGTATATCTATAGCAAAAGGTCCATAGCAAACAACAACAACAAAATTGCAGCAGTTGTAAGAAGTCATAAAACTGCAAAGATTTAAAGCAAACAGCAAGTAATATTTAAGTGAAATTCCATATAAGCACATGCATTGCCATTAGGAATAAGAGTTCCTTGTCAATGAGGAACAGAACTAGAAGAAAATAAAAGGTAAAAGTTAAGAGACAAAATAGTCACTGTTCATTACGATGCAAAAGATAATTTAGACATCTTACAGTGAGTGTGCCAATTCAAAAGGTCATAGAATCACAGAACCATAGGGTTGGAAGGGACCTCATGAGTTCATCTAGTCCAACCCCCTGCCAAAAAAAGCAGGACCACTCCCACTAAATTATCCCAGCTAGAGTTTTATCCAGCTGGGCCTTAAACATCTCCAAAGACGGAGATTCCACCACCTCCCTAGGTAGCCCATTCCAATGCTTTACCACCCTCCTAGTAAGAGAGTTTTTCCTAATATCCAGCCTTGATCTCCCCAGCTGCAACTTGAAACCATTGCTCCTTGTTCTATCCTCTGTTACTACTGAGAACAGCTGAGCTCCATCCTCCTTGGAGCATCCCTTCAGGTAGTTGAAGGTTGCTATCAAATCCCCCCTCAGTCTTCTCTTCTGCAGGCTAAATAAGCCTAGTTCCTTCAGTCTTTCTTCATAGGGCTTGTGTTCCAGTCCCTTGATTATTTTTGTTGCCCTCTGCTGGACTCTTTCTAATTTGTCCACGTCCTTTTTGTACTGGGGAGCCCAAAACTGGACGCAATATTCCAGATACGGCCTCACCAGTGCAGAACAGAGGGGAATGATCACATCCCTCGATCTGCTGGCAATGCTTCTTCTGATGCAGCCCAGTATGCCATTGGCCTTTTTTGGCAGCAAGAGCACACTGCTGACTCATATCCAGCTTCCCATCCACCAGGACCCGCAGGTCCTTTTCGACAGTGCTGCTACTTAGCTGATCACTCCCCAGCCTGTAGCAGTGCATGGGGTTTTTCCATCCCAAGTGCAGGACTTTGCACTTGTCCTTGCTGAACCTCCTGAGATTTCTGTTGGCCCACTGCTCCAATTTGTCAAGGTCTTCCTGAATCTTCTCCCTGCCCTCCATCATGTCTACCATTCCCCCCAGTTTGGTGTCATCCGCAAACTTACTGACTGTGCAATCAGTCCCATCGTCCAGATCATTAATGAAAATATTGAACAGAATTGGCCCCAGGACCGCATTACTGTATTCTTAAACATTTCTCCTGGTGAAGCCCCAAATACTCAATCCAGTATCCAGCACAAAGGGCCTGAGACAGCTATGGTGATAGACAATCCAGCTTGCCAAATCAACCCCTCTGATGTAGCAGATAGAACGGGGACAGGAAGATGTCAGGGATCACAGTGGTCCCTTAAGGACTTGAAGGCAATGAATATATGAAACAGTGATGGTAGTTAAACATGGAGCCAATAGGACAACTTAGCCTTCCCTCACTGGGGATTTTTAGATTGAGAGAATATTTTCTGATAGTTATGCTTTTGTTTGAAAAGAAATCATAGTATTATGTGAGTCAGACTAGTTGATCATGATAGTCCTTCTGGCTGTTTGAATCTATCAGTCTCTGAAGAAATAGATCATCCAAGTTGTTAAGGAAAAGCCTCAGAAAAGAGATATCAAATGGAGGAATGGTGTAGAATCATAGAAACTGGAAGGGATCCTGAGAGATCATTGAGTCCAGTTCTCTGTACCCTAAACCATCCCTGACAGGTGCCTGTCTAACCTGCTCTTACAAAATTCCAGTGATGGAGATTTCACAGCCTGCCTAGGCAACTCATGCCAGTGGTTAATCACCCTGACAATTAGGAACCTTTTCCTAATGTCCAACCTAAACCTCTCTTGCCACAATTTAAGTCCATTGCTTCTTGTTCTGGTATCACCAATTAAGGAAAACAATTTTCCTCCTTCCTCCTTGTTATGACCTCTTAGGTACATGAAAACTGTTAACATGTCCCCTCTAAGTCTCCTCTTTTCCAGACTAAACAAACCCAGCTCTTTCAATCTTCCCTTATAAGTCAAGTTTTCCAGACCTCTTATCATTCATTTTGCTCTTCTCTGGCCTTTCTTCAATTTGTCCACATCTTTCCTGAAAAAGAGTTGCTCAGAACTGGAAACCCACCAAGTTTTAGCCTCATCAATGTGGAGTGGAAGAATTACTTCTTGTGTCTCACTTAAAATGCTCTTGTTAATAAATCTCATTATACGGTTTCCTTTTCTTGCAACAGTGTTACACTGTTCATTCATATTTAGCTTGTGGGCCACTGTGACACCCAGATCCCTTTCCACAATACTCCTACCTACGAGGTCATCACACATTTTGTATATGTACAATGGATTGTTCTTTCCTATGTGGAATACTTCACACTTGTGTTTATTGAATTTCATGCTGTTTACCTCAAACCATTTCACCAGTTTGTCTAAATCATTTTGAATTGTGATCCTATCCTCCAACGCACTTGCAACATCTCCCAGCTTGGTATCATTGACAAATTTTGTAAGTGTACTCTCTATGCCATCATTTAAATCACAGATGAAAACTGATGAATGTAGTGATTAGGGAAATGGAATCTTTCTCCTGTTAATTCTAAAGCTGGCCTGAGGCCACCTGCAGAGACACTCATTTTGACTCCTGCAGTCATCCGTAGGCTGCAGGAGTGGTCACACACTACTAACAGCCCTACCCCAAGGATTGTGGGCAACAGACCTATGCAATTTGTGATATTGGTGGGCAGTTATGCCCCACTTTTTCATCTTACATTGTCATCTCTAGTGACAATCTAGTGTTTCCTCTAGATGTCTGCTTTCCTCATCTATGTGCTCTGTACAACAGAATTACAGTAATGTTGTTGCATATTGTGTCTTCATTGGAGCTGGGCTTGTGTACACTTTGGGAGAGGTAGCTGAATTATGATGCTCATTGTGGCTGATATCTGTACCTCAACAACCAACCCAATCTTTCAGATAGATTTTGACCCAAGCAACAAAGGAAGATGACTGTAGAAAGTTTCCTCTGGCGATGTCACAATGAATGCTAGATGTGTTCTTAATCAATTCTGTGCTCATCTGTCTTTAAAACTGTGGAGAATAATTTCTGAAAGTCATTAAGATACTTATTTCAGTTTCAGACAAAGTGAAGTTCCTCTGACTCCCGTGGTAATGCTCTATGAAACTGCAAGAAAATCAAGCAGAATGATAGTGCATTGCAGGGTTGGCTTGAAAATGAAAACAGGACTTGATTTATAGATGGACCTGGATGTGAACAGTAGAAACATCAAGAGTCCAGGATGTCAAAGTTTCTTTTAACATTTTTGAAGTACAGCAGCATATCATTATTCTTGAGATGGCTTGTCTACAAAAGGTCCACGGAATTGAGAGAATGTCAAACTCTTATATCTTTACCAAATGGCCTCCTGAGAATGCTGACACAAACAAGTTTTTTTTGTCTCATGAGATGCAATGTTAAATTGAATGGAGAAATGACACGTTAGGTCAGTACAGACTCATCTGATTGTGAGTTTCTTCCAAAGAAAAGAAACTTTCTAGCTTGATGTTGAAGAATTCTGGCACATTCAGTCTTCTTTCATTACACAAAACTATCCTAGCTCTATTTAAAATCTCCTGGAGTTTTTACTACCTGTTTCCATAAAGTGGGAAAAAATTAAATTTAAAGTGCAGGTCTACTTTGAAAAGTGATTGTGTAAAATTGCAGTGAAAAGTTCCAAGTCTATTGTGTTGCAATGACTTCTGTATTAACTTTGTTCAGTTTACAAGTAGAATGATTTTACCTCAAAAAAATGAACCTGGAATCTGAAAGTCAAGTTGTTTTCTTTCTACTTTCCCTTCAGTTATATCTGTGGAACCCGTCTTCTAAAATTATGCCCTCACCTACCGCTGTACCTCTACACATCTATTTCATCCAGATGGGTTTCACAAGTGTAACTGAGGACATAATTTGAAGGTTGCAGCATTACACCACAGGGATGCATGAAAATAAAACAATAATCTCCATTAACTATGTGCATATCAGTAAGAATTACAATTCTCTTTTTCAGAGCTATGTTAGTTCTGCAAGTCTGACCAGCAATTAATAGATTAATACATTTGTCATTAAAGTAAATATTGTCACTTTTCAGGGTGGAACGCTATATGAAGGTTTTCCCTTTCATTTGTCCTCCTTTCTGGATACTAGATCAGAGTTTATTCACTGAGACTGTTGCTGAAAAGGGGTAAATGAATAGCTGCACCACATTGCCATCCAAGATCACCTCATTAAAACTCTCTCATCAGTTGTGGGGGAAAATTGCCATAAGCTTCACTATCTTTGGAAGAGATAGTCAACTGCAACTGGACATTGTCATTACTAATGATGCTCAGAAGATAATCATCTTTTTTTTTTTGGACAACTGAACATGGGCCTTCTGCGTCCCCCTAGCTTGGAAGTTGAAGAGATTTGCGCCTCTTGTCGATACAAGGGTTTTGAAGTTCAAACCCAGGCTGATTGTCAGAGCCCTAGGTACATGGGATCCCAACAATGAAGGAAAGTTACGGGAACACAGAATTGGTCAGCACTATGCCTAGCTTGTGCAGCAACCTATCATGATCACCAGATGGTATCTGACAAGGGACATCAATTTAAAACACATCATCAGTGATACCAGGAGAAATGAGCTAGAGTGCCATCGAGTAGCAAAGTCAGAATAGTAACTGGAATACTTCTGACAGTATTTAGTGAAATATTCCTCTAGACTGTATTTAGTGAGGTGTAACATACCCTAAATTCTTAATTACTGAAGACTATCTACACTCATTGTGATATTTGCTTTCCCCCAAGCTGTTCTTAGTATAACATTTTATAAGTGATGAAACTGAATATCTGGATGTTAATATTTAAACTGTATTATTAAATCTATTAACCTTAATTTGGGATTTGCATAAAGACTTTTAATTTTTTTAAACCACACTTTGTACTTTTGGATGATTTAAGCATTATAGCCTTACGTATAGAAACTCTTTTCTTTAAAAATGTGTGTAACATTAGCTTTAACAAACATTTTAAATTAAATAATATTTTCTTTTATCAAAAGTTTGACTGTATCATGAAATATGAGGTATGGGTGAAACGCTTGGAGAATCTAGTCCAGAAAAAAGAAAACAAAGGAAAAAAATAAATAAAAATAAACCACACTTGGAAGTGGAAGGAGAACAGAACACTCATATAAATAAGCAATACTGAATATCAAGTCACTATATGATGTGTTACAACTGAATAAGGAAAAAGAAAAACTAGTAAATAGAAAAATAAGAAAACCTAAGTACCATTTTTAGTTTGAAAAAATGCTAAACTAAAAAACAAAAATAAAACAGCAACTGGATGTAGACAAAGAAAAAGCTAGTAAATAGAAAAAAACAAGCAAGCAACATTTTTGCTTTGAAAAATACATTCAACTGCTGCCTCTTACAACCACCAGAAAAAGAAATATCATTTATGGCCAGAGTGCTGCCTCAAAATCATTTTAGTACAACTTTATTGTCCCCATTTAAAACACATACATGAAAATGCAGTCCTAAGGCACTTAAAGTCCCTTTGGAACTTGAAAAAATCATCAGTACCAACTATAGGGTAGTTCAGTGCACAGATTGTGAAAGTACTGCAGCATAGAGATATAGAAGAATATAAAAACCTATTTGATAATTGTGACAGGGCACTCCCTGAATCTGTTCTGGTGTGCTGCTGTGATCCCCCACCCTAATCCCCACTCCTGAACCCCAATTTATCCCACTTTGGTGGGAGACCACTCACTTCCGAGTCAGTCCACAACAGCCTCCTGCATGTAACTGGTTCCACTGCATGTAACTGGCAATGGGTGGCACTCTCTGGTAATCTACAGGTTGGTCCCTAAGCAAGCACCCTCAGTCCCCAGACACCACACCAAGAGCTCCCTCCTTATGGAGGCTGGGACCCTTCCCCAATCACCATAGACTCACATCCGTCCATTTATCACTGAAATGGATATACCCTGCCACATTTATTCACATCCTTTAAAGGTCACACATCTTTAGTTAATGCATACTAGTTTGTTGATTAGAATATGATTTTAATTGAATATAGAGCACATCAATGCACAATCATTTAATAAATGAGTTAGGAGTTCCCACAATCAAATAAAAGATATAAAAACACATGCTGATGTAATGACACTACCTAGGACCATATTTTGTCTTATTTTCATTGTTCTTATCTATTAGACTGGCTGCTTGGTGTAGCTCAGCCATCGTAGGGCCTCCTGGCCATGTGTGCAGCTGCATATAAGATACTGTTTCTCTGGCCCAAGCCAGCAGCTTCTTCCTCATTCAAAGTTTCTGTCTTTGTTTTCAGTCTCCTCTCAGCCCCTCCCTCTTTAAGCTGCTGTTTGATTTCTTTTGTCCCACCTGAGCGAGGTCTTTGAATTTACATTGCCTTTGTGTATATCTCTTCAGTCTCTGTCCTATTTATGTTCTGCTGGAAGAGAGAACTCTTTGTTCCCTTCTCCCCTGAGACATATAACCTGCTTCACATCAGCAGATGTACATGATGCAGCAGGCAGAGCCATCCTTGGGGGGAAGCGTGGAACCCAGTCTCTGCTCTGGGCCAGCCTGTTTCTCCCTGGGGGCAGCGGAGGGCTGGCCCAGAGGCAGGGGTGGCAGAGCAGAACCCAACCCATGAACCAGCCTGCTCTGCCCCTGGGCTGGCTCACCCTGCATCCCCAGTGCACTGGTGGGGGTACCCCACCCCAGGCCAATTAGCCCTAGGCTCTGCACCCCCACTGCAGACAGCCCTGGTTGCAGGAGACATGATACCTTAGTAATCATATAGAATGCTATGAGCATTTGTAAAGGAACCTTGCATGGCATATTGGGCATCAAACCATACAACTGCACTGCAGAGTGAACAAAAGATTAGACAGACCTTAGCCCAGGGGTGCATGGATGTGCATCCTGAGACACAAACAGAAGCCAGATTTTGATTTAGTTTCTATGAAACCAGTTATTTGCTACTCACATGATGAATTTTTTTGTCATAAAGATGTCTCACAACAGAACTTGCTTCTGTCAGAAACAAGGTTTACTTAAATTTAAAAAAAATCTGAGATGACGTAGTTTGCAAACTTTAAGTGAAACAGGAGGTAAAGGGACAAAATTCCATGTGACTTGTGTGATCAGTCAAAACCTGAAATAATTAATTACAAATAGTGAATGATCAACAGAATTCCTACTTCGAAGTTCAAGTCTCAGTTCTTGTGTCTTCCACTTTCAGTATGACTGCTTTATTCCAGATTAGTTCACCATCATGACCACACATCAACTGTGATTGCCTATGCTTCTACTGAGGAAGCAGAAGATGTAGTCAAAGCATTCCATACTTTTTTTGGAATGGGCTGTACAGTCTGCCCTGCCACATGGCAAAGTCTTCATCATGAGGGATATGAACGCAAATCGCAGCCCACTTCTATCTGGCTTTGCTCCTGTCCTAGGGTAATTTGGAACAGGCCTGACAAACAACAATTTGCTCGGGCAGCTGTCATTCTGCTCCTCTCAGGCCATTCTTGTAATAGGCTCATAGCTCCAGAGGCATGACATTCATTGGTGAACATGCATTTCAAATGATGGCCATACACAAAAGGAATTTGATCACATACTTACCTACAGCTGAGTATTGTCAATTTTTACCATGTGCATTGAAGAGCTGAGGCCCCAGCTTATATCAATCACCAGCCCCTTATCACTGATATTGTAGTCAATTTCTGTGTTCAGTGCCAGCTGGCACACCCTCCAAACTACAACATCTAGACCACAAGGGACAACTCAAACCTTGCCCTCCAGTATTCTTTGGAATCGAAGAACAGATCTGATGCATTCATAGACCTACCCAGACTAAGCATGACAGTAAGGAAGACACCTGAAGAAACACTAGGAATAGAATAGAATCAAATCAAAGGGTTGGAAGGGACCTCATGAGATCATCGAGTCTAACCCCCTGAGGCTTGAATCCAGGCCCTCCTGCATATTAAGCAAAGGTGCTAGCCGCTACACTAGGAAATTGGAACCTGGATAAATAGCTGTGGCTGTTTGATGAGATCCTACAACTACTGGATCTGGAGTCTGAATTTTACTTGTGTAATGACTTAGTGGAATACCGGTAACTATAGGGCAGGGGTCAGCAAACCAAAAAATGAGTCATTTAAAAAAAATCCTTTAATAATGGAGTGTTTTGAGACTCACAAAGAGTGTAACATCTTGGTAAGAGATAAGGGAGATGATGCAGGGTCCCCTGATGGGGGCAAGCCCAGAACCAGGGGGTCAAGCCCTGCAGGGTCCCCTGGTGGCTGTGGGAGCCTGGAGCCTGTCATAGACCACCTGCATGGTCCCTCAGAGGGAGCATGGGAGCAGTCAGGAGTGGACTGCCTGCAGGGTTGCCCAGCTGTGGGAATAAGCTGAAGCCAGGAGCATTCTACCTGTAGGGTCCCCGCTGTTGTTGTTGTTGTTGGGGGGAGAGGGCGGGGGAGGGTAGCCCTGGACCCATGAGCCTGAAGCTGCAAAGAGTCAGCCAAAGAACTGCATGTGCCTCTGGAGTTACAGGTTACAGACCCCTGCTATAGGGAATCTT
The DNA here is from genome assembly GCA_007922195.1 of Podocnemis expansa. Classification (NCBI taxonomy): domain Eukaryota; kingdom Metazoa; phylum Chordata; order Testudines; family Podocnemididae; genus Podocnemis; species Podocnemis expansa. Next base: position 18,251,647 of record ML681979.1, read on the forward strand.
CCGCAAAGCTTTATCATGACAAATTTTATGAAGAACTTGCTATGGAAGCTGAGGAAGGAATGTAACAAAATAACCTGAGTTTAGGATAAAGAATGATAAATTGTGTCTGTATTAGCACCAGGGACCCCGTTGTTGCAGACTTTAAGATAGATGGAAACATATGCACCAGTCAAGATGAGATACTCAGGAGATGTAGTAAGCACTTCTCTACCATCCTGAATTACCCAGAGGCCGTGTGCAGCCAGGACCCTGAGGACACCTTTTATACCACAGTTGATAACCCCATAGCATCATAATGACCCTGGATGAAGTATGATCTGCAATTGAGAATCTATGTTTTGTTCATGCAGCAGATTGCTGCCTTATTCCACAAGAGTTACTGAAATGTGTCATCAAGCCAGTGAGCACCACAAAATCACAGTGAGCATCACAAAGAAACATAGAAACTGGAACGGACCATGAGAGGTCATCAAGTCCAGGCCCCTGCTCTCATGGCAGGACCAAATACCCTCTTAAACTATCACTGGCAGGTGCTTGTCTAACCTGCTCTTAAACACTTCAAGTGATGGAGATTCTGCAACACGCCTAGCCAATTTATTCCAGTGGTTAATCACTCTGATATTTAGGAATTTTTCCTAATGTCCAACCTAACCCTTCCTTGCTGTAATTTAAGACCCTTGCTATAATTTAAGTCCCTTGCTTCTTGTTCTATCATTGGCAATTAAGGAAAACAATTTTTCTCCCTCCCCCTCATGACAACCTCTTAGATATACTTTTTGGACACTACCATATGTATAAGGGATGGGTGCATCAACACCACCACATACTAAAAACCAATTGATCACAATGCATACCTACATGCATCAAGCTTCCACTCAGGACACATTACATGATCCATTGTCTACAGTCAAGCCTTTAGGTACAATCGGATCTGCTCTGATCTCTCAGACAGAGACAAACACCTACAGGATCTCTATCAAGCGTTCCGAAAACTACAGTAGCCACCCAGGGAAATGAAGAAACAGATCAACAGAGCCAGGTGGGTACCTAGGAGCCACCTACTACAGGACTGATCCAACAAAGAAAACAACAGAACACCAATGGCCATCACCTACAGCCCCCAGCTAATATCTCTACAACCCACCGTCAAAGATCTAAACCTATGTTAGAAGATGATCCCACAGCCTCTCAAACCTTGGGAGACAGGCCTATCCTTGCTTACAGACAGCCCTTCCCCCCAACCTGAAGCAAATACTTACCAACAACTGAACACTATTCAACAAGTTTCAAAGGGGCTGCTGTGTTAGTCTAGTTCAGTAAAATAAACAAGGGGTCCTGTGGCACCTAAAGACTAAAAAATTTATTGCATAAGCTTTCGTGGGAGAAAATCCCACTTCGCCAATGCTTTGATATTCATGCAATTAAATAAATGTATTAGTCTTTAAGTGCCACAGGACTCCTTTTTTGTTTTACCATACAACAAGAACACTAATCCAGAAACAAACCCCATTGCCAACTCTGCTCACACATCAATTTCACTGATACCATCACAGGCCTCAACCACATCAGCGGCTCATTCACCTGCAACTAATGTGGTATATGCCATCGTGTGCTAACAATGCCTCTCTCCCATGTACTTTGGCCAAATCGGACTACCCTAGCACAAAAGGATAAATGGACACAAATCAGACATCAAAAATGGCAACATACATAAACCAGTAGGAGAACTGTTCATTCTCCATTGACACACAGTAGCAGACTTAAAAGTTGCCATACTTCAACCAAGAAGCTTCAAAGCCAGACTTCAGCATGAAACTGCAGAGCCAGAACTGATTTTCAAGCTTGATACAATCAGCCTGGATCTGAATAGGGACTTGGAATGGATAGCACATTACAAGAAGTAATCATCTCTGGTCTCACATTCTCTCTGTTTAATCAGCTGGTGTGAATAGACCCCATCTGCCCACTGAATTGTCTTTGCTAATGCTTGCCCTCTTCCACCCTGGCATGTGTATATATACCTCTCAACCATGGTGTCCATTTCATGCATCTGACAAAGTGGGTTGGAGCCCACGAAAGCTTATGCCTGAAGAAATCTGTTAGTCTTTAGGGTGCCACAGGACTCCTGTTTTTGCTGTACACAGACTAACACGGATACCCATCTAGAAATTAAAATCTTTACTCATTGTTTGTAAGCTTCCAATACAAGTCTGCAGCCCTTCTTTGGAGATATCCTGGGTAAAGACTAAGATCCACATCATGCAGGGATCAGGACTTGATGCCCCACAATGTGATTTTTGCAGACAGTTTGGTGCCAGCAAAAACTGCTGATGGCACTAAAGCAGGGGTCTCAAACATGCAGCCTGAGGGCCACATGTGGCCCCTAAAGCTATTTCCTAGCAACAACACTATTGTTACCAATATTTACAATAGCATTGTAAAAAAAAAAAAAGGTTTCAGTGGTGCTGCCCTTGGGTTAATGTACTAGGCTAATGTTCTAGTCCTCATGCGGCCCTGTACTGTCCTCATGCGGCCCTCACGATGATTTGAGTTTGAGACCCCTGCACTAAAGTTTGGCTTTACTACTCATATAACATGCCTATTTTTTCTATACAGCTGCAAAACCTGAACTCTACTTAAAGACGATATCCTGCATATGGAGGCATTCCACGTGCCCTGTCAAAGGCAAATATTAGGCATAAACTAGTTCAGTTTTGTTAAAAACAGAAAAGTTATCCAGAATTCAACTGCAAGGCATCAAAGACATCATCTGCCATCAATGGTCCTCACCATTTGGACATGACTTACACCGATAGCTCCATTTCAACCCATCGAATGATTAAGTTTGCTCTGAACATAAGGGTTGGTCATTGACCACCCCTAAATTGGAAGAAGTTACCTGGTCACCCACAGCTAATCTGGTGATAACAAATCAGCAATGGCTCATGTACTAACATCAGACATGAAGGGAACAAAGTATTTAACAGATACCATAGGGGACTGTTGCAATTGAGTTCTGCTGTCTACTTGACTAATGATGATGATGATAAATGAATGCATAACATAAATTGGATAAAAACAATTTTGAATACCAAATCTATAAATGGTTAAACTTCAGACATGTTTGAGGAAAAAAAGCTAAATTATTTTAATGAATTATGACTACAGAGATTTTTGTTTGCATCTCTCCAGCAATGTTCCCTCTAACTTTTTGTAGGCTGTGTGCACAAAAAAATTCTTTGCTGCAATTTTTTGGAACCAGTGTTCAAATCTGTGTGCATGCCAGTGACTGTGGTCAAACTTGTGAGTGCAACGAAGTAAATGTGTATGATGCAAATAATATCTAAATTTTATTTAGATATGGTGATGGAGATGATTTTATAAATTACAAAGCCTTATTTGAAACATGCTATTTGAAATTACCTACTTAAAGTAACATAAAAATATTAGCACTGTTGAATTTTTTGCACACTTTAATTTGTTGTGTGCGCAGGTTTCATAACCTTTGTGCGCACGCACACGCACACAGCTTAGAGGGAACATAGCTCTCCAGAACTAAGTAGTGATTTCTCTGTAAATCAGCAGAAGAGAAGTGATAGATGCCAAATCCAGAGAGTGATGCCAAATCGAGTGATAGATGCCAAATCCAAACCCTGGTTCTCCTCTGAAATCAGGCACTGCTGTCTACAGATATCTGGAACACTTGAGTTAAAATTTTAGGTTAGAGATCTTAACTGGAAGCTAGTTTATAGCAGTTAAGTTCAGTTTCTTAAGAATGTAGGAGATGATATAGGGATTACCTGACAAGGCAGTCTGGTGAAAGGGTGGGAATAATCTAAAAGCTTTGGTTAGCTGTGCAGATTTCATTAAAAATCTGAAATTAGTTGAGCTGGCTGCATGATTATTAAACATTACATTAAGCAGAGATTGCACTGGTTGCCAATACATTTCTAGGAGCAATTCAAGTTCTGTGTTAACCTATGAAGTCCTAAATAGCTTAGGATGTGATTACCAGATAGACTATTTTTCTTTTGATGCCATCTTTTTTCACTTGAAATAATCAGGGCTATTGAGCAATCTTTGACTACTAGTGGTAGATATAAAAATGGCCTGAGATGGGACATTTGATTTGGATGGGTTCTGAGTTAAGACAGAGAATTCTTTCTTGGGTGTCTAGCTGGTGAAGTTTGCTAATGTGCTCAGGGTTTAACTGACTGTCATATTTGGGGTTCGGAAGGAATTTTACCTCCAAGGGCACATTGGCAAAGTCTCTGGTTTTGTTTTGGTTTGGTTTGGTTTTTGCCTTCCTCTGAAGTGTGACGCATAGCTCATTTGAAGGTGGATTCTCTGAACCTTTAAGTCTTTAAACCATGATTTGAGGACTTTATATATAAATAATTTTGGTGAGCAAATACTTATGAATCATTTTGGTGAGCAAATACTTGTGAATTCTCATAAATCAGAAGTAGAAACTAGGTCATATTACAAAGGATGAATATATTTTAAAAAAACCACCACAAGCATGTAGGAATGAGATTAGAAAGGCAAAGGCACAAAACAAGATTAAAAGAACATGAATGTTAACAGGAAAACATTGCATATATACATTAGCATTGAGACAAAAACTAAAAACAGGGTAGGCACACTGCTCAATGAGGAGGCAAAGACATTAACCAAAGAGTGCAGCAATCATCAACATGTTAAATGACTTTTTTTTTCCCTTCCAGTTTTCACCAGAAAGGCTAGCAATGACTGGACAATTAACATAGTGAACATGAATGTAAATGGGATAGAATTTGAGGCTAAAACAGAGAAAGAACAAATTAAGAACTACTTAAACAAGTTAAATGTCTTCAGGATGGCAGGACATGATGAAACACATCCTAGACTACTTAAGGAACTGGCTGAAGAACTTGTGGAGCATGCTTTTGTTTGCTCCTCCCCTTCTGCTTCCTTCCTGGGTGCTTTATGGGTAAAGCCCTGCAGATCCATGGGTATCTCCTGCACATCCACGGATGCAGGGGTGAATAACTGCAGAACTATTGCTGTGGATCAACTCATGGATGCGGCTTCTATTTTTACCTTCTCACACCTCAAGAACTTGTGGAGCAAGGTCAAGATCCTAGAGGGCTGAAAAGGAGCATATATAAAACCTATCTATAAAAAGGGGAATGAGGAAAACCCAGGGAATTATAGATCAATCAGCTTAATTTTGGTACCAAGAAAGATAACAGACCAAATAACTAATCTGTTTGTAATCACCTAGAACAGTGGTTTCCAAAATTTTCTCTGTAGAGGCACACCTTGTTACCTTTAATTAATTTGAGGCACACCACCATATAGTTTCCAAATGAACTCATGAATTTTTCATGAGCTAATGAGCCAATCCAGAGCCCTTGGAGTAGTTTTGCAAAAATTTTTGTGGCACACTTGCTCAGACCTGATGGCAGACCTGTGTGCCGTGGCGCACTGGTTGGGAAACACTGGCCTAGAAAACAATAAGTTACCATCAACATGGATTTGTGAAGAATAAATCAAGCATAAGACAACTCACACTGGGCTCCCCTACTGGTCTGCTCCTCATTCCCCACTAGGAATACACAGACTCCAACTTCAAGTGTCACCAGGGCAGTTTGCCTGTGTTCAGTAACCCACAACCAACTACATACTGAGAGCACAGGCTTACCAGCCCCAGGAGCTCTAGTAGCCCAGCCTCAAGTCAAGAAAGCAATGCTTCTACTTCAGGGAACTTCTCTCTCAGCTGGCTGCTCTTGTTTGCTCCTTCCCTTCTGCTTCCTTCCTGGGAGCTTTATGGGTAGAGCCCTGCAGATCCACGGGTATCTTCTGCACATCCGTGGTTATCCACATCTACGGATGCAGGGGCAAATAACCTCAGACCCATTGCTGCAGATTGACTCATGGATGCAGCTTCTATTTTTACCTTCTCACACCTTGATCCATTGCTGAAGCCCCAGCGCTGATCTGTGTTGGCAGCACGCAGGGGAACCAGGAAGCGTTCTGGCCAATCCTAGATGGTGAGCTGCCAGCCCACCAGCCTCTCAATCTGGGGCTTGAAGAGCCACTGCTGGCCTTTGATTGGCTCATTCTCCATGATTTCCCTGCCCACTTCTTCCTTTTCTTGTTTCCACTTGGCAAGTCATTGCTGTTAATCAAAGATTTCATTGGTGGGTAAGGAAACCTGATTGATAGCACAGCATGCAAACCACAAACAAGAAAGGGAAAAGTGGGTGGGACTCGTGTGGGGAATGGACCAAGCAAAGGCTGAAATGCTGTGTGTGAGCCCAAACTCGGTTGTAGAAGCAGCTAAACCCTGGCATGTGGATTTGATGTGGATCAATGCCATCACTGAGTGGATGTGGATCGGATGCGGTTCCATGTTTTTGTATCCACTCAGGGCTCTATTTATGGGGCATTTCCAATGAGTCCACAGACTGCTCCCATTAACTCCATGGCTAGCCAGTTCACTCAGCTGGCATTGCTTTAACCTTAATTAGGACTCTGGAGCAGGGCCTACCTCAGCACCCTGCTACATCAAGTCAAACTAATATAAAATTGTTCTCACACAGGGTGACAAACCTTGCTAATATGGGGAATGCAGTAGATGTGATATAACAACTTTTGTAAAGCTTTTTATAATGTCTCCCAAGATTGTCTCATAAATAAGCTAAGCAAATATGGCCTAGACATATTTACTATAAGTTGGGTGTCTAACTGGTTAGAAACTGTACTCAGAGAATAGTTGTCAATGACGCACAGTCAAACTGGCAGGGTATGTTGATTGGGTCCCACAATGATCTGTCCGGGATGTTATTCTACTCAAAATCTTTATAGACTATTTGTATAACAGTGTAGAGAGTACATTTACAAACTTTGGAGATGACATCAAGTTGAAAGAGGGTGCAAATACTTTGGAGGACAGGTGTAGAATTCAAAATTATCTTGATAAACTGAAGAAATGATCTAAATTAAATAGGATGAAATTCAGTAAGGACAAATGCAAAGCATTCCACTTATGAAAAAAATAATCGCACAAATATAAAAAGGCAAAATGACTGCCTAGTAAGAAATACTCCAGGAAAAGACATGAACAATATAAAGAAGCAACATGAAATGAGATTCAACAATGCAATACTGTTGCAAAACCAAACAAAAACACTCCCAAACTGAACATAAAAAGACTTGTACCAACACATCATCATTATGGGATAAGATAAAAGGACTTTGGGAAAGATTTGGACAAATTAGAAAAAGAAATCAGAAAGATTAAAGATCTAGAAAAATATGATATATGAGGATAGTGTAAAAAAACTGGATTATTTAATCCACAGAAGAAAAGATTGAGGAGTTCAGATAACAGCCTTCAAGTATATAAACTGTTATTATTAAAAAGATGTTGATAAATTGTTCTCTTTAACCATGGAGTACAAAATAAAAAGTAAGAGGTTTAAATTAAATGTACCCCCCCTGGGGTTTTAAGGAGCGTGGTTTCCTTAAATTTTTGCCCTGTGGGAAAGGTTGTGGAGCTGAGGGGGGGGGGCTGGAGTGCAGTGAGAGGCCTGGGAAGGAAGCAGGGAGAAAGGCCCAGCCTGAAGCCAGGGAAGACAGAGCGGCTGACCTGAGATGCCAGGCCAGCACCCATAGAAGGACACTGTGCTGGGGAGAGTCGCCCAAGGACAGAGCAGGATCCAGCGACTGGCCATCTGGAGCTGTGGGGCCATGACTACAGGACCTGGAACTCAAGGGGGAGGTTGTAGTTAGTTAAGTGGGGAGGGTGTCGCTCTGGGTTCACAGAGAGTGGCAGAAGAGGCATCAGAGGGTTTTTCTTGTGCTGGCACCAAAGACTAGGAGTTGCTGGACTGAACTCTGGACTGGAACTGTGCTGGGACTCCTGAACTCATGGTGCAGAAGCAGAGCTCACATCTGCCTCCAGCCTGCTCTATTGTTGGGCCTTGCAGGGCCCTGTGTTAGCTGTTTACTCTGTGTTACTGCTGCCCCCTCTCCCCTGTGGGTTTCCCCTTTGCACCTCTGTAAATAAACCTTCCCCATTCCCATAAGCCCTGCGCTGTCCCAGTGTGTGTGTGGTCACTCTGGGGGTTTGGAACAGGTGCCCCTGGGGCAAAGGGACTCTCCTTGCTGTGTTCCCGTGCACACCCTTTCTCTGGTCAGAGCCACCTGCAAGGCAGACTCAATCTGGCCACGTGGGTGTTACACTTGGCGGCCCGTACGGGGAACTCTTGTAGACACAAACCTCTATGTCACACACTCTGGGTGCTCCTTCACAGTGAAAAGAGACCACCTGCTGAAAGAAAAAAAACAAAAAAACAAAGGGAATGGAGAGAGAATTACTAGAAGACCTTTGCAGAAGGGCACAGATCTCAGTAGCCCAGGCTGTGCTGGTGGCCGGGCTCCCAGAAGAGATGGAACCCAGTGAAATTGAGGAGAGCCTAGATGCAGTAGGAATACTGGGGAGAATGAAGATCCACACTCGTATTTACAGTCGTGAATTGAAGGGCACGATAGCACTAGGTACTCATTCCAAAGAAGCAGATCCTGATAAAGTACCCAAAGAAGTGCAAGTGGGAGGTACCCCCTGGACAATTCTGGGGACAAGACAGTTCTCTGCTAGTGCACCTTTGTTACTGAAGGTGGACTCATTATCTCAGAAGCTACAGAGTCTGATGGCAAACGAGAAGCGGACACGAGAGGAATTAATATTGGCATTAGGAGGGACTCCAACACCTGCAGCACCCAACCAAGTGGAGTGGGCAAAAGAGTTGGGGAATGCCCTCAAAGATATGTTGAAGCCAGTACCTGAAAATGCACCATACAAGTGGTTACCTTGTTTCTCTGGAGTTATACCTGTACCTTCAGGGGAAGATGATTATGAGACCTGGAGGGAATCTTCAGTGCCCCTTGTCCAAAAGTGGCAATGCTCTGATGCTGAAAAGCGGAAACGGGTGCTTGAGAGTCTGAGGGGACCTGCTATGCGGATTGTCCGAACCCTGAAAGACTCTCAACCAGCTGCCACAGTGCACAACTATTTAGCTGCTCTTGAGAGTGTCTACGGCACAACAGATAGCGGCGAAGACCTGTATTATCAGTTTCATCACACCTATCAAGGGTCTCATGAGAGGTTGTTAGATTTTGTCAGGAGGCTGGAGGATTTACTGCAGCAGGTAGTGCAGAAGGGAGGAATTCCCACTAAGTACATTGATTCTGCTAGGTTAGATCAGATCTTTCGGGGAACCCAACAAGATGGGTTGATGCTGTGGTGACTACAGCTGAGGGAGTGGATCCAAAACCCACCTCCATTCCACAATCTCATTCGAGAGATACGTGAAGAAGAGGAGCGATTTATGCAGGCAGATACAGTGGCACCGCCAAGGAAGGTAGGGAGTTACACCACCACAGTGCATGGAGTAACAGAGGATGCCCCATCAGTAGCAGCAGCCCTGAGAGCTTTGACACAAGAAGTGGCCATGCTGAAGGTTTATGCTGCGCCATCTGGAAAAAGGAAAAATAACTAGAGGGGTGATAGCCCAAAAAAGGGGTTCTGTTATAACTGTGGGAGAGGTGGACACTATGCATTGGAGTGCCAGAACAGGACAGACCATGCAAGAGTATCTCGGAGACTGCAGGAAAACCGTAGGGGGTTTCAAGGAAACACCAATGGGGCTTGGAGAAGGAGTGATCCAAGACCCTAAAATTCCAAGGCTCCCCCAAAAAGAACACAGATTAGGGTTACCCTGATGGGCTAACAGGGCCCCAAGCTGTCATGCCCATCCATATAGAGGGACGTTTGTGTGAGGCATTGCTGGATAGTGGATCACAGGTCACCATACTTTATGAATCTTACTATCGAGAACACCTGCAGCTTTTGCCCCGCATTCCCTGTCCAGCTTAACAGTCTGGGGAATTGGTGGTGACTCATGCCCCTATCTGGGGTATATCCTGTTAAAGGTCCAATTTCCAAAGGATATTGCCAGGACAACCCAGGAAATAGAAACATTGGCATTGATCTGCCCAGATCCAAAGGGAAGAGAATATGCACCTTTAATCCTAGGGACAAATGCAAACCTGTTTCAAAGATTAGCACAGAAGTGTTGAGAGATGGCAGGCAATAACTATCTGCAGGGGCTACCAATGCATGCTTTATGTAAAGCTGCATACCAGCGAGTGGGATGCCCTACATCCCAAGAGGAGACCAAGGCTAAGCCTTTTGGGAAGGATAGTTTCCAGTTTGGGGATTCCCCCATTCCTGCCAAGTGGAAGGACTGGCTGTCTGAGGAGTTAGTCAAGAGGAAGGCTGTTTTCTCTATGCATGAGCGGGATGTTGGGTGTGCTCAGGGTGTGGAACACCATATCCGAATGCAAGATGGTCGGCCTTTTTGAGAGAGATCAAGACGATTAGCCCCTGCAGATATTGAAGATGTGAGGCAGCACCTACAGGAACTGGCCCAAGCAGGTATTATTGAGGAATCCAGGAGCCCTTACACATTGCCAATTGTAGTATGAAAGAAAAGTGGCAAGGTGTGCATGTGTGTTGATTATCGCACTCTGAACAGGTGAACAATTCCTGACCAATACACAATGCCCCGGGTGGATGATGCTTTGGATAGCCTGAATGGCAGTCGATAGTTCCCAGTACTTGATCTCCGCAGTGGATACTATCAAGTACCCATGGCACCAGAGGACCGGGACAAGACAGCGTTCATCTGCCCCTTGGGATTTTACCAATTTGATCGTATGCCACAAGGAGTATCTGGGGCTCCAGCCACATTTCTGCGACTCATGGAACAGGTTGTAGGGGATATGCACCTGTTAGAGTGCCTGGTGTATTTGGATGACATTGTGGTCTTTGGGCGCACTTTAGAAGAACATGAAACTCGGCTGTGCAAGGTCCTGGATCGGTTGGAAGAGGCTGGTCTCAAGTTATCCTTAGACAAGTGCATCTTCTGCCAGACATCTGTGCAATATGTAGGACACATTGTATCTGCAGATGGTATAGCGACAGACCCAGAGAAGGTAAAAGCAGTTACCACCTGGCCAAGGCCTACAACTCTCAAGGAATTACAATCATTTCTGGGATTCTGTGGCTATTATCGCAGGTTCATAAAAAATTATTCCCGTATTCTGCATGCCCTCACAGAACTCACAAAGGGATATCCTGCCACAAATAAGAAAAAGGGCAGACCACCCTGGCATCAATACTTCAATGTGAGCACACTGTTCAGAAAGTGCTGGACTTCTGAATGTGAAGCAGCTATCCATAACATCATTCAACAACTTATTCAAGTACCTGTTTTGATGTATGCTGACCCCACTCAGCTATATGAGCTCCATGTTGATGCAAGCTACACTGGTTTAGGAGCTGTCCTTTATCAAGAGTGTGAAGGCAAACTTTGACCAGTAGCTTTTGCAAGTCGAAGCCTCACATCATCAGAGAGAAACTACCCTGCTCATCAAGTGGAGTTCCTGGCATTAAAATGGGCTGTGACAGAGGTTTCATGATTACCTGTATGGAACAAAGTTTATTGTAAAGACTGATAATAACCCTCTGAAATATATATAGACAACAGCAAAATTATCTGTAGCAGGACATCGGTGGTTAGGGGCACTCTCTGCTTATGATTTCACCCTTCAGTATCGTTGGGGTCGAACAAACAGATGCAGATACCTTGTCTGATCAGCCTCACATTAAAGACTTGTCACCAAATAATTGGACGAATGTGGGTACCCCTGAATTGAGAGCGTTATGCCAACGAGTATCTGTTGTGGAGGAACACTCCACGGCCAATGGGGAACGAGCAATTGACTGCTTGGGGGTGCCCCCACAAGCCATTCCCATAGCCTACTCAAGTTTTAGTAGAGTACAGGATCCTCAGTTACCCAGACTAAAGGATTGGGAGGTGGAACATGCCCAGAGAGCTGATCCACGAATGAAGGATGTCCTTTATGGGTTGGAAAGGGGAAAGGATCCCAAGAGTATTCGACCGAGTCATCCAGAGGAGGTCCTTTTGCTGAGGGAATGGGATCGCTCATTGGTTCGAGGTGGGTGACTTTATCGAGGGAAGAAGCATTCCCGGAGACCTCACCCAAAGCAGTTGGTACTACCACAAAAGTATCGGCAAGGTGTATTGGAGGCCTGCCATGATCGAATGGGTCACCTGGGAGTAGAATGATTAGAGGCCTTAGTTAAGGCAAGGATCTATTGGCCCTGGATGGGATGTGACATTCTCCACCATGTACACACTTGTACCCGATGCATCCGACGAAAGACTTTGCCTAAGAAGACAGCCCCTCTTGTCAATATCACAAGTTCAGCACCCATGGAGCTTGTCTGTCTGGACTTTCTGTCATTAGAGCCTGATCGCTGGGGTACAGCAAATATCCTGGTGGTAACCGACCATTTTACTCGTTATGCTCAGGCTTATCCCACAAAAAATCAAAAAGCTTCCACAGTTGCCAAGATCTTGTGGGACAAGTTCTTCGTTCACTATGGGTTGCCTGCAAGACTACACTCAGACCAGGGACGGGATTTTGAAAGTCGATTAATAAAAGAACTTTGCACAATCATGGGGATCAAAAAAATCACACATCACACCTTATCATCCACAAGGGGACCCACTGCCTGAACGATTCAACCGCACGCTGCTCAACATGCTGGGAACCCTAGACCCTCACCAGAAAAAATCCTGGAGCCAGCACGGGGAGCATTTGGTACATGCCTATAACTGCACTCAGCATGAGGCAACTGGCTACACACCATACATGTTGATGTTTGGTCAAGAGGCACGGCTGCCAGTTGACCTCTGTTTTGGAGTGTCTTCCAATGGGGCACTCCCTGAAACATATTTGGAGTATGTGGCTCACCTAAAAGACTAATTGAAGGAGGCATATCGGATAGCAACACAAGCTTCTGGCCAACAGAATCAAAGGAACAAATTGCGATATGATCAGCGAGTGAGGCAACAGGAACTTCACATTGGTGATCGGGTGCTGGCCCAAAATCTGGGATTACAGGGAAAGCACACAATTGCTGATCGTTGGGAGTCACACCCATATGTCTTTGAGGAGAAACAGAGATCTACCAGTGTATCAGATATGCCTGGAGGGCAGTCATGGCCCCACTAAAACTCTACACCAGAATCACCTGTTACCTGTTGGACAGGTATTGTTTCCCGATGAGGATGATCCCACAGTCTCTGAGACCCCTGGTCCTGCCAGTTGGACACGATCCAAGTGATGGAGATATAACAGGACTTTGCAAACACCCAGCGCCTCAGAGAGTGAGGATGAGGATGTTCGCACAGTTCCTGAGCCCCACCCAGGTCTTGCAAGTTGGACACGATCCCAGCAATGCAGCTATAATAGGACTTTGCAAACACCCGGCTCCTCAGAGAGTGAGGCGGAACTAGTGTTCAGCCAATGTCCTTTTGGAGAAGTTTCAACCACACCAGATCTTTCCAACATTGCACAAAGAGATGGGGAAGGGGAAGAACCCACAGTAAGTGTCCCAGAGGGTTCAGTGGCCGAATCTGTGGAGACCCACCAAGGGCCTGATTAGGAAGAGAACCCTGTACCCCTTACAGCCACTTTAGATCTAGATGCCCCTGCTTTTATACCTCAAGAATCTGTCACCATGCACCCATGTTCAGTAGTGCCACAGCAGTCGATGCCTGACAGCCAACTTAGACGTTCCTCCAGGGAAGAGAAGCCCAGGTGTGTGCTGACATATGATCGGTTGGGAGAACCCAGTGAAGTAAAAATCTCTGGAGCACCCTGGGGGGTGAGTTACCTCACAGGAAATCTGTTCCACTCCTCAGTGTCCCATGAGATGGATGATTGTGATACTCCTGACCAATGGGGGCCCTGGGTCTCCTGCTGGGAATCCATGGACTGAAACTGCCCACCTTGTTGGGGACACCAAGGATCCTTTTCGTTTGGAAGGGGGGAGAGTGTAACACCCTTGGGGTTTTAAGGAGCATGGTTCCTTTAAATTTTTGCCCTGTGGGAGAGGTCATGGAGCTGAGGAGGGGGGCTGGAGCTGCAGCGAGAGGCCTGGGAAGGAAGCAGGGAGGGAGGCACTGCCTGAAGCCAGGGATGGGAAGGAAGCAGGGAGGGAGGCCCTGCCTGAAGCCAGGGAAGACAGAGCAGCTGACCTGGGATGCCAGGCTGGCACCCACAGAAGGAAACTGTGCTGGGAAGATTTGCCCAAGGAGAGAGCAGCATCCAGTGACTGGCCATCTGGAGCCGTGAGCACAGCACCTGGAACTCAGGGGAGAGGCTGTAGTTAGTTTAGTGGGGAGGGTGTCACTCTGGGTTTGCAGAGAGCGGCATCAGAGGGTTTTCTTTTGCTGGGAAAGTGCAGGCACCAAAGACTAGGAGTTGCTGGATTGAACCCTGGACTGGAACTGTGCTGGGACTCCTGAACTCATGGTGCAGAAGCAGAGCTCATGTCTGCCTCCAGCCTCCTCTATTGTTGGGCCTTGCAGGGCCCTGTGTTAGCTGTTACTCTGTGCTACTGCTGCCCCATCTCCCCTGTGGGTTTCTCCTTTGCACCTCTGTAAATAAACCTTACCCATTCCCATAATCTCTGTGCTATCCCAGTGTTTGTGTGGTCACATTGGGGGTTTGGGACAGGTGCCCCTGGGGCAAAGGGGCTCTCCTTGCTGTGTTCCCATGCACACCCTTTCCCTGGTCAGAGCCGCCTGCAAGGCAGACTCAGTCTGGCCACGTGGGTGTTACATACAGATAGAGAAATTTAGTTTAGACATTGAGAAAATCTCCATAACTGTAAGAGTAATTAAACACTAGAGCAAAGTAACTAGTGATATCTCCATCATTTCGGGGTGGGGGCTAAATAAGAGCTGTGATGGTGTGCACATGTGTGAACCCTGGGTTATGATCTACATGATTTTCCTGTTCACTTGTGCACTGGAATTGTATGATTTGCTGCCAATTGCACCACGCAAATGTTGCTGTGTGGATGCTTATAACCTTTTCTGCATGATTTCTATAATGATATGTTTCCTACAACGTCATACACATGAACAAAGATGTAACATGCTTTCTATGGCTCAAGGATAAGGGAACAGATAGAGTCTCTCCCAGCAGCAGTGAGTCTGAAAGAGACAAATGTATGCTAATGGCGGTGTCTGTGAAAAGCCAAAAGAATCACCTGGGCCCTGAAAGGGAGGGGCTGAGGGGTATGGAAACAAAGACTGAGACCTGGAAGTTTTAAGGCTCTTTTGAGCTGGGACTCTCCATCTTGTAACAACTTCAAGCAAGATGTGGACCCTGCCTGGCCTCAGGCAGAGGCTGGTTGTGCAAACATCTAACAGCCAAACACCTTGGGCATAAACTTCTTTGGACTATGAGGTTAGTTTAAGTAGAAGTATTAGGTTACCATGCATATTTTCCCTTTTATTTTCTTGTGGTCTCTCCTGACTTACTTATACTGTGATTCTGCCATGCTTGGCCACATTCTTACTTAGAATTATGATCTGATCAATAAACTAGTAGTTGTTTTACCTAAAGCTGTGTGATCTTTAGAAGGTGTGAGTGGAGGAGGCTGGGCACAATCCCTTTCTTTGTTAAATGGATGGACTTGAATGTGTGTTGGTTGGGAGTGGTTCCCAATCTCTGTAGACAGTGGCTGCTGGTGTAGTACCTGGGGCTGGGGGTGCTTGCTGGGGGACCATCCCTTGAGTAGCCAGGGGGCATACATCCACTGCCTGGGACCGATTGCACGCAAAAGGCTGGAGTGGACTGACTCAGGAGTGAGTTGTTACTTGGCAGAATGGGTGAATCAGGGTTCAGGAGTAGGAATTGGGAGGTCACAGCGGCACACCAGATGGGATCTGGGGAGCGGTCCATCACAGTCAGTTTCCCCATTTACTATTTTTACTACATACACACCACTTTATCAAAAATCTGCACACAGTATATTCAACTATAAAATTTGCATGCTTATTTGATTTACTACTGCTTCACCCAACAACAGTATTAAATTGTCTTCACAGATGGGTGCTTACAAGTATGTGCTCATATCGCACCCTTTGTCCTCACCAACATCCTTCTGGACACTTGTGGTGTTAGAATCCCTGGGTCAGGGGTAACAAGAATCTGGGGAGAATCCTGCATGCTCGTTGACCCCTTGTGAATCCATTCCCCAGCTCCTGGACTATACAGGTAGTCCTCACTTAGCGACCTACTCGTTTATCGACCCCTCGGAGTTACGACCAGCTCTCTGATGAGTTGGTATTACAGTACAGTATCTCAGGTTCGTCTCGTTCCCTCAGCTGGGACCAATGTTCCCTCTAAGGGGAGACGGCAACTGAGCAACTCCTGTTGCTCGCTGAGCTCCCCCCTTCCCCCACGGGGCCTGCTGTGCAGCCCCGCCGCCCCTCCGTCGCTCCCCCCGCGCCCGGCATCACCGCCCCGCTGTCACTCCCCCCCCCCGTGCCCTGCATCGCCGCCCCTCTGTCGCTCCCCCCCCCCGCACCCGGCATCGCCGCCCCTCCGTCGCTCCCCCCGCTCCTGGCAGCAGCAGCAGCCCCCCCCCAGTCCCCCCAGTCACGGCAGCAGCCCCCCGCTCCTGACATCGCCCCCCGCTCCCGGCATTGCCCCCCCCAGCCCCAACAAACTTACCTGGGGGCCCTAACTCCTGGGCCAGAGAAGCTCTAGGGAGCATGCCCAGATTTTCTGGGCATGCTCTGTTAGAGCTTCTCTGGGTGGGAGTTTCCAGAACTCCATGCTCCACAGGAGCTCTGTTGAAGACCTCACACTGCCAGCAGCCTCCTGTGCGCCAGCAGAGCTTAGACGGAACATTGGTTGGAACTAGCATTTTTCGTCTATATGTATTTGTACTTTATTGTGCACCTCAAAGTACAAGATGTCCACAAAAAGGAAGAGCATGAATTCACCCAGAGAAAGCGCCAAAAAACAAAGGAAGGCTATCGATCTTGAGACGAAAATGAAGATAATAAATGAATATGAAGCTGGTAAGAAAGTTAAAGCAATAGCACGCGACTTGGAGCTGGCGCATTCGACCATCTCGACGATCTTGAAGGATAAAGATCGAGTGAAAGAAGCAGTGAAAGCATCAAAAGGCTATAAAGCCATAATAACTAGGCAGCGGAAAGGCCTCATTCACGAAATGGAAAAATTACTGGCAATATGGTTTGATGACCAGATACAAAAAAGAATGCCAATGAGCCTTTTAATAATTCAAGCAAAGGCACGCAGTATCTTTGAAACATTGAAAGCGCGCGAAAACAAAGAGTCAACGGAAACATTTACAGCAAGTCATGGATGGTTTCAACGTTTTTGTCGGAGATTCAGCCTTCATAATCGAAGTATCAGTGGTGAGGCTGCAAGCGCGGACGTAGAAGCAGCAGAAAGATTTGTGGACGAATTTGACAAAATGATCGAGAAAGGCGGGTATCGTCTGGAACAGATCTTTAATGCGGATGAAACCGGACTATTTTGGAAAAAAATGCCCGAAAGGTCCTACATACACAAAGAGGCTAAAGCAATGCCCGGTTTCAAGGCTTTTAAGGACAGGGTCACGTTGTTGTTGGGCGGAAATGTCGCTGGATTTCAGTTAAAACCGTTTCTCATCTATCGTTCCACAAACCCACATGCATTGAAGCAGGTCAGTAAGCACACGCTGCCCGTTTACTATCGTTCAAATAACAAAGCATGGATGACGCAATCTTTATTTGAGGACTGGTTCATGAACTGCTTCATACCCTCGGTCAAGCATTATTGTCTGGAAAACGGTGTTCCCTTTAAAATTATCCTCCTACTTGATAATGCCCCAGGCCACCCCCAGCATCTTGATGATCTACACCCTGATGTAAGGGTCGTGTATCTGCCTAAAAATATAACTGCTGTGTTACAACCAATGGACCAGGGGGCTATATCTACGTTTAAAGTGCTATATTTGTGCGCAACATTTTCCAAAGCGGTAGCAGCAACAGAAAATGGTGAAGTAACTCTGCGCGATTTTTGGAAATCATTTAATATTTTACACTGCATAAAGAACATTGAATCAGCTTGGGCGGGAGTGACAGAAAAGTGTATGCAAGGCATATGGAAAAAATGCCTGAAACGTTTTGTAAATAATTTCGAAGGGTTTGAGAAAGACGAACATATCGACGTCATAAATAAAAAAAATGTGGAACTTGCTAATGTGCTTAATTTAGGTGTTGAAGTGGAAGATATTGAAGAATTAGTGGAATACGTCGAGGGAGAGCTAACTAACGAAGATTTAATAGAGTTGGAAGTGCAGCAGCACTTGGAAGAGGAAGAAGAAGAAGAAGAGGAAAGAGTGGAAGAAGTACAAAAGAAGTTCACTGTAAAGGGGTTAGCTGATGTCTTCTCCAAAGTGGATGCAGCGATGTTAGAACTAGAGAGTATGGACCCGAATGTTGAACGGTTCACGAAAGTGGAACGACAAATAAATGAAATTTTACGATGCTATCGTGAAATTTATGAAGAAAAAAAGAAAATTACAACGCAGACCACACTAACGAGATACTTCTCTAAAGTTCCATCCAGGACCCCTAAACCTACCCTTACAAGTCCTTCCATTTCCTTGCCATCATCTCCCTCACCAGGGCCTTCTACAGCTCCTGATAACCCTGCTGATCTCTCCGACGATGAAGTTGATGACCCCCCTGCTACTGAACAACACTTTGAAGGATTTGATGAGTAAAAATGTTAATGTAATCTGAATTTTATTTTCATATTTCTTTGGTACATCATTTTTATAATTTTTGCTGATTGCATCTTTATGTTCTGTAATACAGTATGTAAGGAGTTATGCCAATAAAACAAAGTTATCATGTTGGAGTTTATTTTAAGCCTTTTCTTTACAGTACTATTCAGAATATTAAAAACGATTACCTGTACATATTTACAGTACACTATGCAAACTAAGTACAGTACTGTACATTAGAGCTTAAAACATTTAAAAATATATTAAAAATGTTATAAATGATGCAAAGGTGACATTAAAACTATGTAAAGATGGTTGAAAAACCCACTACCAGTAAAGTACATTATGCCTGAAATACCGGTAGGGCTGCTCCTTGTTTAGTGATCAATTCGTTTATCAACCGGGTTTCAGGAACGGAACCCGGTCACTAAGTGAGGACTACCTGTACATGTGTATGAAGTCCCTCTCCCTCCTTGGGGTTACCTGGTGACTCCCCTGCACAGTACTGCATTCCTTCCCCCCTCCCTCTCCTAAGGGGTTACCATGAAATCCCTCCGGGCTGCTGTGGCCTGCAGCTGGTTCATTCAGCACCAACACATCAGAGTTACCTCCACAGCAAAACTGCTCCTCCCCCCTGACAGCAGGAAGGATGGAGTATTCACAAGTTGGATTTTCTTGGTTTAAAGCAGCAAAGTTAACTTTTATCAGCACACCAAGATAAGCACAATCCCCTCCTGACATCTGAATTGCAGACTGAGCTTCTGGGTGCAGACACCCTGGGTCACTTACTTTCTCTTGGGCACCCCCTCCCAAGTGAGTAGTGGAGGGACACTTCTGCACCCCCACAAATCCTTCTTTAGCCTTCATCTCTGGTTCCTGGCCTGAGGCACAGCTCTCCAGAGCCAGTGCTGTCTCCTGAAGTGGATAAGAGTCACCTTCTACGCTCTCCCCACCAGGAGACATTCCAGCCTCCTCCATTGTAAATTCTGGGGTCTCACCTCCCCATCCTGGACTCTCAGCAGGTTGCCCCTTACAGCTGGCCCATTCACCAGCCTCACATTTTAATGTTTTCCCAATTGACACCTCATTGTAGGCAGACGAGCTAACTTCGCTGGATAATTTTACGAAGGTCGCAGCTTCTTGGTCTTAAAAAAATTCAGGCTCTTTTTCTTGACAGCCAGGAATCAGTTCCTCATGGCTGGATGCTTCATCTATTGTAGGAGGCCCTGGAACACCTGGACTGGCTGCCTCCATGATCCAGAATCTCTGTTGGATTCTTTTTTCTGCTTTTTTTGGCTCTTTCTTGAGCTGCCCCGTTACAGACCTGTCAGCCTCACCTCAATCCCTGGAAAAATCATGGAGCAGCTTCTCAAAGAATCCATCCTGAAACACTTGGAGGAATGTAGAGTAATCAGGAACAGTCAGCATGGATTTACCAAGGGTAAATCATGCCTGACCAACCTCATCACCTTCTATGATGAGATGACTGGATTTGTGGATGTGGGAAGAGCCGTTGATGTGATATACCTTGACTTTAGCAAGGCTTTTGATACGGTTTCCCACAGCATTCTCATTGGCAAATTAAGGAAGTATGGGTTAGATGCATGGACTGTAAGGTGGATAGAAAACTGGCTAGAACAACGGTTTCAGCGTGTAGGAATCAATGGCTGCATGTCAAGTTGGCAGGCAGTAACAAGTGGTGTGCCCCAGGGGTTGGTCCTGGGGCCAGTTCTGTTCAATGTTTTCATTAATGATCTGGATGATGGGATAGATTGCACACTTAGTAAGTTTGCAGATGATACCAAACTGGGGGGAACGGTAGACACCCTAGAGGGCAGAGACAGGATTCAGGGAGACCTAGACAAACTGGAGCAGTGGGCCAAGAGGAATCTCATGAGGTTCAACAAGGATAAGTGTAAAATCCTGCACTTGGGACGAAAAAACCCCATGTACTGCTACAGGCTGGGGAGTGATCAGCTAAATAGCAGCACTGGAGAAAAGGACCTGGGAGTCATGGTGGATGGGAAGCTGGATATGAGTCAGCAGTGTGCTCTTGCTGCCAAAAAGGCCAATGGCATACTGGGCTGCATCAGAAGAAGTGTTACCAGCAGATCAAGGGATGTGATCATTCCCCTCTATTCTGCACTAGTGAGGCCACATCTGGAATACTGTGTCCAGTTCTGGGCTCCCCACTACAAAAAGGACATGGACAAATTAGAGAGAGTCCAGAGGAGGGCAACCAAAATGATCAAAGGGCTGGAGCACAAGCCCTATGAAGAAAGACTGAAGGAACTAGGCTTATTTAGCCTGCAGAAGAGAAGACTGAGGGGGGATTTGATAGCAACCTTCAACTACTTGAAGGGTTGCTCCAAGGAGGAGGGAGCTCGACTGTTCTCGGTAGTAACAGAGGGCAGAACGAGAAGCAATGGCTTCAAGTTACAGCTGGGGCGGTCCAGGCTGGATATTAGGAAAAACTTCCTTACTAGGTGAGTGGTGAAGCATTGGAATAAGTTGCCTAGGGAGGTGGTGGAATCTCCATCTCTGGAGGTGTTCAAGTCCCAGCTGGACAAAACACTGACTGGGATGATCTAATGGGAGTGGTCCTGCTTTTTTTGGCAGGGGGTTGGACTAGATGACCTCGTGGGGTCCCTTCCAACCCTATGATTCTATGACTTGCCTAGTTTTTTCAAAGCTCCCTGTACTGGCTGGATTTACAGCCAGAGCTTCATATACAAAATTTAACTCCCAAACATGTCTGCAGATGTCTTCCATGTCCTCTCCGTCCATCTCTTCTTCTGTCATTCGCATCACTGCCTGACATTGACCAAATTCACATTCTCTTTCTCTCTCTCTTTCTTGGTGTTCTTTGTCCTTTGCTTGCAGCCAAGAAATCTCTAATTCTATCTCTGCCTCACTAATCTCCATTCTTGGGCTTCCCTTTGCTTAAATCCTTCACCCAAAATAAACAAAAAGAAAACAACAAACTATGGCCTCCTGACTGTTCAGTCACTACAGATATAACTCACTTAGAACAGCACAATTAAAGCAACAGGCTGAGGCACAAAAACCCTGCTCGCTGTGCCACTGTGATGGACCACTCCCCGGATCCCGTCTGGTGTGCTGCTGTGACCTCCCAATTCCCACTCCTGAACCCCAATTCACCCCACTTTGCCAAGTCACAACTCATTCCTGAGTCAGTCCACTCCAGCCTTTTGTGTGCAATCGGTCCCAGGCAGTGGGTGTATGCCCCCTGGCTACTCGAGGGACGGTCCCCCAGCAAGCACCCCCAACCCCAGTTACTACACCAGGAACCACTGTCTACAGAGATTGGGCACCACTCCCAACCACCATGCACTCAAGTCCATCCATTTAACAAAGAAAGGGTTTGTGCCCAGTGTAAAGGAAGTTTAAAGATGGAGTAAGTCTGGTCTGGAAGTTCTGTGTCCAAGGCTCTGTGTTTGCTTAGACAAGTTTATTAAGGCATAAGTCAGGAGAGCTAGGGGTTTAGATTGATAAGATGGTAGACTGTTTCTATGGATGCAAGAGGTAATCCACAAAGGTTGATAATAAGACAATCCCTCCTGTCTGGACCCTGCTGGGAAGCTATCACCCTAGTCTGGTAAACAGGTTGGCAGGTACTAGGTAGCTGAGGGGTCACAGGAGTCTGGCCACTCTCATTGGTCAAGGACAGTAACTGTTACCCAAATAAGCTGTAAACAACAACAGAGGCGGGCTAACTATATGCCGCCTATTAAGTATAATCTAAT
Organism: Podocnemis expansa; assembly: GCA_007922195.1. Taxonomy (NCBI): domain Eukaryota; kingdom Metazoa; phylum Chordata; order Testudines; family Podocnemididae; genus Podocnemis; species Podocnemis expansa. Next base: position 18,274,162 of record ML681979.1, read on the forward strand.
TATGTAACCTGCATATTAAAAGTAGTAATACCATGTATGGATTTTAGGCATGATGTAACTTGTTGCATTATGTATATTGTATTTTGCATGTTAGAAGGTATGTATGACCTGTAACCCCTATACTGGGGGTTCTTGCTCAGAGATGCTAGCTTCTCTTTGCTGCCCTCTGATGCAGTTCCTTTTATTATTCAGCTGAATAATAAACTCTGAACCACACCTCGTTCTCTGCTCATTGGAGTCTCGGCTGGGAACGGGTCTGCTTCATTGGGGAGGCTCTGGTGTGCCTCTTTTTGAACTTGAGGGCCAGAGTTAGATTTTTCCCCCACACCAGCCTCCTCCACTCACACCCTCTAAAGATCACACAGCTTTAGGTAAAACAGCTACTAGTTTATTGATCAGATCATAATTCTGAGTGAGAATATGGCCAAGCATGGCAGAATCACAGTTTAAGTAAGTCAGGAGAGACCACAAGAAAATAAAAGGCAAAAATATGCATGCTAACCTAATACTTCTACTTAAACTAACCTCATAGTCCAAACAGGTATGCTCGAGGTGTTTGGCTGTTAGATGTTTGCACAGCCAGTCTCTGCCTGAGGCCAGGCAGAGCCCATATCTTGCTTGAAGTTGTTACAAGATGGAGAGTCCCAGCTCAAAAGAGCCTTAAAACTTCCAGGTCTCAGTCTTTGTTTCCAAACCCCTCAGCCCCTCCCTTTCAGGGCCCAGGTGATTCTTTTGTCTTTTCACAGACACTGCCATTAGCATACATTTGTCTCTTTCAGGCTCACTGCTGCTGGGAGAGACCTTTGTTCCCTTATCCCTGAGCCATAAAAAGCATGTTACATCTTTGTTCATGTGTATGAAGTTGTAGGAAACATATCATTATAGAAATCATGCAGAAGAGGTTATAAGCATCCACACAGAAACACTGCATGGTGCAACTGGCAGCAAATCATATAATTCCAGTGCACAAGTGAACAGGAAAATCATGTAGATCATAACCCAGGGTTCACAGATGTGCACACCATCAAAGACAGCTGTCTGAAATGGCCTAGAACAGAGGTAGTCAATAGGTGGACTATGGGCCAAATCAAGAATTTTGGATTTACCACAAAATCTTTTTATCTCCTCTTTAGTTTCTTCATTGTTGTTATTTTTGTATTGCTTTCTCTAGAATCTGGATCTTGACTTATTTTGAACAAGAAATCTGGACCTTTACAAAAAATAATTGATTAACCCTGCTCTAGATAATACTTAAGCCTTGCCTCATTGCAAGAGACTGAACTAGATGATCTAGATCCCTTCCACTCATACATTTCTATGATTCCATGAAGAGTTCTGTTTCTGTCTTAATCAAGTTCTGATTGTCAAAGATTTTTAAAACCCATTTTAAATTAGTCAAACACTGATTCTATATTCATTTGAGACTTATGTAAGTTAATAAACAGTTTATTACTAAAATATGCTTTTAAGGCTTAAGAAATAAAGTATGAAATACATATGTCAGAGATAGAAAAATGTCAATTAATACATTAGTTTTCACTTACTAATGAGTGATAAAAATGGTGAATTTGGAAATTTCAATACAAAAAAGCATCCAAGAAATCCTGGTGCTTATCCAGACATATGAATGATATTTCTCCAATCCTCCCTTAACACAGGCTGATTGGAAATAATATCAAAGATGGAGGGAAGGCCACTTATTTTAGAAAAATGACACTTATAAAGGGTTTGAGTCTTGATCACATCTGTTGCTCTAATAGTAGTCAGTGAGATTTATTTCAGGAAATGATTTTGGAAGATCAAAGCTGATTCAAGGTCTTTATGTGCCTTTTTATATAGGTTTCCCACTTACACCAGAGCAGAGGTTAAAGTATAATGTGGCTGGCCCCAGAACCCTCTAGCATGGGTGGGACCCCCTCTGACATGGATGGGCCTCCTCTGGCGCAGGTGGGCACCCCCAATACCCATCCCTAGAACCTACCCCCTGCCCCAATATGCACCCCCAGGTGCACACCACACACACAGCCACCCCCTGGTGCGCAAGAACATGCACGCGCACACACACACAGAGTCACCCTCCCCCACACACAAACCCCAGCAACCCACTCCCCCAAAGCCCTTACCTGGGCTGTTTGCGGGCTGCCTGACTGGCTGGGAGCTGCTGTGCCCTGCAGTGGGAGATTCACAGACTCCTAGCCTGCCCCAGCTCTCTGTTGGCCAGGCTTAAGACGGAACAGGACTTAAGGCAGAGCCACTGGAACGCTATGTTCCAGCTGCTCGTACTATTTTTAGTGGGGCCCCAGAATGCAGTGTTCCAATGCGTTCCTCTATTTTTAGGGGCCTGGGAACGCTGCCAGCCTTAGAATAGAGAGGCCTGGAACTGTGTTCCGGTACATTCCCCCTTACTTTAAGCCCTGCAGGAGAGTATTTATTTTGTCACTATTTTTGTCTGATTTGCATTATATAATTATCTTTCATAATACAAGCTGCACAAGTATTGTTTGCTTAATCAAAAACTCTGGCCATAGACTATTGTAAATATTTTTAAAATACTTCCTTATCTGACTGACTTTCTGAGTCAAGCTTGAAACTCTCCTTTTTCAAATTGGCCATTAAAATGCTGGGGGACACTATCATTCTTATGAGTCTAATTCTCAGCAATTGTGCACAGTCAAAGATACTAGTGCTGGGAAGGTCAAAGTCCTGTCTAATTCAGAATTTTGCAGCCTACTTGGAGTGACAGCAAGGATGTTCTTTTTCACATAAAATATGTATTTATAATATATTTTTCTACTCCACTCCCAATACGAAAGAAAACTCAACTCATCTCCAGTCAGTATGGATTTCCATGAGAACTACTGGAGGTAATGCTTTCAGCAAACTAGCAGAGCTTCGGAAAACAGCACAGAGAAATCCTGGATGGCTTGAAATAGAAGCAATTCAAATGGAAATGTGTGTGTCTAGAGTATAGAAAATTAACTCATCATGATGCTGATACAATGACTACTTGATACATTAATAAGAAGACACTTCAAATGTTATATTTTTATGAACCAGCACATTTGATTTTTCTCATATAAAATGTACATATTTTATTCATATTCTATCGGTCATTATTTGATTTCTCTCTATTCATGGAATAGTGGGATGGAATAGGAAGACTTTTTGGATTTAAAGATGATAAATTCAACAGTAGTTGGCACTAACTACCTTTCCCTTTAAGCTCTTCTAAAGAAATCAGAAGACAACATTTCAACTTAAATTATAGGTCTTAAAAAACAAACAGACTTATAAGTAGGTTTTAGAACATCTAACATACTGGAGACAAGTAATTCCAAAATAACTAACATCCAAAAAAATCAAAGTAATTATTAGTGTTTTAAGCATCAATTTTTAAAGTATGTTCTTTGATATTATCCAGGCAGTTATGATTTATATAGTTTTAATGTCTGTGCAGTATTTGCTTTTTAATTTGTACTATAATTATTTACTATAAAATAAACATTTGCCAACAAATATTACAAAATGCCAATAATTATTTCCTCATCCATAAAAGGAGATCTGTGATATCTTCGGTTTGTGATCTCTTCACTTCAAGAGTGTGCTAAGGGGTGACTTTGTAAAGAAAACAACTATAGATTATATTGTTCAATTATGGACTGGACATATACAGAAATAGCTGTTTGTTAGCTGAGAAGGAAAAAAATGCTTTTTGAGAAAGTTATATATAATGTGGACATGTTCCAAAGGGGTAGCTGTGCTAGTCTAGTTCAGCAAAACAAACAAGAGTCCTGTGGCACTTTTAAAGACTAGAAGATTTATTTATGGCATGAACTTTCATGGGAGAAAATCCCACTTCATCAGAAACTTTTATAATGTGAGAAGCCAAGAACCAAAGGCAACATGTAGAAAGAGGTCACTTACCAGTATCTGCTATTCTTTGAGATCATCATCTCTACATACCCACACTTCAGTGGATTAACACCTCCTAGCAATGAGCTGCAGATTCTTCTAGTCAGCAATGTCTGTTGGAGCCACTTACGGTCAATAGATCTTTCTTAGATACCTGATTCTCCCTATGCATTGTGTAAGGATTCTGCATGCACAGTTCGGATTTGGAGTTCCACCAAAAAGCAAAGTGTATAAAAGTTAAGGTGTCATGACACAGAATCTTGTAGTTCCTAAATCCCCTTTGTGAATGTAGCTTCTGCCCTGTATCCCATTGTCCATGGGTTATACAGATGGCTACAAGGAATGGCCTCTTTGCAGGTGTAAAGCACATACAATATTATGATGAAAGCAAACCAGAGGTTTTGAAAACTTTGAGAAACAAAATTCAAAGTCCTAAAGTTAAATAAATAAGTAACTAACTAAGTAAACAAACAAACAAACAAACAAAGTACATGTGGATAAGATGGAAAATCATCAAAGCAGTTAAATCAATAGGTGCACTCTATGGGTACATCTACACTGGAGCCTTCGGTCAACTTAAGGAAGGTTAAGTAAACCTACAGACTCCTGCAGCCACACTGGGCTTTTATTAAGTTGACTTAAGCGCTTCCTTAAGTCAACATAATGCTGACTCTTAAGGTCGACTTAATGCTTATGTGAACCTTATTAACTTGACTTAAGCCAATGTAGATGGGGAAAGCCCTTATGTTGACCTAACTGGCGTCCAGGCCCCCTCCCACAGTTCCCATCTACCCACAATGCACTACTCCTACATCAACCTAGCACCTGCCACTGTGGATGCAGGCAGTCGGCAGGAGTTTTCAATGTGGACTGTCTAAGTCAACTTAACAACGACTTTAAGTTGATCTTTGTTAGGTTGACTTAACAGAGCCTCCAGTGTAGACATATCCTATGGTACTTGTTTCACAATCTAGTGTCACAATTATGGGGAAAGGCAGGTGAGTGCCAGAAGTTGGAAGGCAGGAACCAAAGTCAAAAATCAGTGCTCTAAGAAGAAATGCAGTTTCCTTTGGCACAATCATGTAAGAAAAGTAATTTCTTCAAGCATTCCTGGTGATACATAGAACTATTATTCCTTAAATTACAGTATTGTAAAGTCTAAGAGAGGACAATCTATATATATAATGATTCTTGCTTCTTACTGATGATGCCAATGGAGTGTTCAGTGGGACCCATTTTCTGTGAGGATTTTTATATTAAAAAAGTGATAGTGGCCTCAACTGCTCTTAAATTCATCCTTTCATTCTAAAGGTGCAATGAACTCAGATTTCATACAGCATCCTCAATGCCTCATTCAGGTTGTTTTTCATTTTGTGTTATTTTCCTGAGGGAGGCACTGAGGGCACCACTTCTGGTGAAGCTGTAACAATGTTAGCTTCTTTGAGTTTAAAGTTCTGAAGCACCAGAATTTTTTAGAAGGCAATAACACATAGGTTCCTTTGTATAAGCTTAGGTGTCTGAGATTAGTGGCAGGTAGGTGGGCTACCAATTTATGTGATGATTGAAGAGGGGATGGTGCTATTCCACAAGTGGAATTAATAATTAACAGCACTGGGGCACTCTTTAGGACAAAATACTGCAAACAATCAGAATTAGTTGTTGGAATAGCTTAACAAATACAAATAGTAAGAATCAGCAAATGCCCAAGAAGAGTCCAATCTGATTAACCTTCCCTCTGCCATGCCTGCTTGAACTATTCTGTGACTAGGTAGGAAAGAGTTAATTATCAGAAAGATTAGGACAGCTGGAGATTGTCATGCAAGCAAGCCAATTTTTTTCCTTAGCAGAAAACAAATAAAACCATCTTAGGGTCATGGTAATGGGAAGGAAACTGTCCTGATTACAACAGAAACTATAGGACATAAACTCAGAATGAAAATGTCTCTGCTTTTTGCACTATGTTTGTTCCAAAGAGAAGATGCTAACAAGACTGGCATGTGGCCCTTAAAGAGCCCATCTTGTGACACCCACACAATGTTTTGTACATTTATAGATTTCAAAATAAGAAGGGACCATTACAATCATCTAATCTGACTTTTTCCACAGAACTTCCCCCATAATGGTTACTGGAGCACATCTTGTTTTTTTGTTTGCTTTGGGTTTTTTTTTTTTTAAGCCCAATCTTGATGGAAAATCTACTGCAATTCTTAGATAAGTGTCCAAAAGGGTAATTGATCTCATTGTTGTAGATTTGATCTCATTGTTACAGACTTTACTTCCAGTTTGCATTTCATTACATTCAACTTCCAGCCACTAGATTATTATCTTACTTTTCTAGATTGAAGGGCTCATCAGTGTTCCCTCTAAGATGCGCGGCCATGCAGCCCCCAGGGCTGTCTGGTGCAGGGAAGGCTGATGGCCTCGCAGACTCTCTGCACTGGCACAGTGAGAGGTCCCCCAGCTGGAGGAGTCGCTGGGGGCCTCGCTGCGCCACTCCAGTGCCAGGGAAGGGGCTCTAACTGCCCCCTCCAACTCCCAGGGAGACAGAGGAATGGGGGGACAGAGGCTGATACACCCACCTGCCCTCCCGGCCTCACCACAGTGTGGCAGAGCAGCCAGCCCAGTCTACCCCTAGCTGGCCACACCTCCCTGGGGGTGGAGGGGACTGGTGCTGAGTGCTGGCGTGCGGGGTCAGGGGCCGGGAGCAGCCCACCCCATTCCCAAAGAGTTTTGGCCACTTCTCCCCCCCCCCCGGCCTGAATGGGGTTGCTCCATGGCCGGGGGGGGAGGGGGGCTGGGGGCAAACCAGTTAAAATGCTTTGGAAGCAGCTGCTTGAGGGCCTTGACTCTGCACTCAGCTCAGCGCCAGCCCCCTCCACTCCCTGGGGAGGCGCAGCTGGTTGGGGGTAGGCTGAGCTGACTACTCAGCTCCTCTGTGATGAGGCTGAGCAGGCGGCGGAACTTGAGCGGGGGAAGCAGGATCAGGCCCACGCAGGGAGGGCGTGCAGCAGGCAACACATGTTGCTCAGTTGTGTTGGCCCCTTAGAGGGAATGTTTGGGCTCATTATTAAATATTTGTCCCACAGGTAAATACTTAAACAGACTGTAATTACATCAAACTTTAACCCAGGGATTCTCAAACTTTACAATATTGTGACCCCCTAAAATGATAAATGAATATGTGAACCCAGCCCCAGTGAATAAAACCAATGATTTAATCGGGGTTAAGGTTATTTCCCCTATCGTATCTGGATCAGCATGGGGCCCCCTCAGGGCCATCCCTCCAGGAGTGTGGGGCCCTGGGCAAATTGCCCTCTGCGGGGCCCCCATTCACTTTCCCCTGGGCACTGGGGAGCGGGACTGGCTGGCCCAGGGGAGAAGCATACACTTGGGCCAGCTGGCTCATGCCAGGGACTGGGTGAGCTGACCAAAAGTGGCGGAACAGGAGTGCAGGGTCTGGTTTCTCAGCCACCCTTAAGCCAGTGGTTGTCAAACTTTTTTCCTCGGGACCTAGCTCTGGACCCCTTTGACGTGTGCTGATCCTCCACTGAAAAAAAGTGGCCGCTGACAGAAAATGGAACAGTGACCATGGCTGCAGAGGTGGGGGGGGGCAGCAATCCCTCATGGCTTTCATCCTTTCTCTTGAGGCTTCTGTTGTATCTCTGAAATCTACACATCTAATGTTAGATCACCTACATGTAACATGCAGAGGGTGATCCCACATGCCTTACCCCTGTCTCAAATCAGGAAGTATGTAAAGTGTCTAAAATTGCATATAGTAGCCTGGAGTGTGTGTACGGGAGCTCCTTGCACATGGGGGTAGGGGCGAATGGGTGGAGAAATGAGATGGAAGTCCTGAGACGGGGAAGGTGAAGAGAGCCAATGCCAGACTGGAAAGAAAGGTCCTGGAAGATCCTCTCTGCTGCTGAGCCTGTCCAAGTCCTGCCAGGTCCTGGTCCCTTCTCCACTGCCAAATCCCAGGAACTGAAGCAGTCCCTCTGGATTCCACTTTCACATCTGCTCTTCATCTACTCCCTGAGTCTGCATGGATTTCCATGAACACACAATTGTCCACAATATTGTGATTGAAGGGGCGCTAGCCCTCTCTGCTTGGTCTGGTGACACCTGGCAGTGTGCATAAGGCAGCAACACAGTGGAACTATCCACTTCCCCACCTTCAGATTAGGACCTTGTTATAACTTCTCCTTCCAGCAGATCCATCCCTGAGTTGGATTTTATTCTGTTACTTAGGCTTGGTAATTGTAGAAAGAATATCACACTTTGTAACAAAGGCTCCTAGTAGAACAGTTTGCTTTTCTCCTCTCTTTTTAATTATCAATCAAAAAATCTCTGGAGTTTTAATTAAAATCTGCAAGTTATAACTTTTGTTGCAAGCAAAGGAATTCTCAACCCACTGCAAAAAAGGCAAGTCCTAATTTGCAAAAATAACTGCAATCCCCATATCCCAGAAATGGTGGAATAAGGGGTGCTCACAGTTTTTTTTCTTTCTTCATTGAATTTGTTGATAAAAAAACACAAAGATTGCTTGCCAGTGACCTCAGTCCTTTTCATATGAATGAGAGAAGCCCAAAGAGATACTGACTCAGGAGGCAGAGGGTTTCTTTGAACAACAATTAGCACCTCATTGTTAGTCCTAATGACTCACCTTTGTTGCAATGCTGATTTACTGCCTTAAGCAACTTTCACCCCCAAGCCACTCTCAGCCCTGCAAACTGAGCTGCCATTTTTGGCCAGCTCACCCAGTCTCCGGCATGGGAGGGTGGGGGATGGGCAGCAGTGTGGCCCCACAGGGCCCCCAAAAGCACAGGGTCCTGGGCAGCTGCCCCTTTTGCCCTACCCTAGGGATGGCCCTGGTCCCCCTTTCCTTTCCCCCACCCTGCCCTGCAGGCTCTCTCACACCTTCCCCTTTCTGTGTCCTGTGGGCTCCCCTTCCTCACACTGTCTCCTAGCCCCCACTGCCCTAATTACAAATTACAAAGCTCCCATACTCCCCATTCCACTGATGGACAGCTCCCAGACTCACCCCAGCTGCCTGCCACCTGCTGGGCAGGTCCCTGAGCCCCCTTCCTGTGCTGGGCAGATACCAGACCCCTTTCCTTTCCACTTCCTCTACCTCATACAGGCAATCGATCCAATCTCAGTCAGACGCAGGCTGGGCACCTGCCTTCCCCCCTTTACCCTGCTCACTGCTGGCCATTCAACATGCTGGCCTTTGGTTGGGCTCAGTCTGAGCTGGCCTTTGATTGGCCCATTCCCATGTGGGCCACAGCCACTTTTTCCTTTCTTATTTGTGATTTGTTCAATGTGAAGTCAATCAGATTAGCATGCTGACTGACTGAATGTCTGATAGTGACCAGGTGAGGTATAGGGTGGTGGTGTGGTTCTCCAGGAGCCTGGTGCAACCTGCTGTGACTGACACTCTGATTGGTCGGCAGACCACAGCAGAGCTGAGCTGGAAGTGACTGGAGCCAGGGCTGTAACTATGGCGGGGTGATGGGGCACAGCCCCAGGCAGCCCGAAGCAGCTCAATAAAGCCATGCTATTAAAGAGGTGTCTTTGCGGTGCTGGCTTTGAGTGCCGCTAATGGGAAGGGGAGCATTCCAATCAGAATGTGCCCCGGGTGTCAAAATGCTGCGTTACAGCTCTGACCGGAGCACTTGCTGTGACTCGACTCATGTGAGCGAGTCAGAGTGGGTGGGTGGGTGTGGGGGTGGGCACGCACCTGAACCTGCTCTGCTCCACAAGCTGCTGGTGTTTGCTGTCTGCTGCTGGAGAGAGCTCCCAGGCAGCAGCTCCACTGGCTGGATCAGTGCCCATGGCAGGCTAGCTCCAGCTTGTGGGCTATATGTTTGACAGCCCTGCTTTAATCAAAGCAAATCACAAAACTCTAAAAAATTTTATGACCACACTCTAAGCTGCTCGCAACCCCTTGGTGGGTCACAACTCACAGTTTGAGAACCCCTGCCTTAACCTTTTTGCCCCAGAAGTATTTACAAGTGGGCTGAAAATGATTACATGATATATTCTGTGTTCTCTCTACTTAAAATTTCTCTGTAACGTAAAGAAGTAGAAGAATGCAACAATGCAAAGGCTGATATGACTATAAATGACCTCAGTCCCTTGCAGAAGGGTAGACATATATGGGGGAGGGGAGAAGAAAGAGAACAAAATACACTGGCTTTCTGTGATTGATTCTCTATATTCAAGAATGTGTCCACATTTAGTTTTCTCATAATATAATAAGATATCCTTAAACTTACGGCTATATATTTATCAAAGGAGAAACACCTCCATGCACTCTTGCAGAATACATTCTTCACTCTCTTCTGTTTATTTGCTGAAGAAAAATAAGCTAACATAATGTCTTAACATCATTCCAAGTCCATCCAAACTGTGGGTTAAGTTTGGAAAGCTTATGATTTTTTTCACAGATCACTTAGAGAAAAAAAAAATCTTCTGATCCCCTAGAAAGCAAAAATATGTGTAAAACACTGAGTACACATTAGAGAATTATATCCCATTGGTTCCTATTTAGAAGAAGGGTTTTAGAATACGAGCATGAACCTCTATTACCTGAGCTAAAAGATCCATCTCATTTAGCCATGGTTAATAGCAAATTCAAGCATCCCTAAATGGCCTAGCCAGCACTTCAGAAGAAGTGATTGCTGCCCAGAGGAGGAAGTTTAGACAAGGAAAGATGTCAAAGATGTCAAAACAAGCAAGGAGTCCTGTGGCCCTTGAGTAACAAATGTATTTATCACATGATCTTTTGTGGGATTTTCTCCCATGAAAACTCATGTGATAAATAAATTTGTTACTCTTTAAGTACCACAGGACACGCTGGTTGTTTTGCTGAACTAGAATAACTTGGTTACCCCTTGAAAGTTACAAAGAATCCATTCTGAAACACTTGGAAGAAAACAGGGTGATCAGGAAAACTCAGCATAGATTCAACAAGGGCAAATCAAGCCTGAGCAGGGATGTTACTGCTGAAGGGCAAAAGAGGCTGTAGCCCCTCAGCTCCACATCTCTGGCCCAGCACTGGCAGCTGCTGGGGCTGGATTGGGCTTGCTGGGACTGCGAGCCACTGGCTGGCAGCAGCAGGAACTGTATCTGAGCCCAGGCTGCTTCTCGTCTGCCCAGACCCATCTCCTGATGCTGCTGCTGGCCAGTGGCTGGCAATCTGGGTGGGCCCAATCCAGCTCTGGTCACTACCTGTTGGACAGAGGCAAGCAGCCCATGCTTCTATCCAACTACTGCTACTGCTGGCCAGCAGCAGGCACCCGGGAGAGGCCTGATTCAGCTCCAGCCACTGCCTGCCAGCCAGCAGCAAATGGCAGCAGCTGGATCCTAGTCTGGGCTGTTTGCTGCTGGCCAGCAGGCAGCAGCTGATGCCAGACTTGGCTAGCCTGGGCCACCTGCTTCTGGCAGATAGTGGCAGGAGTTGGGTCCAGCCTGGGGCCACCTTTCATTGGTTGGCAGGCAGTGGCAGGAGCCAGATCAGGCCCCAGTGCTAGATCAGGCCCAGGGGTGGGACCATGCGGGCCTGAACCTTTTTTTCAGGGGAGTAATGCCCCCATGCCTGACCAATCTGATTGTGTTCTATGATGACTGGCTTTATGAATGCTGGAATAGCCATCAGCATGATATACCTTAACTTTGGCAAAGGCTTTGATACAGTTTCCCACAATATTCTTGCCAGTAAGTTATGAAAATAAGAGCTGAATGAAGGGACCGTAAGGTGGATACAAAGCTGGCTAGATCATCCAGGTCATGGGGTAGTGATCAATGGCTTACTGTCTAATTGGTGACCAGTAACAAGTGGATTAATGATCTGGATTGCACACTCAGTAGATCTGTGGGTGACACCAAGCTAGGGAGAATGGTAGATATGCTGGAGGTAGAGATAGGACTCAGGGAGGCCTAGACAAATTGGAGCTTTGGGCCAAAAGAAATCTCCTGAGGTTCAACAAGGATAAATGCAAAGTTCTGCACCAAAGATGGAAAAAGTAGGGCCATAACTATGGAGAGCCAAAGGGGCTTTGTCCTGGGCACCAATTTAAAAGGGTGCTGTGGGGAAACCATCACCCCCGTCGCCTCTGGCCACGGCAGGGAAGTGACCCCCCGCCACCTCTGGCCACAGTGGTGGGTCGCTTCCCTGATGCAGGCAGAGGCAATGGGGGGGGTTCACTTCCTTGCCATGTCCAGAGGGGTGGGGGTCCCTTCTCCCCATGGCAGTGGGGTAGGAAGCCCCGTTCACATCTCTGGCTGCATCCGGGGAAGGTACCCCGTGCTGGCTCTGGCTGTGGCAGTATAGGGACCTGCCTGCCAGCTCTGGCCAGCAACAGGGAAGGGATGCATGGACTGGGACCTAGGTGTGTGTGGGGGGGCACCTTTGGGGCTGCTTGCCTCAGGCACCCAAATGTGTAGTTACAGCCCTGGGGAAAAGTCCATGTACTGCTATAGGATGGGGGCAATCGGCTAATTAGCAGCTCTGTAGAAAAGGACTTGGGGATTGTGGTGGACAGGAAACTGGTTATTAGTCAACAGTGTGCTTTTGTTGCCAAAAATGCAAGTGACATATTGGGCTACATCAATAGAAATGTTGCCAGCAGATTGAGGGATATGATGATTCCTCTCTATTCAACGCTGGTGAGGCCACATCTGAAATATCGTGTCCATTTTGGGGCTCTCCTCTACAAAAAGATATGGACAAATTAGAATAAGACCAGTGGAGGGCAGTGAAAATTATTAGGAGGCTGGGGCACATGACTTACGAGGAGATACTGAAGGAACTTAGTCTGCAGAAGAAGAGATTGAGGGCAGATTTGATAGCAATTTTTAACTACTTGAAGGGATGCTCCACAGAGGAGGGAGGTAGGCTAGTTTCAGTGGTGACAGAGCATAGAACAAGGAGCAATGAATGGTTTCAAGTTGCAGCTGGGGTGATCGAAGTTGGACATTAGGAAAAACATTCTCACTAGGAGGATGGTGAAGCACTGGAATGGGTAACCTATGAGAGTTGGTGGATTCTCCATCTTTGGAAACTTTTAGGGTTGGGTTAGACAAAACCTTGGCTGGGATGATTTAGTGGGAGTGGCTCTGCTTTTAGCACAGAGTTGGACTACATGACCTCATGAAGTCCCTTCCAGCCCTAATATTCTACGATTCTATGTATCTAAACCCTGTGGTCCCCAAGAATCTAGGTAAATCCAGTACATTCCAGGGCCTATATGTGTAATGTTCTTGGCAGTGTTCTTCTAGTGTTTGCAAATATGAACTGCTTTCTATGCCTTATTCTTATGCAGAATTTATTATAATACTGCTTAACACCAACTGAAGCTTAAAAAATGAATTTCATCTTGGAACTTGGCTTTGAAATCACAGTTTCTGCCTTTATATATGGCAGTATAGTATAATTGCAGAACCTACATTCTCGTTCTTTACTGAAATGTTTGTTGACTTTTAAAATGTTAATAACAAACCTTATTGTGAGTGTGATAGAGTTTAAAAATGTATGAATTCCCCATATCAACAAGCTGAACAAAATTCTCCATAGAGGCACATCAGTACAGAATCATTTCATGTCTTATGTTTCCTTTAAGTCATGGAGCAATATCCTTGGGTTTGATTTAGAACTAATTTACCGAGCAGGGACTATGGAAACACCTGCTGCTTTATTGACTGGCTTAGTAAAGTACCCATACTAGAAAGAGGTTTTATATTATTTGCTAACACAGAAATAAATGGTCAGAGATTGACCCCTGTAAAGTATTTATTTAGAAAAAATGCTCTTACTCTTAGTTTAGATTTATTTTGTGTTAGTGAAATGAACCAAAACATCAATGTTTTAATTTTTAGAGGCAAATATTCCTTGGTATTGTAACCCATGTGCTTAAAGGAGAAGTGTCTCTTTAGGAGATCTTTTGGGGTTTGGGTTTGTCTGGCTGGGTCTGTGCTGCTGGGCCAATTTACCTGCCTAAAGCCAGAGGTTTCTAGCATGTGGCATGTAGCTTTGAGCATGCTCAACAAGGTTCCCTGAGGGCAGTGGTCTGATGCAAGCAGCCAGCCCAGGTTAGCTGCATTGTGGAGAGCACATGTGCTGTGTGCAAGGGGAGAAGCTGAGCCAGGAGCAGGCAGCAGGCTGGTTTCCCCAACTCTGAGGCATTCTGCTTCAGGTTAGTAGCCTTTTTAACCCTCCAGCAGGGAAGTGCGGAGGCAGTGGTTGTGGAGAAGAGACCATTGGGAAAGAAGGGTGGTTTCTTTTAACTGTATACTTCGGGTTATGGGCTTAATTACAGATCTTTAATGTAGTAAGGTGAAAGAGGCAATTATATTTTGTTATTCTCAGAGTTGTATTTTTTTGTAACAGGATTTTTTTTATATATGTGTGTGTGTATGCAACTGAGTGTTCAGTAAGGAAGTTGACTGGACAGCAGTGTTCTCAGCAGAGGAAGGGAAGTCTTCAAGGACTCATACAGAGGATTTCTGTTGCCAAAGAGGAGGGAGCTGCTTCTTCAGCACAAGCCTTTGGACTTGGTGATTAGAGACCATAGTAGACTCATGTAGATTTATTAAATAGCCATATCATGTTATAGATCTGGATAGTAATTATTTTGTTTTTTCTTTCATCATAAGGTTTGTCAAGTTAATGTTTCATACAGTTCACTGCTTTTGTTTTCATTAACTTTGAACAGTTTTCACTGTGAGTCCCCTTAGGATTGAATCTTGGTCTCCAGGAGCTTCACTGTAGGAGCTGAAGTTTATTTTTGTTCAGCACTGGAGAAAGGCACTAGAAGTAAACTTTAGTCCACCTCGAGGTTACAGTAGCATGGTTCTATATACCAATTCATAATAAACTGTTCTAGGACAAGCCCCAAATTCTCTGATCTGTAACTGTCCATAGTGGATATTGAGAAATGATTAGCTTGCTCCCTACTTACTACTGCTTTGGACTATACAGGAAAAATAAGTGTAAATTTATAAGGCATTGTCATCAGTCAAAAGTGGCTAAAAACTTCAGACACCGTATATGGCTCTGCTGAAGGGTCCTCTGTCTGTATAGGATATGGCAAGAAATCCCATTTTTCTGGTTGTAGGCATTAAATAAACATACTCCAGAGCTGAACTGTTCTTCTGTAACAACTGCATTCATTCCATTCACTTCTTGGTGCAAAGAAGTATTTTCTTTAGTGTTACGGAACTATTGAGAATAAACTTGAAACAGATTGGAAGCATCAGTTTGAGTTTATGTTGCAACTTTATATGTGACTATAGTATAGCAAATCTATCTAACTGTAATCTTAGTCAAGGAGTACGGCCAATGCCACTGTTAATCAGGAATGGTGTATGGAATGGATGATAAAGTTTAATGTGAGCAAATGTAACAGTAGAACTGCAACCAGAGGTGTTGCTGGGGCGGGGAGGGACCCGTGGCACGGGCCCAGCCCCCACCCCCAGCCGGAAGGCCACACCCCTGGCCAGGGATAGGGCCAGGGGGAGGCCACGCCACCGTGGGCAGCTAGCCCAGTCCTGCCCGGCCTGGCTCGGCCAGAAGCAGCTGCTGGAGGCCGGGCCCACGTACGCAGCCCTGGAGCCCCGGCCAGGGACGGAGCCGCTGCCACCACCGCCACCACTGGCCAGGCCCCCAATCCCCAGCGGGGGGCAGGGCTGCCACGGGCAGCCGGCCGGGCCCCGGATCCCCAGCCAGGGACAGGGCCACTGTGGCTGCAGGCAGCCAGCCCGGCCCCAGATCGCCGGCCGGGAATCCAGGGCCTGGCTGCCGGTGGCTGCGGCGGCCCTGTCCCCGGCTGGGGATCGGGGGCCTGGCCACCTGCAGTTGTGGCCGCGGGCCTGGCCTCCAGCAGCTGCTTCTGGCCTGGCCCTGCCGAGGCCTAGCTGCCCGCAGTGGCACCACCTCCCCCTGGTCCTATCCCTGGCCAGGGGCAGGGCCTGCCGGGCGGCCAGCCAGGCCCTGGATCCCCAGCCAGTGATGGGGCTGCCACGGCCCGGCTGGCTGGGGATCAGGCCCCAGATCCCCGGCCCGATTGGGCCGGAGATCCAGGGCACTGGCGTTGGGACTCGGGGCATGTGCCCCGGGGTGCCCAACACCAGCGACGCCACTGACTGCAACAAACTATTTAGGGTTACCCTTGAAATCAAGATACAACTACTATATAGTGCAGAGGCACAGCTGCTCAGGCCTTAATTTTTGGAAGCTGGTGATATTTGCATTCTTCAGTCTGGACCATGTGCCTATTATCCAGTCATACAAGTCAAACTTTTAATATAAGAGTTTAAAGCCAATGGTTTTGACTGACAGATACACTTAACAATCAGCATGTATTTAAGTAACCAATAATGTATTAAGAAATTTGCTGGTAGGGATACAAAAAAACAAACAAACAAGTGAACAAAAAACCAGTTTATATTACAAGAGAAAGAGAGAGGAATGCATTCCCAGGTCAAAGAGCAGAAGCCATCTACTAACCACAAACAAGTTTCCAAAGCATTTCCTTTTGTCAACAAATATTTTACAATGTTGAAATAAACCAAACAATATGTAAGCTTAACTTATGATGCTCCTCCTGTTCATGATTCTCCCTTCACTCTATTTTTGATTTTCACCTGTCTACTTAAATCCTCAACACACACCTCTGTAGTTTTCAATATTTTTGATATATCTATTCAATAACTTTGCTTCCATTTCTCTCTCCAAGTAGTATGTTACATTTATTTTGATCCTTTGGCTTCTTTCTCTCCATTAATGTCCTTCTTAATCTCTCTCTTCTTACACCATCCATATTCTCACACCTGACCTTTCCTAGGGTAGGCGGCTTTCTTTTGTTCTGTTTTACTGTGTTTGTCCAATATCTAGTATAGTGGACCCTCCAACCTTATTGGTAGCTACAGGCACTATCACACTATTCCTAAAACAAACAAAGAGTTCTGTGGCACTTAAAGACTAACAAACAATAAATAAATTTCTAAGTCTTTAAGTGCCACAAAGACTCCTTGTTTGTTTTACTGAACTAGACTAACATGGCTGCCCCTTCGGAACTATTCCTAAATAATACTTAATTCACTCACAGCAGTTCACCTATCCAGTTCTCTTTGTCACCCCTAATTTTCTGGTGTGCTAATTCAAGGAGTAATGATAATTTTCATACCTAGACCTCAATATTGCAGAGACTTTTGTATATGCCAAGGATGGCCAAACTATGACTCAATAATAAAACTGGCCCTCATAGTCATGCTATGCTCCTGTGCTACCAGACTGGGGGAGGAAACCTGGAGCTTCTACTCTATGGCAGGGCGGTCAGGCAAGAGGATTCTGTTCAGCAGAGAGGGCACTGCACATGCATAATTCTTTGCAGATATGCAGATGTGCAATAATATGTTTATTTTTTTGTTGGCCTTTTTTGGGGGTGGAGCATGCATTAAAAGTAAGACTGTTAGATCCTTCAATAAAAACGCGAGCACGTTTTATGGCAGAAACTGTTGTTATCTAGGTCTGATTATGCAACCAAGCATTCTAACAATGAATTGTAGAGTGAAAGCCAGTTGGAAATATCTTTTTACTATTACTCTTGTACATGAAGAAAGACAAAATGATATTAGAATTAAAAGAAAAGCAATGTAAGATGGCCAAGAGAAAAGCATTTTATACAGCATGTTATTAATCATGTGACTCTCTCTTATGGGATCTTGAGACAACTTTTGAATTATTTTTTTTAAACCTTACATTGATATGAATATAAACCCTCTTTATATTGGATCAAATTAAAAGGATTATGAATCATTATTCTGGATATATATTTTAAATACTGTAATAGAGAACAAGAAGCAGCATTCTTTGAGTTTTTTGTTCTTTAAAGATTGCTGTCAGAGATAGGATACTGGACTACTTAAAGTTAATGGTCTGTTTCAAAATTATAATTCTTATGCTTCAATGAATTATAAAACAATTCCTGATGTCTTTCTCCAGGCAAACCTCTCACTGACCACAGTGGATTAATGATGATAATAGTAGGGCAGAGAAAGATTTTCAGTTAACTCTTAGTTGATTATGACAATCCAAACAGTTAAACTAAAAATCTAGGTATGCCTTCTGCAATACCAGTATGCTTAAAGTATTCACTAATATGGTTGTCAGTAAAATGAAGTTTTGATAATTTCTAGAATAAACAGTTCTGCAAGATAACCTGTACTGCTCTGCTTTGCTGGACTTAATTACAGTAAATACTTAAAACTTGCATTGAGGAGAGGAACATCAAAGTAAAAATCATAAAGTGCCATTTTAAATACTTAATTTCTTGGGACCCATAACAATCTAAAGTTACTTTTGTACAGTTATAGTAGAAATATTATCTTGAAGAATATTACACAACAAACTTTGAATTCTGTGTTGTTCAGAAGGTATTTCATAAAAAGACAAAATTTCACCTCATTTGCATGATTAAAAATTTGCAGTCATTTGCAGTTCAGACAGGTGCCACCTAAAGGTCCTTGCTACAGCAAAGCAATCATAGTGCCACTGAGTGGATGAGAAGAATATTAATATTGTGTTACTTCTTGATTCAGGGGTCAGTGCTCCACTGTGCTAATTGTTATCCACACACAATACAAATGATGGCTTTTCGCCAAGGAGTTTACAATCTTAAAGTGAAGAGAAGTCAAACAGATGGAAGGAAGACAAAGCTAACAGCATCATGTTTAGTTTAAGGAGCAGTCTTGGTACATCAACTTCTTAGCCAATATAAAGCACGATGAAAAAATCATGAAAGAGCTGAGTCTTAAAAGAGGATTTGAAAGAGGGTAATATTGGCTATATCTACACTAGCAAAATTAGACCATATTAAGGAGGCTTAATCCAGACTTATTTGGTCCCTGTCTACACTAGGTTTTGCCTAGTTTGAACTAAAAAATTCTTTAGTTCAAACTAAGCAAAGCTAAGTTCATACTAGTCACTTAGGTCTAATTTTAGTTTGAACTAGCACAATGTAGCTGTGCTAGTCTGAACTAAAGTTTGAACTAAGTGGTTAGTTCAGACTAGCCATGTTTTTCAGTTCAAACTAATTTTTAGTTTGAATTAGCCATGCTTTTTTAGTTTGAACTAAAAAGCTAATTTAAACTTAAGAGCCACAGTGAGTTCAAACTAAAAAAAGCCACAGTTAGTTCAGACTAACCAGGAACTGCTTAGTTTTGACTAAACAAGACCGAACTAAGCTTCCTGGTGTAGATATAGCCATAGTGTCTTCACAGGTTTTTATGAAAAACTCTCCCTGTGCGTAAAGGGCAATATAGAAAATTGGACTAACATGCAATGAACTCTTGCATTGGGAGATGAGGATTAACAACTCACTAATGCATTAGTTGATAAGTAGGGCAAGGTTGAATTATTAAGGGCCTATAAGGCAAAATCTAGGCTCCGTGCCAGCTGTCATAGTACAGCAGGTCATAGTATAGGAGGGAGCATAAACAGCGTGGCTGTGATTAAGTGAATTCACTTAAACTCAGATAGGGTTTTCATTTTAGGTGCTGGAATAATAGCCTGAGCTGGCCTGATGGATGGTTCCTTTCCTGCCCATTAGTTTGTGAGAGGAGTCTATTATCCCCAATATCCATCTAATTTCCCTTTCTAAAGTTTACTAAGAGTCAGATTAGGGTCTTTCAGTGCAAGTGAATAAGCGCCAAAGCAAAATTCCTTCTTTTGAAGTGTTTTAAATGTATTGCCATCCTCAGGTATTCCGTTTATGTTTCTAATATAAGTAAAACCCTTTGTTTCTTGCTTCCTTGCCAACAGGCTGTTTTCCCTGGCCTCCCTAAGGCACTGAGTTCTTCCTAAACCCGTTCAGTCTGTTTGACAACATTTTATCCTTTTATCTGGTCTTTGATCACATTTAACTATATTTATTTACTTCAGTAAAATTTTTGGTTAAACCCTCATTTGAAGGAGACAAACAATGGATATTTGCTTCTGTTTGTGCAGTACTTTTCAATTACATAATATGCTCCTTCCTTACACCAAGGGCTAGATCCACAAAAAGAATTAGGTGCTTAATTGCCTCTTCAGGTGCCTAAGTACAAAATTTAGACCCTCAAAGACCCTTGCTTATCTGCTACCTAATTCTGTAGGCACCTGATGTCAGACACGCCTAATTTCTACTGGTACAGTCCCACAGTACCTAAAATTGAATCAATGATCATAAATGCAGCTGTGTTGGTCCAGGCACCTGGGTGCTTAGATTACATAAGCTTGATCCAGATCTTCAAACTAAGCTTTACCTTACCCATCTGGCCTTTAAGACCTGATCCAATAGATAATCCGGCAGATATTACCCCCCACAACACTGGAGGAGGGCCAGCAGATAGAGAGAATGAGTCTGGAGCCCAATACTTAGGACACTCACCAGGAATGTCAGAGATCCTAGTCCCACTGCTCAAATGCCCATTTATAGACAGTGAAGTAGCTTCAATAGAAGACATGGAAAGAGCCCTGACCCAGAACGTCATCTAGCTATTTCTTAGGGTGCTATCCAGAGTGAAGGAAGACAAAGTTTCAAGCATTTTTCCACATATGGCGGGGGTTGGCAGAGATGACCCTAAACTACCACCTCGGTGAGTGCTCCAACTTTGCAGCAAAAAGTTATAAGGTGTTTCACCCCATCCGTATTTTTAATTTTCAGAAGAAATAGCTTTGAGGCTAAACTCAGGAGTGGGTATGTGGGTAAGCTTGATCTGCCTTCCTCTGATCAGACTTAGGTGCTGTGATGAACTCCTAAAACTGGAAAGTACTGAAAAGCACATATTCCCACTAGCCTGATGCTCTGCCTCACCCCCCTGCACATATGCTGTTCTTTATCCCTGACGCCCACCTTCATGCTGGTCTCTATCCCCACCACCTGACTTTATGCCCCCACAGTTTTCTAACCCAGCTTGCATATGCACATGGCTAAATGTGACCCTAATGTGGATGATGTGGTAAGGATGAGGACTGTGTCAAGAGGTTGTCACGTTGCCCATAGCAGCTGATGAGAAAGTATATCAGGCTCAGGAAAGACTGCTAAGAAACAGGGCACAAACCCCAAACTGACTGTGAGTTCTATACTTAGGTGTCATCAACCAAACGTAAACTCCCCCGGCACTGTACAATCTTAACATGTAGTCACAGATAGTTTCTTGGGCATTCCCATCTATCTTGCCAGCTGGACAAGCTTGAATCTGTGATAGATGGACATTTTATACCAAAGATCACAAAATATTTACATTACCCCAGTCTCAAACCACAGGTCAATTTGCACCTGATATCTCATATTAAAGACAACCTTCATAGCCAATCGTACGGTAAGCTAACTAAAGATTTATTTACTATAAACAGAAAAATAAGAATTATTTACAAGGTTAAAACAGACATAAATAAGTCACAGTTTTAGGTTACAGATGTCAGTAGAGATGCTGAAATAAGTAAACTCTATACATGCATTCGGGATAACCCAGATTAATCCTGATCTTTTGCTTATGTTTAGGATTCTTTCCCTCTTATGGCAGTCTGCCCTTAAAATGCTGTATCAACACTACTATAACACTTCAATGAAGCTACACTAAGAAGCCAGTGGGAGATAGCCCTTTAATGTAATTAATCCATCTCCATGAGTGGCATAGCTAGGTCAGCAGGAGTAGCTCTCCCACAAATATATCACTCTCTGCATGGGGGATTAAGTTAGTATAACTATGTTGCTCAGGGTTGTCAATTTTTTACACCCAACTGTTGCTTAGCGGTGTAGCTTTTTCACACTCGAGTGATACAGCTAATCCAATATAGATCTTTGAGTCCCAGACCAGACATTGGAGTCCAAACAGCATAAAATGAGCATAATTTTTTTCTGGTCAGGATTTTTTTTTTCATATTCACCTTAACTTTTTATCATCCTCACCTTAAGCTGATGAGATGAATGCTTCTGAAGGTCCCTGTATTCATGGGTATATTGGGAACAATTAACAAAATCTCTGGCTTTTGACAGAGTCCAGTAGCCCATTTGTACTCAATAGGTCTTCCTGATGGACCAGACATAACCCTTTCACATCAGAGCAAACCAGTAGCTCAGGATTGGTGATTCCCCCCCCTCCGATTGGATTTACAGAGCACACACTTGGATGGGTTGCTGATACTATAAGTGAGAATAATGCATACAGCAATATACAAATATTTTTTTTAAGTCAAAACACTACACATATGGTTACAAATCTAATAACATGGTTTCCATCTATGCATTCAATACATTCAATAGTGTTCAGTTGAGGCTGAGGAACAGTGGCATGAGTTGGCACCTGAATTACCAGAATCACAGTTAGTATGCACTGCAAAGAGCAGGGCACACAGCTGCTAATACCAGATCACGATGTGCTAAATTCTGGCTCCAATATACCACCTCTTAATAAGTTACTTAAATAAATTGCTAATAATATCACTAGGTGTTCAATAAATATGTTAATAGAGTTCTTCTTTGAGAAAGCAAATTAGCTATTGCTATGTTCTGCCAATTAAATACCTAACTACCCTAAGTAAATTAAGTTCCAGAGGGGCAGCTGTGTTAGTCTACTTTAGTGAACAAACAAGGAGTCCTGTGGCACTTAAAGACTAACACATTTATTTATTGAATGAGCTTCTCTGAGAGAAAATCCCACTTTGTCAGCCACTTTGAAGATGCAAGTTCCCTCATCTTCAAAGCGTCTGACCAAGTGTAATTTTCTCCCACAAAAACTCACGCAATAAATAAATGTGTTAGTCTTTAAGTGCCATAGGACTCCTTGTTGGTTTTAAGTAAATTCAGAAATAGATTTATGTAGTAATCATAATGTAATTTAAATTTATGATTGTGACATAATGTAAGTGTCTTTCATAGTACATAGAATTATTATTCTTATGTACATTAAATCCTAAACTGCAATCAGCTAGATTTGAATTAACTCACAAAAGCTATTTTAAAATAAACAAAATACATGTTTTGCCTTATTTTTAAAAATTAAAATATTTTCCATCCTATCTATTTGCATCTGTGCCACAGCACTAAGAGCTGTTAATATAGATTCAAATATTGCCAGATCCAGTATTTCAAATTGTTCAGCTCAGACCCACATAACAGAGACAATTATTCTTCTTTCCAGTATCTAGAGAACTTTTCCGTAATGTTGTCTTGCATTAGCAAAATTTCATAGTTTAATGTTGGAATGGACCACATCATTTAGTCTGACATTTGATATACAACAATCCATTAAATTTCATCCATTTAATAACTTGTATGTTTGATGACAACATAGTTTGACAACAGCTAAAGCATAGATTCCAGGAACTCATCTAGTCTTCATTTGATAGTACCAACAGATGGATTATCTACCACTTCATCTGAAGGAGTCCAATAGTCAGGAATCACACAAACTGTTAAAAAATGTACCTGATTTCTATTTTGAATTTGTCAGTCTTCAGCTTCTAGCCACTGCTTTCTGTTAGGCATTCTCTGCTACACCACAATTAAGCCATAAAGGTCATACCTGCAGTGGCCTTTAAATTTAAATTGTAATAATAATATAATCCTGTGTGTGTCTTGTGTGTCATATTCAATGTTACATTATGATTCACAATGTAATTTGCTTCATAAACATCCTTGTGTAATATAACATTATTTTGACACTCCAAAATAATATCAGTCTTCTTATTAGGGGTTATCTTTTCTCCACTGGTAGACCTACTGCAGGTAAAAGTACTTTGATGAGTGCAATATGGGAGTGAGCATAATAAATTATTTGAATACCTGTGTTTTTAATATCCCTCGATATACAAGTTTGAATCTTGTCAGCCATAGGCTATGTTAAGAATGTTTAAAATGTCTTGCTTACGTGGTGGTCTGCAAAAGCTTTTGATGATGTAGTGGGCCACATAAAGGAAAAGGTTGGGAACTGCTGATCTAAATCATCTCAATATTATTTCTAGAGCTTTGAACCTGAAGATAATTTTTATATCTGAATCACTGAGAAGTTTGTTAATTTTTAAATCAATATTAGATCAAATTTATAGTAAAATGTTATAGGTAGCACATTGGTTTTAATACAATTCCTGAGTAGATGGACATACCTAATGTCTGCAGTAATACTCAGTAGTGGGTAAATCTGATTCTGCTCTCATACAGCGAAACAGCACTTACTTTAATGCAGATATTCTGAATTTATAATATAAGTGATTGGGGAAGAGTGCCGAAGTCTCCAAATGCTTTTCTGATATAGCCATATATGGATGAGCATTGTAAATGGGGACTAGATTAGAAAAGGATTACCAGAATAAATCAGAGATTTCACAATTGTTTGAGAAACAGTAGAAGATACTGGATCTATTTTAAACTATAAATATATATTATAGCTTTCAGAATAGGAAATATGAAGAGACAAAATATAGGGGAAGGGAGTCTATTATCTATATTAATTTTTATACATAGAAGAAAAACAAGGAAAAAGTAGAATGGAAAACAAGATAGCACATATCATAGGCTTTGCACTTGCTATTCATTTTAAAATTCAGATATTTCTATTAAAGTGCAGATGCCACCTGCAAATTATATGGAGTTCAAAAAGTTGTGCTTTAGCAACTCTAGATTTTCTTTTACTAGATTTTGACTTCCTCTAAAACACAGAAGTTTTGTGTAACCCTCATCTTATTAGTGGAGACACAGTTAGTGACTTTTATATTAACAATTATATACAGATATTAATTTTTTGATGTTGTTACTCAAGTTGTGGTCAATTTTACAACAATCCCAGCATGTGGATAGGTTCTTGTAATAGCTGTTGGCAATAATTTTGCATAGTGCTTGTGTGTTTGTTTGGCATTTTACAAACCACGTTGTATTTTAAAGAACTACTAAGCAGAGAATAAGTATGACATTCACTCAGGCGCTGATGCTAAAATGGATTTTGAAGCCATTTAACAGCCCCACTCTCTTGAGGAGGAGAATTTATTTTTCTGCAACAGAGGCATTGTTTTGGCAAACATCGACAAATAGCAGTGACGGAATTAATGTCACAGCACATTAATAACTTGGTTGACTTTTGTTCAAATAGAATAATAGAATTGTTATTTGAAACCAAAATGATTAGTTCCAAAGGGACAGCCATGTTATCTTAGTAAAGCAAAAAAAAAGCAAGGAGTCTTGTGGCACTTAAAGACTAACACATTTATTTATCTCATGAGCTTTCATGCGAGAAAATTCCACTTCGTCAGATGCTTTGAAGAGGAAGAACTTATAGAAAGCTTAATATATGTATCTTTCCCAAACAGGATAAAGAAATGGAAGAAACATTATACTTATGGTGGATTAGTGAGAAGGTTTAGGCTAAATAGCCTTCCCTACCTACTTAACTCCCCCACTCGTTAGCTGATTCCAAGGAATGACAAAACAGTTTTCACTTCCAAGAAGCTGATGTAACATGTGTAGCTTCAAGACACTTTTACATGTCTGATGCTGCTCTGACCATACTCTAGGCTAGTTGCCCAGCATAAATCAGAGCTATCAGCTTACTCTTGTAAATTGTACCACTTGCCAGTAGCCTCAAGGGACAATTTCAGCAGTCAAGGACCACCAAAGTGGCAAGGCAAAGAACCTTACCCATAAAATCTATCCTTTTCTCTGGCCATGGCCCTATACTGGCTCTGTACCAGTGGAAGATCTCTCCTATAATGCAATGTAATGTTCACACTGTGGCTGTTTTTCTCGCTTTAAACTATTTTGAATCAAAGGAACAGTGCAGAGTAGTCACAGAGCATCACAGAATCTGCTCTGCAGTCTCAAGCACAGGAAGTAAAATGAAATATTTCCAAATAGGAAGTGGAGGGAGAGGCACATCCATGGCCCTGCTTCGGCCAAGAAGCAGATGGTACAGAATGGTGCAGAATGTTCATGTGGGCACTCTCCAAACAGTTCATCACAGGCGTGCCACTCTCTAATGCTCCCAGCACTTCTGGAGGCTTCCTGTCAAGAGTTATGGCTCAACCCACAATTTTAGCCTTCGTGTTTAAATAGCATAACTACACATAGTATTTGTGCACAGCCCAAGATAAAGTTATATCTACCCATGGCTAGGGGAACAAAGGAAAAATAATTGTATATAATGATCACCCTCAAATGTTTAATAAAGCAAGGAACTATCTTTATAGATGTAATTTTTGAGAGTCTGGCTGAACAAACTGTAGATTAGAATACTGAATGAGGATCTGTCTACATATTTCTGGTGTGTCAATCACCATGTCACAGAGGCAGATATAATTGCATGAAACCATTGTTAACAGCACAGTATTGACCATGTGATCCTTCAATATCATCCTTCCCTTCTGTTGCTCTTCTAATTGTTGGAGTGTTTGCACAGCATCACATTATGTTCTATGCAGCAGTGTAAAGATTTGCAGCTAGAGCTAAGATAGTCCAGATGGTATGGAACAGCTCTGTAATCATAAGGTAGGATTTTTTGCATCATTCTGATTACTTCTTAAGATCTTATTATTTATACAGTATCATTATTATGTTTGGAATGTCACAGAACAATACTGCTGTTTTTATTTGTATCTTTTCTAGTGATATCTTCAATGCTCTTCCATACTTAATGTCCAGCTTAATGTCCTTGAGTCACTGACCAGCAAGTGATGATTTAACACAGAGTTGCTCAACCACTGTGTTGGGACACATTACTGTGTCTCCACACAGCAGTAAATGTGTCACAGAGAGCTGGAGAGATGGTTGGATTTGGCCTGTGGGGGAAGGAGGGATACATCCTGTAGGGTCACATCACATTGCCAAGTGTGTGGCAACCCACAAAAGATTGACAACCACTACACTATTCACTCTGTAGAAAACAATTTTCTTCATAGCATTGGTCCTCTATTACATTTTTTAAAAAGGGCTACTTAGAGACTCTCACTTCAGTATCTGCTAAGTGATTGGAAGGGGACTGACTACAAGCAGCAATGCATTTGACCATAAAATAGGCTCCATATTTAAAAGAGCAAGTGCAATGTTTCAGAACTTTGGAAACTCTTTTTGTGAGAAGAAAGGGGTGAGGATGGTGGGAGGGGGCAAACATCCCTGAAATGTAATATTTTGCATTTCGAAGTCAAAATGCTTGATTGAGGGTGGTTGTTTTTATCTATAAAGTATTTGTTGTCCAAGACAATGTGTTCTCCTGAGTAGTGTTTACTCTGAGTTTATCAGGAACAAAACCTTCCTGTGGAGTGAGTGCTCATTGTAGTGAACAGACTGGAGAATTAGACAAGGGCTTGAAGCTGAGAAATGTCACTATAGGCACAGCAAAGCTGTTCCTTTGCTCAGAGTAAATGGCATGCCACCTGTTCAGTGTTCATGTTAAACTCACACAAATGTTAGGGGAAAAAATGCTCCTCTGTGTAATATACAGGTATCACTGAGTGAAAAGCTGGCAGTAGCATTACCAGCACATATTAATTAATTACAGGGTTCAACTATTTATAGTTTTTGTAGGCAGAACTCATTGCATGAGCCTAAGGTTCGTCCTTCCATCTGCTTAACAAGCAATCTGAATGTGACACTACTACCTCATGCAAGGGACTCTATGCATTCCCCCTACTCCCTGTCCCCCTCATACTATTGTCCCCCATTTGTCACATCATGGCAGAGGTGCTATGTAAACCTGGCTCCTTCCATTCCTCTCCCCCCCCCATTGTACACCATTTTCTTTTCCCATGCCAGGGTCTCTGTAGTGCCTCCCCATTCCTGCTTTCTATACCTACATAGCAGAATCTCTGAGTTCCCTCTTCCCTTCCCCCTCCCTCCCATGCTACCATATTCTCCTCCCCACACTCTGGGTCCTTTTTTGCCTCATTACCACCATTCTCTGTCCTCTTATTCCCTTGTGGGTTCCTGCTCTGACCCCTCACACATACATAGGGTGACAAGTTGGCAAGTGTGAAAAATTGGGCCTGGGTGGTGGATAATAAGTGTCTATACAAGACAAAGCCATGAATATTGACTGTCCTTCTAAAATGAGGACATCTGATCACCCTACACATATACTTTCTATTCTTTAGTTCTTTGCCTCCTCCCAGCCACCAAGTCCACTTCCCATCCTATCTGGGTCGCCTTCTCCCACCTCAGTAATCTTTGTCCTTTTCATGTCCCCTCCATTCCACTCCCGTTCCTTTGGTCTAGGGATCCCATCCTCCTAGTCCCTGTGGTTTTTCTCCCCCTTAATACCATTGTGCCATCCCTCACCATGTTGTTCCTCCCCACACACACTGTTCTCCCCTCCTGCAAACCTTCCTTCTCTCTTTTCACCAAGGGTCCAGGCTACAGACAATCTCAACAATGCAGCAAGCTAAGCTGCAGCCTGTGATATCCATAGGTAGTAGCTGAGGCCAGCAGAGAGGTAGTATTGCCTGCAACCCCCCCAGTGTGCAGTCCTAATTTCCTTCTGAATCAGACTTTTCCAGCATTTTTAGTATAACTCAATTTTCTCAGCCAAAATGGTTTAATTTTGTCTCTACTATGGACTTTTTTTGGAACCCTAAAATTGATGCCACAGGAATTTCCCTGTTTCCTATTTTAGAGTTGTGGTCAAATTGCACACATCAAGAAATAGAACACTCCTGGAAGAGATTTTTGTTCCTGTGAAAATTCATCAAAAATAAAAATCAATCATTATCTTCTACTTGTTTCTCTGAAAGTTTGTAATGATTGGTCAAAACTGCAAATTTCCTGCTATCATATTTTTCCAAAAGCCATTTTTCATTAAAACTTGTAAAACAAAAAATGTCAAGACAGCCCAACTCAAAAAGTCCATCTTCCTCAAACATAATATACATGACTAGATTTTGAAATGCTTAAGGAAAAACACCACACATTTTTAAAAATAACTTGTTATATGAAGCATACTATTCCTCTATAGATTAAAAAAAAATATCCTTACATCCTGACAGCCTCCATTTTTGTCCTGAATTCAAGCTAATCTGTACCTTACTGATACATAATAGAGCTTTGAATAACCCCCAAATGCTACTTTAATGCTACTGCTTTGATCTCTGATAGATAATAGTGCTTTGAATATTCCTCAAATGCTACTTTTATGGTAAAATAGTGTATGTTGTTTAAATTTTCTGAATCAAAATACAAAGTGACCAAATGTGCTGCAAAGGGCAGCTTTTATGTCTGGTCTCTTTGCTGCTGTGGAGAGTTAGAAGATTTAGGTCATATATTTTCAGGCTGTACCTATTAGCAAGGGCTGCCTGGCACTCTAATGTACTTTCATAATACCCCTCCCTCAGCTACTGAATGGTTAAGACATGGAGACTAACACTTCTAACTAGAGCATCTGTGTAGATGAAACTGTAATGTATATTCAATGGCACAAAACCAGTGTTAACACAGAGACAAGGTACCATGGTGATACGTCATCCCCTTGCATTGAGAAAAACCTTAAACTTCAGAAAACTAGGAAATGCACAGTTAAGGTTGCCTACATAAACTTGACTCTATCCTCTTTTGGCAATGCCCCAATACACCTCATTAACATACATATCTTTACTCTGCCAGTCCCACAAATCCTGACATACACAAGATATTCTCCTTCTTTTACAATCCATTCACTGTTATCACACGATTCTGCCTAACACTATTAAAGATCAAAAAAGGAAAAAATATAGGTTGCCCATGCTACCTTCCCTCAGGTCTCCTGACAGTGATAGTACTCAGTGGTAATTATTTACATATATTTCAGGCATAGTCAATGTGTTAGGAATAGAATGGTGGAAGCCATAGTTGAGTCTGCTTGATAACAGTGTTTGCTATGTGTAGATTGCTTTGAGGTGTGGAACAGAGATGTGATTATGATAGGAAGAAATCTATATTAGCTCAGCGCGTGTGCAAGCTAATAGAAGAGCTGCATGTTTAACTTCAGGATGCAATAGTCATCATTTCTCCTCAGAATTCCATAGGTTGTGTTAGAAGCAAGTCATAGGGGGTTTATTACAAATAATATTATCAGCAGTAAGGTAGAATATGGGAGGATTCTAATGCTTTAATGACATTAAGTATAAGTGGGGGTTGAGATTGTATCCAGTGACTGGAATTACATCTACATGTGAAGTGGGAGGTGTAATTCTCACCTTGTGCATATCTACCTACATTAGGTGTGCATGAGCTAGCATGCTTGAAATACTCAATATAACCACAGCAACACAGATGGTGTCTTGAGCTAGCCACCAGACACAAACTGTCCTAGACCTTTTAGGTAAATATTCAGATACCTAGCCTGAGACATGGCTCTCTACACTACTATTCTGAAAATGCTGGGTGGAGTAGAATTACAGCACAAGTACTTCCACATGAGCAAGTTTAATACTGGTTTTCAGATGTTATGTTAGAGTTTTGCTCAACTCCTAGTGTTTTGAACAGGAATATAAGTAGATAGATAGATTTTGCTTATGGAGTCATTTAGGCAGTTGTACATATAATGTCCAGCAGTTAGTATACTGAGACAGCTGGAATCCTCTTTATCTATCCCCTCTTCCTCACAGCTTTGCTTTAGTACAATACTTCAGCTATGTCCCCGAGGCATTCAATGTGTACAGGTGCCTAAACCTGTATTTAGGTGTTTACATTCAGGCATTTAACATTGTACCTTTTGGTTTAAACTGATTTGCACTATTAAAAAAAAAAAGATGTAGAAATGGTGAGGACTGAGGCTTAAGGCCTAGCAAAACAGATTAAAACAGTAGGCCTCAGTCAAATAAATGGCCAAGTTGACAGGAGTAGTCTAACATCACAGAAATTGGCAAAGAGTCAACTGCAGCCACAGTAAGAGTGGAAAAGTACCTGAAAGGTGGGAGGTGTTGGGCTGGCCGCACACAAAGGAGATCAAGGTGATGTTTCAGCCAAAGCTGAAGGTGGTGTTTTGGCCAAACCTGACACCTCGATGGATGGGTATGTCCAGTGATAAGTGGACTAGTCAAATTCATAGGTGACATCAGGAAAGGTGTGCATGAACCAATCAAGGTAAATGTGGATCCCAAAGGGGACTGAGTCAGGAGGTCCTAGCGGGGTATAAAAGTAGGAGCCATGGAGCCTGGATATCATGTAGCCGACAGGGATGATGGAGGGTCCTGCCGTCAGTTGAGCTGTTCCATTGTATTGAGAGCATGAATGCTGTCAATGGATCTGTTCAGGTATATCATTTGCCATTGTGCTACATTTCAATAAAACCTTGCCTGGCATCTTTGTTTCTAAAAGAATCCATGATCATGTTGATTTCTTCAATCATGAGTATTGCCTCAATTTAACTCTTGCACACAGGGTATGCCTAGGCTCTGAATCACTGAGCTAACTAAGTTCTCACTAGGGATTTGAGCCAAAGGTAACCCAAAGCATTAACCAAAGGAACACTCTGGCTTAGGATCACCAAGCTAATTCAGTTCCTGCTAAAGATTCAAGCCAGGCTCCAGATCATTGGTCTAAGTGAGTCCCCAGGGAGAGATCTGAGCCAGGGTAATCCTGAGGTAACGCACATACAGAGACTCATGCACACAGCCAAACAGACATCTGTGTCCAATGTATAACAACATTGATAAGAACACCTTCTTCCTGGCATGCCACATGTACAACTGAGGTCTGATTTTAAGGTTAAAAGAAAGGAAGAAAAATAAATAATTAGAATGAAGAAACTGATAACAATGTGGTGTTTTTGTTGTTGTTTGGTTGGGGTTTCTTTTTACTACATATAGCACCTCATCTTTTCAAAGTAGGTGGAGGAAAGGTCCCAAAATTTCAGATAAGGTATTGACTTATTCACTTACAAATAAGCCATATTAACCTACAGTTCTCTTATCCACTTGTGAGAGACTGAAAAACTTCATAATGATCTGTTTAACAGAGTTAAACCACCTCAACTGTCAACTCCAATTTCAGAAAGATCAGTAAGCCAGTACAGCTGGTGCAGTATTTCAAACTGGTATTTGACAGTTATAGACATCCCTTATAAAACTGCTCGATGATGACCTTAATTGTCATAATTGATTTAGTGCATTTATTTAACTGTCAAAAGAAAGAACTTTTTTTTATAAAAAGGTCCACTTTTTAAAAATGCTTTTTAGAAATATGCCAGATGTTTGCTTAATTTAATAATTAATTCTTTCATCCCATGCCTATTTAAAATACCCCATTAGAGCATTTCCTGCAGAGAGCCATATACAGCAGTCATAGGATCTGAAATGCCCAGAACTCTTGTAGGATTGATCAGTCAATAATGGCTCAAAATCAAGACACATGCCACAGTATTCACTGTGGCAATCTTACTAAATTTTATCATGTGGCTCTTTTATAAAAGTCAAATAAAAATGGCATGTCAAAATTATAACAGCCTCCTGATTAATATTGATTATATTCTTGACAAACCCTGTTCCATTAACCTTAGGCCTTGTCTACACTATTATATTCCTAGAATTTCTCATCATTTCTCTAATTTGTGCAGGTTCACTGAGAGTAATTCTGGGGTAAATTATTTGATGTTGACAACTGCTAAGAGGTGTGCTCAATGAACTGTATAAAAAAGAATTTAGAGCAAAGCATTCTATCTTTTTGCCTTCTCTCCTCATATTCCAAGAAACTCACACTATAATTAAGAATACTGGGGAAAAAATCCTTGAGACCCAGCATCGCTCTGAGAGAGAGTGCTGCCATTGAGCTTCAGCTGGACAGAAAACCTAAGCATGTTGGCAGTATTTATTCAAGAATTGCCAGGAAGGGTGCAATAAACCCGTTAAGTTGGAACTAGAAAAATGAGCTTTATTATTATTATTTATTATTAATTATTATTATTATTTTAATGAGAAACAATTTTAGATCCGAGTTAGGTGGGGTGGGATTCATATCATGATACCAGCCTTTGAGATATCTTGCTACTTAGTGGAATTCACGTGTCTGAGTTAGGTACCCAGTCTCCCTGCTACACTGCATAGGAGGAAGCAGATAGCTAAAAATGGAACTCAAAAAACCCAGCATACTGAATGAAGAGCTGACCTCGCCAGCCAATAGGAAATATTAAAGAGAAGGGAGTGATCTAAGTCATATCTTTCCCCTTAAAGAGAGTTAGATGTTTGTAAGTCTAGGTCAGAACAAGACACCTAAGCCAGGTCACTCCTTTGTCAAGAAACAAATGAGGTGGATGAATAGGTAACCACTATATGCATTTTAGACTTGTAGTTACAGCAGTCGCTGAGGATGTGGGAGACTCAAGTTCATTTCTTCTGACTGACAGAAAACTTCAATTTGCATCTCCATCCTGCCAAGACAGTGCTCCATCCACTGGGCTATGGGATAATCTGGGCAGGACTCTTGGGCTCCTTGTTGAAGCTGCTTGGTTTATATATAAATTAAGTAATCTTTGGGCCAAATACAGAGTTAGAATGACTCTACAGCTCAGTGGTTAGGATGCTCACATCAGGCACAGGGGGGGATTCAACCTGGATCTCTCACATCCTAGGTGACTGCTCTATCCAGTAGGCTAAAAGTTAAGGAGGCCACTTTCTATTTCTCAGGTCATTTTGTGTAGGTTTATACATGCTCTTGGCCTGTCTACTGGATTAGGCCCACAAGGTAAAATAGACATATAATGCCAAAGTCATTCACATGAAGGTGTTTGGAGACAGATTGGCACCAAGCTGCTGGACAGGGCCAGGCCCAGACATTGAAACATGGTGTCTTAGGGAATTCAATGGCAGAAACTTAGGCATATGCAGGTTTAGGCAGCAGGCCAGCTGGGATTTTATAAGTGCCAGCACTGCCTAAATGTTGGATTTAGTTGCTTTGGTGCACAACACTCTAACCTTTCACACACACACACACCCCAGTCTTATACCACTAAATTAATTCTATACATCATATATGCAGTTTACAATAAGCCACAAAAAGATAGTTTAAGAATAATATGAAGTTGATATGACAGAAGGTGCAATGATGAACAGATACGCTACACAAACATGACCACTGTGACTAAACTTTGGAGCATATAGTTTTCTTTAATGAAAGCAAACAAGAGGTTCAAAAGGTATACTGTAGTAACCCTTGGGGAGGAAGGGGTTAACTATCTGGTCAGTGAGTCCCAGGACAGCCAATAGGAATGAAGCACAGCTTTTTGAATGGTAACAGCAGCCTGGCCTGGGCCTGTTTGGATGCAGCAGAGCTCCTGGAAGGATCAGGAGGAGGCCAGAGGGGCCTGAGGAAGAATCCAGCAACATCCTTACCAGAGATAAGCTAAGTTTGGTACTGACCAGGCGTGGGTAGAACAGGGAATGTTTACTTAGACGCGGTCAGGGTATTTTCTTTGTTTTTGGCTTGTTTTTTGGATTTCTCTGTGCTGAGCACATGTAACCAAACCCCACTACCCTGTAACTACCTAAGTTAATTCCCAGAGAAGCAACTCTCTGTGTTTATCATCTGTTCTTTTTGATTAAAGAGTTTACCTTTTAAGCAAGTTCTGGTTCTGTGTCCTGAAAGGCAAGAGGTTTGTGTGCCCGTGCCTTAGACTGCACAGGCAGCTACTAGAGGGGAACCCTGTTCCAGTTCCAGCTCATATTGCAGCTGGAGTTCAGTCACTTTCCTGAAGGAGGAATAAAGAGGATTGCCAGTACCTCACAGGGAGGAATTCCCAAGTGCGCCTTCCTGGGTCTCAAGAGGTTTTTTTGCATTTGGGTGGTGGCAGCGATACCACTCCAAGGCGAGGAATTGGAGGCCTTGGAGACTTTTAAGAGCAGGCTTTAAGGCCAGTGGTTTTTCTGGCCTGTTGCGGGCCCCCACCTTCTGCACTCAGAGTGCCAGAGTGGGGAAAAATGGGGAAAAAGCCTTGACATATACTATGAACAGAAATGCCATAACAAGGTCTACCACATAATGTCATATTTGACATACATATTTTTTCCATGGGAGCGGAAATAGTACTTGAAATACAATGAGCTTTGATTTTGCTACATTCTCCCTCAAAAGAATGGGGGGGGGTACTCCAGGCAGGGCCAGATGTGGTCTAGAAATCTTGCAGAGACCATGGCAAGAACAGAGGGTTGTCCTGCACCTTTCAAGTCTTTACATTGCTCCCTTTGCTAACCTCCTCCCCGACTCTCTTTATTCATGAGTATCTACAGACAATTTTATATATTATTTAAAGCAACAGAAGATTATGGGCATTAAAGATGATCACATAAACAATGTTTCCATACAATCTAATGTGAAATAAAATAAAACAGGCCACATTATTACCCTTATTCCTCAGCAAAGAGGGAAGCAGATAAGCATAGGAATAGCCAGTAAATTGTGTGCAAGAGAAAGCTGGCTAATTAGAAGCATATTGTGGCATATGTAACTGTCCATAAGATATGTGGACATAGAAATCACAAGGATAAGATTTGTGGTGCAGAGGAACAGGGTATAAGTTTGGGCCAACCACTTTACAGAAGAGGCAGGTGATATCCTAAAAAAGCTTTTGAACAAATTAACCGAGACAAAATCATCTAAGTCAGAGGTGATTGTATGTCAGGATTCCAATGCTATTAAATAGATTTGGTAAATGTGGATACTAATATTTTGTTAAAATACATAGAAAAATGGGGGGAAAACCCTACCTTATAATATTAGTTGCAAAATATAACTATATATTCCACATCTAATATTTATCCTTCTAATTGATAAATCTGCTCATTAAGTTAGCCATCTGCAAGAAAAAATTGCTCCTCTTCTTAAGATTTCCATTTTATTTACAAGATCAATTTACATTAATGCTGTTATTGTATCTCTGCACTAGTTCTTAAAATATGCAAATATCAACCAAAATATAAATATGTTGAATAGCTCTAAAAATTCCACATACTTCCAGAAGTGCTTGTATTGTTTTTATTTACTGAAATTTTTCCTATTAAAAATGCCATAGGACCTGACCCAAAGTTGACTGCAAAGAGTTCATTCAGCTTTTGATTAACATTTTAAAGTGTGATTTTACACAGAAGGAAAAAATAACTCTAACAGTAGTTCCTTCTCATTAGTTTCCAGATGACATCTGTTTAATTTCAAGTGCTGCTGGGATTTTTGTTCTGTTTTATTTTTTATTTCCCAGCCCCTCAAACACAACCTGAGAGCTGAAAAATGATGCTGGGGTGCTTTGTTTTTCATACACAGCTGTCTCTTAATAAAAATTCTACTGACCAAATTTTGCCTTTTGAGACACCTCCCCTATCCTTTTGGAGACAATGTGGTTGTCTTGATGTATATACATACAATGTTCATTCTGCTCCTCAAAAGGTAAGAGCAGAACTTGATTACTTCAGCCCATACGTACAGAATTACAACCCCTCATGTTTACAAAGGGTTTAATTCAGAGTAGAACCTGACCTTAAATGTGGCATTTACTTAACAGTTGTGCTAATGTTGCACGAGCAGCAATGTAACCAGTTTTCCTTTGCTAAGCTGTATTACTTTTACAGTATTTTGAGAAATAAAAGATAGTCAAACATATTGTTGCTATAATTATAAAGGGAGAAGATCTGTTGAGTGCAGAGTGCCTGTGAAGGGGTGACACCTCTTGGGAGCACCCTAATAGCAGAGTGCATGTGCTTGCCCTTTCTCTCTACTTTAAGGTGAGTTGTTAGTACTTCATCTCTCTGGTTGAGGCACACACACTCAATGTGTGAAATAAACTGATAAACTCCTTCCAGGGTATGATGCTGTTCTCCAGGACTCTCTTCTTGAAAGCAATGTCCTCACCCCCTCTGGGCCTTTTGAGCCCTATCTTTCCTGCTAAGCTAATAAAAGAGTTCAGTTTGCCTTCTGGAGTGCACAGAAGTCCAGATCAATCCCCCAGCGACTAATGGCAGGCCTATCCAGTACTCCATGTCCCAGCTCTGGAACACTACAGAAAGCAGCCATTCTCTATGAACATTTATCTAGTCTCTGTGGCTGCTTTGACTCCCTTGATCACTTCTCCATGGCCCCAGGACATTCTTCAAGGCCCTTACCTCAGGGCTTTGTCCTGGTTGACTCCCAGCAGCCTGCCAGCAGCTCCTCCTTTCTCCCTGACCCCCTTGGTCTCTGTCACCAATGGCTCTGTCCAAGGTCCTTCAGCCAGTCAGGAATACCATTTTTTCCTCCTCTGGCCCTAGGCAGCAACTGCACTCACTTGGCAGCTCTTTTAATACTAGCTTCTTGGGCCTGACTGACTGCCTACCCTGCAGTCTCTCTAGGCCACTTAATGGACCAAAATCTACTGCCTCTTTCTGCAGTGGGCTGTTGTAGGATTGCAGGGCCTTCTTAAGAGTCTCAAACAATCTGGTACATCCCATCACAGTGCCATTTTACACAGCATCTATTTTGAATGGAACTGTATTTTTACACCCTTCTGCTGCAGAAAGGAAATGTATTTCATACTTCTTAATTCAACATAGCATTTCTTTTAAGCAAAATATTTTGCATTGCACAACCTGTTATGCATTGAAGTCTGAAGTCCAAAGTAAAATCTGATGTAGTTGTATTCATTTTAATAAATGAATTTAGCCTCTAGAATTTATTATGCAATTATGTGGAGCTGGGAGCTAAACTGATGATCTAAATTTCCAGAAAATAATCCAAAAACTACGAATCTGGATTGAGCACAAAACATAAACAGAAAGAAAAAAAAATCCCATAAAATAAATGCTTGCCTAGTTATGCAACCAAAACTGAAGACTGTGAGTATAATGATGGAGCAAGCAGGCTTCAGAATTGACTCTTCCCAAGAAAATATTTGATCTTCTTTTTCTGATTAGATATTTGGAGGTGCCATCTAAAGATTGATAAGAGGCTTCCATTTTAACTGAAAACTGCAATATTTCTTCAGCTGGAATGCTTCTGGGCTTATCCGCTTCAATCACTAATAGTGCTCAAAGGCTCAAGCAAAGCACTAGTTTGAAACAGTTTACCCATGCTGTACTTACAATAAACCTCACATCCCTCCTGGGATCCATCCCAGCTCACTGTCTCTTTTATAGAACAGTTACCAAAAGGCCACTAACCTGGGCCTTCATTTATCCCAGTATTTACAGAAATTGTCAGGAAACCTCCACTCTGCAAGCTCTTGCTTCCACCTGCCTCTCTAGAGGGAAGTGTTATAGCTCTTGATACCAGGGTTACCCTGCTCCTACCCTGTACTCCGTGTATACCTGCTGAATCACAGGAGGATTGAGACCTATTCCTTTAAGAGAATCAATAAGTCCGTGAATCAGTATTTTAAGTGAAAGCTTTAGAGCAACAGGGACTATTTCTGTTGTGTTTTGAATTAAACTTCTACAGGGTATTTATTCATGTTTTATAATTACAAATAAAAAAAATCAGAGCTAAGGAAGAAATGATCTTGTTGATTATGGTTGAACTATGCACTTTTACTGTCAAGTTCTGTTATTTCTTTATTGATATACAACATACTATCTTATGCACTTACTGAATCTTACAATTGTTATTTAAGCATTTCCACTGGAATTTAAGAAAGTGAGAGAGAACAATGATTACCCATCGTTTACAAAAATAGTGGATTAAGTTTTAAATACCTCCCTAATATACAGTACATTGTTTATACCCTGAAATGCAATGAAATGGGTGGCTTAATAGCTTTTTTAAAATTAAGCTCAAGAACATCTGTACCATTTGTATGGTTCACAGCCTGTTACACTGCAAATGGTGCATAATACCTTTAGCAATCACTATAGCAACACCTAGTAATTACTTTTAAGTAGCAAAAAGGTGCCTTTGCTGAAATCATTTCAAGTATTCTCGGTTAAATGTATCTCAATTGAAGCGTCAATAGCTTTTTGGTTCTCTAATGTGAAATTCTTGTAAGGAAGATGACAGCATTTCAATTACTCATTCTACATTTCAGAAAATATATTTTGGAATGAAAGGATATATGCTGGAGAGCATTCAGGTCTCCATGCAAAGGGATCTGAAAGCTACACTTTTTATAATCTTAATAAATTGGCATGCTATACACACACAATTAACTAAGAACTTCATTTTCCAAACACTGACTAACATGAGTACTGTTTCTTTGTAGGATTAGGCATGTCATTCCCTCCTTTTTCCACCACAGAGAGAAAGAGAGAGAGAGGTTGTAAGAGTGTGTAATTGTAGAGCATAAAATACTCTAGATATCCATTCTACAAACCCACATCCAGGGTACAGGGTTTCTGTACAACTTCACACATCTGTTACATAAGGTTCTGGGGCTACTGGATGTGTCTAATCATGGATCACTTCCTTTAGCCTTCCCTCTGAGTCACCCTCCATGCTGCACTATTCAGGCTCAACACAAAGATAACACCAAGCACTGCACTTACTTAGACAAACAGAGCCATACCACCCCCAAAATGGAACATGCAGTATTGAGGCCTAGTACCAGTACATTTCACTCATGTGAAATTCATTCATGACAAATGCTACAGATATTTCCAGGAACAGGATAGACTGAAAATGAGCTAAAATGCTCAGGCTTTTGCACAAGAATGATTTAAACAGTTAACTGATAAAAGGAGATGCATGGGGTGCGAGAACAGTTTGTGACTTAAGCTTAGATAATTTGAACCCTGTAGAATTATAGAGTTTATCCTTAAAAAAAAGTAATGAGTTAATTTTAGATCACAGAATCATAGGGTATGTCTACACTGGAGGCTCTGTTAAGCTGTCTTAACAAGGTCAACTTTAAGTTGACTCAAAGTCAACCTTGTCAAGTCGACTTAGAGAAATCACATTAAAAACTCCTGTCAACTGCCTGGGTCCACACTGATAGGTGGTAAGTTGACCCTTCCTGGTGGCCAGGAACTCTGGAAAGGGGTCTGCAGACCAATTAGGCCAACTTAAGGGCTTTTACCCATCTACATTGGCTTAAGTTGACTTAATAAGGTTAAGCATTAAGTCAACCTTGAGTTACTAAGAGTTATTAACTCTTAATCGAGTTAACCTTGAGAGTTATTAAGTTGACTTAAGGAAGCACTTAAGTCAACTTAATAAAAGCCCAGTGTGGCCACAGGAGACTATAGACTGATTTAACCTTCCTTAAGTAAACCTAAGGCTCCAGTATAGATGTACCCATAGGAACCAGAAGGGACCGTGAGAGGTCACTGATTCCAGTCCCTTGCCCTAATGGCAGGACTAAGTATCCTCTTAAGCCATCCCTGACACGTGTGCCTAACCTGCTCTTAAAAACTTGCAGTGATGGAGATTTCACAACCTGTCTGGCAGGGGGCTGGACTATATTAAGGTGGTTGGACTATATTAAGGTTCCTTCAATGACTAGCTTTATTTTACAGAATAACTTTAGAGTACTGTAATACTATGTTGACATTATTTAATGATAAAGACAAATGCAAGTGCTGTAAATAATTGGAAAAATAATAGGAATGAAGCCATTCACTGCGTTAATATTTCATTTTAATGCATTCATTTCATTGATATGGAATCTATTATAATCATTCGTAATTTTTCCTGAAATCAAAAATGAATGATGCAATTATATAAATAAAGTTGATTTGCAGATGCCTAGTTATAATAACCATTAAAAAATAAAGTGTTCATCTTTGATATCTTTCTTTAGACACAGTTCACACCTACATATGATAGTTCTGACATGTCTTAGTTTATTTTAAACTTTGGGTCATTTCCAACCACCAAACCTTATGGTGCGAGAATTTTCTTTGAATAGATAAAAAAGAAACCCCTTCAACAGTAGCCAAAATTAAACTCAACATTAAGATATCAAAATAAGAAAAAATTGATTGAAGGATAAAAAAAAAAAGCTTAATAGTGTGTAGAGTTTTGATAGGGCAGTTGATAAACTGGTTACACACCTATATGTAAGCAAAAAAACAAACTCTAGTTCTAACTTGAGATAATGAAGGACTTTAACTGACACATCAACTGTCAAGCCACAAAAGTTAGATGAAGAGTAGAAAAGCATCAACCACAGTATGTGATCAAGATTTATAAAGCTGAAGAAAGTGACTCACAGCAGATCTCATCAATAACTATCTAGAAAACTTCCATAGGCCAATTTATAACTGCATCTTAGTATCTATACTAAATATATCTTTAAGTTATAGGAGAAATTTTATAAGATTTCCATTAAAATGATTGAATCCTCTAATAAATAAAATCAAATATAAAGTAATGTCCTTTTTAAAAAAAAAAATTAGTAACAGCTATTTAATTGTTTGCACTATGGAACACTCTATGTAGGTCATACAAATCCTGAAAGGACACAGAAATTGCATGGTGCTTTTTATAATATAATAAGCATGTAAGCCCTCTTAATTTCAATAGCTATAGACTGCTTTTGGAAATATAGGTTAAATATCCCTTAGCCAAAACAACAACACCTTGCATTTTTTATGCAAATCTAACAGAATGGTAAACTACAAAAGACAAACTTCAATAGACTTTTGAAATAGCTAATTTTCTTAAACCTTTTCTATGTGCAAAATATTATTAAAATTTTTGCCTGAAAGAAATAATTATTACACTACAGCCAGGGTATCCATATAAACTGATATATTCTCATTTAGTCACTTTTCACATTCATATGCAGACCAACTGGCCATTTTTATTCTAAAAATGGCGAAGTAAATATCCAGAATTTAAGTAAGTTACTTTTAACAGCAACACACAGGGCTATCAGAACATCAGGGATAAAACTATTGTTTTTTCATGAACTGGAAAATGAGTATTGGAAACTGGGAAGACAGACAGTAAGGAATGCCTTACTCTAATCTCTCATTAAGGATCAGATTCATAATTCCTGTTGCACATAGGGGAACATGACTTATTTTGATTTCAAGAAGGCAATATTATGAAATTGTCCATATGGAGATACACAATCATCCACAGTGGGCTATGAATGCAATGGAAATAGTTATCAAGTCTTATTTAATCTGCAGAAGAAAAGACAGAGGAGACTTGATAGCAACCTTCAACTATCTGAAGGGGTGCTCCAAAGAGGAGGGATCTCAGCTATTCTGTGTAGTAACAGAGGACAGAACAAGGAGCAATGGTTTCAAGTTGTATATAGAGAGGTCTACATTGGATATTAGGAAAAGCTTTCTCACTAGAAGGATGATAAACACTGGAATAGATTACCTAGGGAGGTGGTGGATTCTCCATCTTTAGAAACTTTTAAGACCCAGCTGGATAAAACCCTGTCTGGAATGATATAGTGGGGGTAGTCCTGCTTTTAGCAAGGGGTTGAACTAGATGAACACAAGAGGTCCCTTTACGTCTTAATATTCTATGATTCTGCTAAGCGGATGGGATTGGCGGATCCAGTGTGTCAGGACCCTCAGGAGGGTTCTACATGACTGCTGCACTGTAGACCAGTATTGTACTCAGATGTCCAGATGCTGCACATGGATGAATAAGGTAATGTCCAGATGCTGCAGGTGGATGAATAAGGCAGAGTAGGAAAGAGACATCAAACATTTCTTCCCTCTTTGCCCACTGACATTTCCTGAGAGCACACCAATTATTCAGTATATATAATTGCACCTATAATTAAACAAACAAAATCTGAAATAACTGCCCATGTCTATTTCTATTATTATTATTATGAACATAAAGTGTTTCAGCCCTTTAGAGGCACTAGATAACAGGAGGGAAAAAAAAAAAAACCAAAAAAAGAAAACCTGACAGATGCTGCCCCAAAGACCTAAAAATCAAAATTTATTTTTTTTCATTAGCAGGCAAAATGTAGTACCATGAGTCACCACAGGGAGGGGGGAAAAAGCCACAGAGCTACAGTGAAAAAAAAAATGGAGACTGTGCATTCCTATGAAATTTTTAGAAGAGGAAGAAAAAGACTTTGAAAACTGTTTAAAAATAACAAAATATTTTTATTAATGAATTCTGAATTTAAATTTACCATGGATTGTTACTTAAATATGGTTCACTTAGACATGTTAACAATGTGCACGGGAGCTATTAAAACTGAAACAAACATTTAAAAGGCGCATTTAAACAATTTATTTGTTATCTAAATTAAATTATTCAGTTTTAATCCATT
The DNA here is from genome assembly GCA_007922195.1 of Podocnemis expansa. Classification (NCBI taxonomy): domain Eukaryota; kingdom Metazoa; phylum Chordata; order Testudines; family Podocnemididae; genus Podocnemis; species Podocnemis expansa. The sequence goes on from ML681979.1 coordinate 18,317,218, forward strand.
CCATCGCATGCTTTTTAGTCATATTGTAATTTATAACACCATGCTGTGAGGGGAATGTTTTTTCCTTTGCACATTACCTTGAAAGGAAGTTTAGTAATTGAAAATACTGAAGGTATTTACATCAGAGAACACTGGCAAACAGATTTACACACTTAAAGAACTTTGATGTGTATGATAGCTGTATGCATAACCATATCCCATCAAAAGCTGAATTCTGAAAAGTTCTTATAGTAAACAAGCTTCCTCTAAATTTACTGTTTGTCTATATTTTCCATTGCCTGAGGAAGGCCCATGACTAAAACATGATTTCTAATTTTCTGTTTTACTGCTTAAGGATATATTTTTATAGGTGAATTTTGTGTTTGTGAAAGGTGACCGAATGACAGCCCTTGATACTGAAGTCCCATATTTTATCCACAAAACAGGCACTTGACTACAGAGCTCTCAGCAATTCAACTTAGTTCAGATGTACAGCACTGCAGACATTTTAGTCCTGAACAAAGAATGCCAATGGTGATAGAACACTGTATTTTTTTAATGTGAATGAGCATTAGATAATAACTAGGATGGTGCTATCAAATATTCTACAATAATTTTTATTCCCAACCCATGGCAAAATCCTTACTTGGATTACTCAGATGAACAATTCCCACTAAGCAGATGATTTTTTACCAGTTTGTGTTTGCTGGCAAGCCCTAACTGATAATGTTATAACTGTTTCAAAGTTTCATTCCCAAATATGCATCACAGTCTGTTTTGTTTTACAAAGCCTGAAACACTGGTATAGTTTTTCCCTCTGTCACCCAAAACTGCTTAACAGATTCTTAAATTAAACTATGAGTGAAAATGGGCTTCGGGGAAGGGGGATAAGGCTGTACTCTAACAGTTAATATTCAAGCACCCCCCCTTTGAAGGCAATGGAGGTTTTGCATGAATAAGGATCATAGGATTTGGCCCTGTTTTACATTCTTCAAGAGACAGCAAAAGATTAGCCTTTCAGTATCACTGCTTTCCAGTAGCCCAGCTGGATAAGAGTGATGAGGGAACAGGAGACAATTCACTGAATTACTTGGTATGCCCCTTTTAGGTAAGAGGAAGATTAAAATTTAGAACCCCGTCATCTCAGGGACACACTATATTTCCTTCATGTAACTGAGATTTATATGATCAGACATGAGTCATGGGATTTCTTTTTTTAAAATGAAAATGCTTATGAATATGCGTTGGATGAAAATCCAAGTTAATGCTTCCAGGTTCAACACTATAAATGCTTCTCACTGCTAATCCACTGTGTCAAATGATCACTGATTCAGGGGACTTCACTGTTTAATAAACTAAGGCAATATTTGCAGTCTTTGGCATGGCAGATTAGCATTAATAGCAAACCCTTTCTTAATCCTGCTGTTGATGAAGTCCCTCAATTCTTTGTCATTTTAAATTCCCAGCCAAGTTTGGCTACAAAACATGTATTTATTTTCTCATTTTTCTTTTGTGTTAAATTAAGCACCTCTGATCCTCTGAAGTTCACAAAAATAAATGAGGGAAAAAGAGCAGAACCCATTTAGTAGAGTGCAGTTGCTGTACAATACCTAATGGATGGGGATGGGTGGCATGGAAGTAAGAGCTAAGTCAGCTAGTTTCACACCTTTTCTTTCTAAGAAAACAAGTTTCCATTACTGTTCTGAAGATTAATTCAGGGATACATGAGGTGCTCAGATACTACTGTGAATATAATCAAAAAAGCCTATACATTAAAAAAAATAATAATTTGTAGAGCTCAGCACGCAATACTTCAAATAAAGCTAATGTCTGACAATATGGTGCCAAAATAGTTATTAATGAGGCTAAGATAACACAAATGTTCCTAGGAATAGTATTTGAATATTAAGATAGGAATATTATTTTACAGCAGGGGGTCTTGTCACTATGTAACAGAATCAGCCAACTCCCAAGTGCCTCTTTATGACCTGAAGTTGCACTACAAGCATCCTGACTCAGTCTTCATCTTCAGCTCAGGGCTCACTAAATCAAACTATCAAACAAATCTTCGTGGGTTCAGTAACATACTTCTTTTGGGATGAATTTATTAAAATAACAAAATCAGTCCCCAAACAAAATTTTCACATCTTCCACAAGTATGCACTCCCCATTTTCCCCATTGGGGTCTCCCAGGCTTTCTCTGCTTGAAATCTTGTCCCTCAAGATTCATTGTCTCTTACAGAAGCCTCCTTGCTCACAGCAGTCTCTGTAGTCCTTCCCAATTCCATCTGTAGTCTTTTAATTCTCTCATGAAACCTCACAGTTCCTTGCTGGACCTTATTCACTTCAAGCAGTCATTGCCATTTGAAGTATCTTACGCCAGCTCCACTCATGCTGTTTCTCTCCCTAAACATCATTTCTTTTTGCAGGTTTCTGTTGCTTTTTAAAGAAGATTCAGCTCCTCCATACTGAACTGATTCTTCTAATTATACACCATAACCTAACCCAGATGTGCCAGGCAGGATAATTGTACAGGGATGGTCTGCTCCAAGCCTCCAGGCTTTGAATGCACAGGCCATCCCATTACACGCTCCTTATTATTATGGATGCTTGACACTTCCTGTTTTGAGGCACCATTTTCCACTGTTTATTACTTTGTCAAACCAACCATTTGAAGTGTGATTTGTTTCCCCCATACCAGTTATTTATCTGAAGTGGCTGGTGTGTAGTGTGTGGTTTTTGTGTGTGTGTCTGTGCGTGTGTATATGTGTGTGAAAATTTTAGTCAAAACAGTTTGATCATGTCTGAGAAAAAGGTTAGGGAAAAACATATTTTCTTCATGTTCATTTATTGAGACCACCTCTCTGAAATGTTTTAGTAAATCCATGCTTTGGAGCAGGGACTTGAAATCTGGGGGTGGCCTTTGTCCCAGCTATGATGCTGCCTGGATTTAGGGGATCATTTATGATTGTTTTCTATATTATTATTATTTCATATTTGCAATAATCCATACATGATTATGCCATGCTTGGTACCAATAGAAAGGGTGCAATCTGCTAGGAATGATTCTATAATTTATATGTAGGTGTCATATACGTATTAGAAGTTAGGAGTATTTTTGTTCTACTTGTGTTTCAAGTTATTTGATTCTGGGACTCTGCCCATACACTGGATGTCTGCCAAGCATTGTCTCCTTAATTGTTCATTAAGGAAGCTCCCAGGTACAGTGGGCCCAAGGAGAAAACTGTTGAGTTACTGCCCATGTGACTCAACTCCATCTTGATTTGCAAAAGCTCCCCACAGCATGGGGAAGGCCAGATGTGATAAAAGGCAGCAACCCCAGCAGAGGCATCACTGGCCCAGGGAGGGACCTGGGGCACAGGCACAGGCCCCGCCCCAGGTCCACAGGCCACGCCCCCAGCCTGCAGGACCCACCCCCTGGTCGGGGACAGGGCCAGAAGCTGCTGCCGCAGGTGGCTAGGCCCCGCATCCCTGGCCGGGGACGGGGCCGCTGCTGCCGCAGATGGGGCCACTGCGGCCGGCAGCGGCTGGGCCCTGGATCTCCAGCGACACCTCTGAGCCCCAGTTCCATTTGGTCTTCACTCTCCAGTCTGCAAATAGCACCCATCTCTAGAACTATTCCTCTGTGACTGGATGAAAGACTGAGGCCACCCAGGTGCAGAAGAACTAGGCAAGTCTGTGAACTCCCAAGTTTTCCAAGGGCTTGCATTCCACGTACTCTAAATCCTTTGTATGTTTGTGATTTACTTTGACCATTTAACATCTCTTATAGTTTGTCTCTTTTCTTTTTGTATTAAAGCCTCAGTTTTAGTTATTAAAGAATTACTTGGCAGTATGCTATTTTGGGCAAGATCCAATGTATAAGGTGTCAAGGCATTTCTGGCACATGATGGCATAGACCACATTAGTAGATGAGCAGCTAAATGAGCCTTTGATGAGGACATATGATGGTATCTATTGTGCAGATATGTATATACTGATCGGTATAGTTACCTACATCCTTCGAGCTTCCATCCTAAACACACCACACGATCCATTATCTACAGCCAAGCCCTAACAAATAACCATATCTGCTCTGATCCCTCAGACAGAGACAGACATCTTGAAGATCTCTATCAAGCAATCTTGAAACTACAGTACCCACCTGGGGAAGTAAGAAAACAAATTGACAGAGCTAGATGGGTTCCCCTAGTACAGGAGAGGCCCAAGAAAGAAAACAGCAGAGCACCATTAGTCATCACATACAACCATCAAGTCAGACATCTGCAACAGATCATTAAGGACCTACAGCCTCTTCTAAAAAATTGTCCCTCACTGTCTCAAGCATTGGGAGACAGACCCCTCCTTGCCTACAGACAGTTGCCCAATCTTAAACAGATACTCACCAGCAACCACAGATCTAACAACAGAAACATTAAAGCAGGCACACAGCCCTGCAACAAAGCACGCTGCCAAGTCTGCCCACATATCTGCATTATAGATACCATCATAGGTCTTAATCAAGGCTGCTACTCCATCAAAGGCTCATTTACCTGCTCATCTACTAATGTGATCTATGCCATTGTGTCAGAAATGCCCCAACACCTTATACATTGGACAAACAAGACGATTGCTGCACAAAAGAATAAATGAACATAGAGCTGATATCAGAAATCACAGAACAAAGAAACCAGTTGCTAAGCACTTCTATCTTTATCATCACTCAATAAATGATTTGTTAATGACCATCATCAGAGATGTGACTGGGACATCAAGACTTCAAAGAGAAACAGCTGAACTCAAATTAATATACAAACTAAATTCTGTGACAGCAAGATTGAATTGAGACTGTGGGTTCTTTTCCTATTACAAAAGGTAATTTGACTTCAGGCTTTCCATGGTTTGAACCTAACAACTGCTCTGATTTGCTGTTACTGTATGACCTGATCCTATGTTTTACACCGCCTTGCATTTAGTTTCATTCCATTCTGTAAGTTCACCCATCTTCGAAGCATCTGATGAAGTGGGATTTTCTCCCACAAAAGCTCATGCAAAAAATAAATCTGTTAGTCTTAAAGTACCACATGACTCCTTGTTTTGTTTTGTTTTTTTCTGGACTAGACTAACATGGCTATCCCTTTGGAAATTCTCAGTTATGTAGCTTGACCTGAGTTTTGCATATTCAGGTGGCTATCTCAAGAGCCCCCGATCACACCAGCAATGTGCCATCCCTGGGAAAATCTGCCCCAGTTTTTCCAAATTATGTCATTCAAACATGAAGTTTGCATGTGTTGAGTAGAGACTAACTAGAGTTTTGTAGCTTAATTTTCCAAAGATTTTACCCAGAATGAGAATGCTCCAGCCTGGTTGGGTAGGACTTTCTCAGGGATTGCAGTCGCTGGCTACTCAGAGACATGCTGGATCCAGTAAAAAAACAACAAGGAGTTGTGTGCCACACAGCTCCTTGTTGTTTTTTTACTGGACTAGACTAACACGGCTATCTGTTTTGAAATTGACAAGATGCTGGATCCAGGCAACAGAACTGAAAGAGAGACAGTTTCTCCTGTGTTCTGGATGTCCCCTTTGTGGTATCTAGGCAGTGAAAAGGAGAAAGCTGCCTAAACCAAAGGCAAAGGTACAAAAGTCACACCAAGTGGTGGAGAAAATAGGTTTAGATGAGACTGGGATTAAACTGGATGCGAGAAGTGGAGAAGGAAACTGAGATGAAGATTTCAAGTGGGAAACAGGGATTGTCTGGGCAAGGGCACTGGGAGACAAGTGAGGGAGAGGGGCACAGGAGAGTGGGACTGGTTGGGAACTGAGACTAGGACTGGAAGTCAGTGATGGAAATGGCAGTATTGACAGCATCAGCAAGTGAGGGAGGAGGCAAGAAGTCAGGGGAGACTAGCACTGAGAGCCACCAGGGTGGGGAAAAAGAGTTGGTTGGGGAGGAGAGACACATCAGATGAGAAACAGCAGGAATGTAAAGGGTAAAGACACTCGGAAAAGCAGCCAGGTTGGGGAGAACACCTAGATTCAGCAAGAAGCCCAGAGAGAGAGGAAGGACACAGAGTCAGTGGACATGAAGAACATCAGCATGGAAATGATTGGAGGCAGGGAGGTGAGCGGGAGAAAGGTAGATGAGACACAGGGAGGGAACTGAAACTGACTCAATCATGCAACTAGAACTGGAATAAGACACCTAAGGAGTTGAGACTAGGAGTGGTTAGGTGAATAGCTGGAACTGTAATAACAATCCAGTAGTGGAAAAGAGATGGATGGAGGAGAGAGGCACAATCCTTGACAGATTCAAAACCAAAGAGCCATTGGTTTCTTTCTCCAAAAGCTTTCTAAGTACATTGTTTTAAGTTTATTCCTAAATGAACTTCAATGAATTTAGCCTGTAGCTTAAGTTTATGGAGAAAAACTAAAGACACTTGGAAAATTCTATATTATTTTTGCTGGCCAAGATAACTTGTCAAGACTTCCCTCCTAATAAAACCTAGCTCTACTAAAAAGAGTGTGGTGACTTGATTCCAGATATGACAGCTAGATATTAGGTGACTGGCACTATTTAAATATCACAAATAGACAGCAGACAACTTACATTTATGCCTAAAACAGAGGAGTAGAATATTTTTCATAAATCCTCCTGGTCATCCTCTCTCTTAGGTGTTCATTGTTTTGCTCATGGCATTCAAGTTATTGACTAAAATTATGATTAACAGGAGAAATAAAAATCCGGCTTCTTCATTTGCCATAGCTTTTTGTTAAGAGGATACCTGAGGGAAGCTCTGAATACCACATATTTCACACATCCCTATTTTTTAAATGAGGATATACAGTGACATTTGAACACTTTTTATGAATATCCCCATTCTCACATGTGGTATTATTTAGATACAGACTGCCTGAACAAGATACTAAGGTTGCCATAGAAACAATTTCTAAGGAGACAGAAGAAGAAAGTATGGGTGTTAATGGTGGAAGCAGTATATCTGAAGGGAAACAAAGGGAAACAGCTAATACTATATGCAACTGTTTATAAATTACACATTAAGCAAAAAAGAAAGGAAATATACTTCATTCAAATTTTATGACCAGTACATTAAATTGTCCTTTAACATAATTTTATTCTTCTATTTCAGTTGTTTTGCTGTAATAAACTGCATTCACCATGAAGCTGCATCTTTTCTTCACAATTTGCTATATTTATACACACTGCAAAGAGCAGCTTTTCTACTTTTCATTAAATGCCTTTTGGCAGACTTTATCAGATAAGAGACATAGAAAACAAAACCATAATTGGCTCTTGGTAGAGATAGCACCATTTCTTGGTAGCAGTTCACAATACATTTTTAGGCTTATGCAGAGGGTAATCACTGTGCTGTTATCTATTTTGCCCAAACATTTTAGGAAATTTCATACAGATATGTAAAAGTACCTGCATTTTTGGCATCTCTTAGGAAGACCAAAACATCCACCAAAACAAAAAATAACCTTCCATTATTATCTGAAAATACTGAGTCTGGATATTTGTAATTACAATGAAGTAAACAGAGATGGAAGGAGCAGGGTGGCAGATTCTCTCTGACTGCAGGAAGGATGGCAAGGGGGAGACATTGCAAGAGGAAAGGAGTGACTATGGCCACTAGAAGCAGAAGGAAGGATGCTAGCACAGTGGAAGGGTAAATTATGGTCCGTGAGAGAAAGCTGTAGATGGAATGGCAGCATGCCAAAAATCACTGCATCTATGTGGTGGTCATTACAATTTTATCCACTTAATTTTTTAATTTGTACTTGTAAATGTAAACATCTGGGACCAAACAATACAGGCCATAATTATAGGACAGTATCCTGGGAAGCAGTGTCTCTGGAAAAGATCTGGGGATGTAATGTGGTGGTTCTCAACCTGGTGGGTGTGGCACTACCTTGTAGGTGTGCCAAAGATTATAAGGGGGTTCACAAGCTGTCAGTAATATTGAGCTCATTTACCACTCAAGCTCCACATTGGGCACAGCAGCTTCAAACTCCGTAACACTTAGAGCAGAGGAGCAGCCCCCACCTCCCCTGGAGCAACAGCCCCAATCTCCACTCTTGGTGGACCAGAGAAGCAGCCCTCCCCACATCCAGATCTGCACTGGCTAGGCACTCAGCTGGAGAGGAGCAACATTGTGCTGGTGTGGGCCTGGAAAAGTCCCAGTCACCCTGCCAGAGCCTGCATCTATTACTAAAAGTCCATGAGGAATGGAAGGAGGTGGGGACACATGGAGTGTAAAGTGATGGCTGCACCAGAGGAAGCTTAGTTTCTTGTTCAGGTAATTTATAATTATTATGTCATTTAGTGTTATGATTATTTATGGACAGTGAGGGGATGAGACAAGGCAAGGCAGAGGGGTGGAAAGAGTGTGTTTTGTTTTGTCTTAATTACGGGTGGCTCTTGCTCAGAAAGGAGGTGAGCCACTGATGTAGTGAATAATCATCTGAACTCAGATCCCAGCGTAGCACTAGGGGCAAAAAAGCTAATGTGATCCTTGGATGCAGAAACAAGAGAATTTTTAGTAGGAGTCGAAGTTATGTTACCTCTCTTATCGGCTCTGGTACAGTCACTGCTGGAATACTTCACCTATTTCTGGTACCCGCAGTTCAAGAATGATGCCGATGACTTGGAGAGAACTCAGAGAACTACCTTGACAAGGATTAAGAAATTAGAAAATCTGCTTTATAGTAATTGATTATTGAACTTAATTTAATTAGCTAACCAAAGAGAAGGTTAAGAAGTGAAATAAGTACCTATATGGGGAACAAATATTTAATAATGGGGCTCTTCAGTCTAAAAGAAATGTATATATAACAGGATCTAACTGCTGGAAATAAAAGCGAGACAAATTCAGCCTGGAAATAAGATTTAAATTTTTAATAGTGAGTGCAATTATTCACTGGTATAATTTACCAAGGTTCTTGCTTGATTCTCCATGACTGGCAATTTTTAATCATGATTAAATGTTTTCCTAAAAAGATATACTCAAAGTTATTTTCAGGAAGTTCTATAGCCTGCTTTAGGCAGAAGGTCAGACTAAATGATCACAGTGATGCCTTCTGGATTTGGAATCTATGACTGAATGTATGAATCATTACATTTCTATATATGGCAAAAAAGCTGCATAAGATCATTTTGTTTCAAATACAGATTCAGCATATCTCTAACTTCACATAATTTTTTGTTGTTTTGTTTTCATTTGAAAACTGCAGTATAATTCGGACTTATTAATAAATCAAGTGTATTATTTATATTAAAATTATAAAATAGTTTAAAACAGTTGCTATTGGGATTTTGCTGTGATTAGAATTATGTTATGGAAAATTATTAATGTCATGAAATAATTACAGTACACATGAGTTCTTGAAGCCTGACTTAGGGAACAATATTCTTAATGCATGTCCATTAAAAAGATTCTCTGGTCTGAGTGGTGTGTGAAGCTATGTAACTGGTGAGAAACAGAGACAGAAAGATGAAGGTTGAAATTTTCATAAACACCCAAGAGACTTTGAAGCACAAATCCTCAGGATCTTGTGCATTTAAATCAGTTAGGCACAGCTGAAAATCCCACTGCAAGGCAACACAGCAAGTTTATGCCATAGAATAGATCTTCTAAACCAGTCTGTGGCTTTACTGCAGAACTTTGCTGTTTATAAGAAAAGGAAGAAAGAACTCATTTTGTCCTTCTTGAGAATTATCTAGTAGATTACTCAGTTTATCCCAGTGTTTCTGACTCTTTTGGTGATAGGAGAATTTTCAACAGTAACACATTCTCATGTCTTTGGAATAAGCTGTTTCCTTGATTGAAAGTTTCAGTCCATGTACCTTATGTATTATGACTTAACAAGTAAGTGAGTGGATTAGATTGTAAAGATTTGCAAATTACCTCAAGATGTTGTTTTATAGATGGCCCACTCTTATATAGGTTATCCTATTATAAAACCTGTTTTCAGTTACATATAACTTTGCCAAACGTTAACTGTTTGGATTGATATTCTCCCTGATGGGATTCTGCCTCAGGCTGATCTCTAAGTTTCAGACAAAACAACTAATGCATTTTGCCAGGACAGCTAGTGGAAGACACACTATTTTGTTATTTACAAATATTCTGCCATCTTCTTCTTTGAGAAGCTCTAACACTCCCTCCCATTAGAACAAGGACTTGAAAACTGGGGAAGGAGGAAGAGAGCTTTGTGTCAGGGATGTGGCTTTTGCTGTTCTGTAAAAGTTCATCCAATTTGGCCAAATTATAAAGTTTAACCCTTTAAAAAAAATTCAGTTTCAACATACTAAGCAAATGTTTCTTAGTGTTTAATAGCTAAAATCTCTGAAGACTTTGTCCTACGTGAGCATGCTCCAAACCCTCAATGCTCATTGCTGATTGGACTCAGCATGCAGCATCCTCCTCACAAAGAAATCACAAATTCTCTATCGCCTCACAACTCTTAGTCCGTAAGCTACTCCACAGAGCAATTGAGCATATTCTAGCTCAGGGCTGGATTGGATGAGAACCAGGAGGCAGAGATGTACATCAAGAAAACTGGCACTGGGACCTGAGAAGGAGAAATGGGCCATGGGGGAGACAGAACTGACCGTGAACCAAGGCATGCAGGGAGAACTGAGAGTGCCTGGACAAAACAGCAAGGAGAAGGAGACAAGGAAGGGAGAGATTGAGACCAGGATAAAAGAACTGCATAGAAAGCTGGCTAAAATCATCGGGCTCACCAGGTAGGGATCAATGACTCAATGTCTAGTAGCTAGTGGAGTGCCCCAGGGGTCAGTCCTGGAGCCAGTTCTGTTCTATATCTTCATAGATGATCCGGATGATGAGATAGATTACACGCTCGGTAAATTTGTGGACACCAAGCTGGGGAGAATGGTAAACATGTTCTAGGGAAGGGATAGGACTCACGGAGACCTAGAAGAATTGGAGCTTTGGGCCAAATGAAATCTCATGAGGTTCAACAAGGACAAGTGCAAACTCCTGCACTTAGGTCAGAAAAATCCCATGAACTGCTACAGGCTGGGTATGATCAAGTAGCAGCACTATAGAAAAGAAGCTTGGGGTTATGGTGAATGGGAAGCTGGATATGAGTCAACAATGTGCTCTTGCTGCCAAAAAGGCCAGTGGCATATTGGGCTGCATCAGCTGGAGTGCTGACTTAGGTCAGAAAAATCCCATGAACTGCTACAGGCTGGAAACTTTGCTTTGAGCATAAATTGCTATATAATTCTAATACTTTGTAAAATCACTTCATATCTGGCTCAAATTGGTGACTCCAATTAATGGAAAGTTGATTTTAATCTCTCTCTCTCTCTCAATCTCTCCCCCAGCTACCCATCTGTGAAATAGAGATAATTTCACCCCCTCAGCCCACAAGGGCGTTTTGAAGATAAATCAATTAATGCTTGTTAAACATTCACATGCTATAGTAATAAGTACTATAGAAAATTCCATGAGCAAATTGATAACTCTGACTTAAGAGAAAGGTTTGAATAGTGGCCAGTGAATAAGGCTGAAGACCACACGTTAAATAGTGAAGATAAAACAAAACATCAAATAGTTGTTTTTAGCGGAGCAATATCTGTTTTATGTGTTAAGCAAAGAAGAAATCTCAAAGAAAAATAGTATGTTATCATGAAATCAAAATTGCTATCATAATGCATACCCAACAAGATGGTCAAATTAAAGGTACATAGACCTTAACTCCATTATTTCCTGTCTTCCTATTTGACTTTACATCTATTTTTTTTAAACCACAGATTTTTAGCATAGTAATGATCTAAATGGTAATTAAAAATCAAGTGGAATCATGAAATATGTTGATAGATATGAAAGAGTAATTAGGGTATACCGAATAATCATCATACATTAATGTGTAAGTCCAGTTAAAAACTGCATAGTTATCAGATTTATTTCAGATGCAATCCAAACTGAAATATATTTAAGTTCTCGTATTCTTGGTTTCCATCTCCCTCCACCCCTGACTCCTTGTTTTGTTTTTCTTTGTCTTGAACATTGATTACTTTTAATTGAGTCAAAATGAAACATATTGTTTACCTTAGTTTCTCTCTCTCTCTCTTTTTTTTTTTAATGAAGAGTTTTGATACTGTACAACACACAAATATAGGCTGTGATTCATCAAGGGTCTTAACTGTACACGCAGCTTTACTTCAGTGGAATTACTCATGAGGTTAAGTATCTTGATAAATGAGGGTCATAAACATAATTCCTATATTGGCTATGTTTCAGTATAAAACAAAGACTAGGTAAATTTGAAAAAAAATCAAAAAAATGCTCAGACATTAATTGAACTTTATTCAAGTCCTAAGTGTTTTCTTTCTTCCAAATTAGAGCTATAACTATAGTATCAAAACAGAGGAAGCCCTTCTAAGCCAAAGTAATGTAAAATAGGCTTTAGAAGCATGAATACACTGATGAAGTAACATGTCATGACCAAGAAATTAGGACTGAAATCTTGAAAGAGTGGGATGATTTTTCAAAACATATTCGGCACTTCTTGTTTTCAGCTGGATTAGAAATACCATGAAAATTGTTTTTTCTCCACACAAGCTGAAAGCAAAAAAGTTCTTAGACACACATGTTAAATAGATATATAAATAAGACATCCAATTTTTCAAACTGGTTTGTGTAAAAGTTTGTCAGCTCTGGTTGATGTTTACTACACAATAGAGCAATTGCTTAATTAGCAAGAAAGTACTTACAGAATATGACTAATGTTTTAATAAGAAGGAGGACAAATGTATCAATTAATCTTTTTAAAAGCATAGACAAGTTATTGATGTCTTGGCTAAGCCATGAGGCAGTCTATAGTTGATCAGACATAACCATCTCAAAAGTAGGGTAATCAGAATGAAAACAAGGTGGTTGAACGAATGTATTTTACTTGACCAACTTCTGCTGGTGAAAGAGACAAGCAATTTAACTTCCCGAGTAATCAGCTCAGCCCTCACTGGAAACTGACCTTTATGAAATTAGAAAAAAAATATTGATGATCTATGAAATCATCTTCTATTGCTCAGAGCTGGATAGAACTATTTATTGGTGATTTGCAACTTGAAGTCAATGAGGTGGAATATGTGCATCAGAGGTCGTTATATGTCCCCAACTTTAGGATTTAAACTTAAGGGGTATGTCAGTGTAGCTGAGTTATTCCAATTTAACTGTTATTTTGATTTAACACTTTTTGCCCTTCTCCCTCCCTGGGTGCCTTCCTCTTTCTATATATTGGGTGGAAGCATGGCCCTTCTTGGGGGCCGTCTTGTCACATCTCCCATGATGCCCCTCTCCTAAATCAAACTAGAAAGTCCTGTCCATGGACATGCTAAATCGATTTGGGTTTCTAGTGGGGACCTGTTAAATTGATTTAACTTAAATCAATTTATGATTTTTATTTTGAATTAATTAGATTGATTTAAGTTAAATTAATTTAACAATCTAAATATAGACGTAGCCAAGGAGCCCGATGGACCCTGGGAGCTCTGGGGACTAAAATTTGCAAACTACATCAACAATTGGGAAAGATGCAACACAGAGAAGAGTCAAGTCTGTCTTTGGCTTCAGATGAGTACCATCAGATGTTGCTTAGAAGCAGGGATTTCCCTTCCCGCCTCACTTAGCTCCCAGTGATCAATTGAGCAATGTTGCCAGTTGTGTGTTTTCCACCTCTCTGTCCTATAAATTCAAAGAGTTCCTCACATTTCAATTACTGGGGAAAGCACTTAATGGAAGAGGTGTCAAATTAACAAGTCACTTAAACTTGGTAATGGTCACACCTTTTCCTAAATCATCTGCAAAACCATTTACTCACAGCTGATGGAAGACAACAATCTGGCTTCTGTCACTTTCTGCTGAAGCCAGTGAGTTTATCAATACAAGGGATATGTTTCTGTACTTGAAATCTAGTTTTTTTAGATCTTTGGCTTCACTCTGGTATTGTGGGATTTGGTTACTTCATTTTTTGTTCTGTTCTGTTTTGTGCTGCTTTTGGCATGCATCAGGAAAAGAATCTTCTTGTCCACTACAAGAATTTCCTGTAAAACATCTGAGGAGCATACAGAAATATTAATTGTAACATTTCTTTCCTCAGTAAGCACAATGGGAAATCTACCTGTTCTATAATTTTAATTTTTCTGTACATTAATTGGGAAATCCTGCTTTGCATCAGCTTGGGCATATTTGTTTTTTCTTCCTGACAGCAACATGAAAAATTAACAAATGGGCTTTTTTTTTCCTACTAAGGGCTGCAAAATCTAAGGAAGGGTTTGATCTCCTAATTCACTATAATATTATGCATAAATATTTATATTATACAACTTGACGTATGGATCAGACTTAATGGTTGCATGGAAAAGAGATCACTAAAATAGTGAGTGGCTCCAATTTTTGCCTCAACATCTGACACTCTAACAATAATTAAGCAAGCAATTAGTTCTAGTCAGCCCCAAACATTTACACACTTGCTGAACTGCAGGGGATTTCAAGTATTGCTTGCTATGCACTAAAGGAGGCTGCCCTTTACATTACAGAGTGATTGTCATGAGACCACACTAGTGCGCAACATTCAGCTGGAGTGTACACAGACTTATGACTGCTAACTAAACCTTCATTCCTTGAGTTAGTAGTTCTCCTACAGCAATTGAGATGTGGCAGTCACCTTCAGGGGTCTCATGGGAATATGATCTATGCTTCCCTTGATGACTTAATGTGGGGGATACAAATTGTTCGCTATCTGACTAATGCCAATGAACTGGAGACGAAACGTTAAGGAGGCCTCACACTACTCAAAGTCTTTTGCAGTGGTTAAAGTATAATTTGAGGGGCCTCAGAACCTTCCTAATCCCTGGGCCCCCTTGTTGTATTGACCAGGCCCCCTTCATGCATGGGTGGGCCCGATTTTTCTAGATTCTGGAATCTGGGTCTTGGAACTCTAGCTCATCAGATTTGTGGCCCTGGGACTGTGTTCTGGCACATTCTGGCTTACTTTAACACTGGGCCTTAAGAGTCCCTTGATGATTGCAATGTTTAGAAAGCACTCAGAAGACAGGTTTGGTTGGAGTAAAGGCAAACACCATACCAACTGTCCCAGAATCCAGCTGAGACTGTGATGGTCATATTTCTGCATAGGTCTAATACATACTGGTTATGCAATATCTATTTGTCTAGCTATTTCCAGACTAATGGAATTATTCCTATGTTCACAGTGCTTATCTAGGGACCTACTGCAGATTTTTCTCACTAAATGAGTGATTTTTCCCTTCCACAACTATGGTACAAGTGAAGAGTACTCCGTTACTGACAGAGAAAACAGCACCTCCCCATTCTTCACTCAAGGGAAGCTGTGGTGGAGTTATTTTATTTTATTAAATTTAAGAATATCACCTTTCTCAGGTGGAACCAACCTCCTCTCTTCTTCCCCAAAGGCCATATCCTGAAAATGGTGGTTGATGGTGAGCAGCTATTACTTCAGCTACACATAATTACATGTATTTCCTACTGTTACTCAAACTAGTAGTCAATATCTTAAATGTAATATAATAGCCTACATATGATTTTAAACTTCATGTAATAGTTTGACACTGTGCAAAATGAAATACATGAAACAGGAAATGGACATCACCTGCTTCTGAACACAGATCAAAGCAGATTTAGTTGATTTCAGTCCCATAGGATCTAGGAAGTAATATCACTTCCTGGATCTCTATCACTTTCAATATTAACTTCATACTTTATTAAAAAAATACAGTGAAGGAAGCAAATTCTGCTTCTGAATAATATTTTTTGTTAACAAAAACAACAGAAAAAAACTGCCCTGTTTAATATAGTCAGCTTTCTCTGACTAAATTGAGTCTGATCTCAGAATGAAAAAAAAAGGAACATTTACTTTGAAATCTTGTTGTTTGCTTACTGTTGTATAATAAGCAGATATTAATATTAATGGCACAAAGTTAAGTTTTTCTTTTCATAATTTATTTAACTTGGGACTTTATGGTAACTGATCATGTATTTTTTGAAATATTAAAGATTAGGGATAGCCTCTTGCTGCCTTTTGCTTTGACAATCTCCCTCAGTACAATTATTATACTCTTACATGAACACAAAAGATGAACATCTGTTTCCATTTATTTACAGATAATTGAAGTGTTGTATTGTTAAGAAAAACATTACAGGGAACTCAAAAGGCTAGCCTGAAAAATGCCTGTGGGAAATGATTAATACTTTCACAGCATAGTATTTAGTTCTTTTCCAACAAGGTGGCAATTATCTAGAGGATCAAAATAAGGAGAAAGGATACCTGTGTTTCAAACTAAGTTTATTCATTTATACAAATTTAAGTTAGGCTAAAATGTTGTATGTGAAACAAGGCAGATAATTTCATTATGAACTCTCTCTACTTCAGATAACAATATGATGATGAACGATGCCAAATGTTTGTAACTTAGGACAGTGGTTCCCAATATTTTTGGCTCAAGGGCCACAGAGATATTTTTTTACAATTCTGGAAGGACACTAACTTTCACTAGGGATACTGTATAAGTCCTGTAGCCATCCACACCTCACCTGGGCCCCAAGGAAACAACTTTCTTTTGCAGCCTGAGAAACAGAAGATCAGTACTCCCCTCTTTCTGGCTCCAGCAAGGACCCCATCACCTATGGACCTGGGCAGAGTGCTTTTCCATGCTCCCTGATATAGCCAGGGGGAAGGAAACTCCGATCTCCCATCTCCTTAGCTGCGGCAAGGAGCCTGCATCAGTGTTGTGGCCCTACAGAAATGCTCTGCCTTGGTCCTTAGTCAGTGGCTCTCTTCTGCAGCCAGCAGGAGGGGAGTCGTGGGACACTTTGAAAGCCCTCATGAGTCACAGGTTGGGAACCACTAGCTTAGGCATATGTTTGCGCTATATATTATCAGTTTAAGAATTTATGCATTGAAGGATGAATAGCTCAAATGCACTATTGTGAGGCAGAAACTAACTTTGGGGGGGGGCGGTCAGATTTTTAAAAGTATTTAGGCCCTATAAATGCAGATAGGCACCAACTGCAGTATTTTCCAAACTGTGTTCTGCAGAATACTAGTGTTCCACGTGATGCGAATAGTTTGTTCTGTGAAAAATTTTAATGCCAGTGATATTTTTCCTTCTTTGTAAAAAAAAAAAAAAAAAAAAAAAAAGACATCACCCCCAGCCAGCATCTATGTGTTCCATGGACAAATTACCTTGGGAAACACTGACCTATTGGGATTTTCAAAAGCACCTAGAGGTCTAATTGCCATTCATCTCAAAATGGGCCAACATCTGTGATAAAGCAAGGTACATAGTTCTCTTTTTTGAATAGCCTGATCACAGGGAAAAGATAATTCACACATTTTGCAACTCTGGTGTCTTTGCTGCCTCCATGCTGGTCTTTTCTCACTTATTAATATTAGCAAAAGAGGTGTTACTAGTATATGTGAAATTGGAGATACTCCGTTTGCAGTGTGGAGAGCATAGCCTATTGTCTTTCAATTACCTGATAGGCTATGTTACTCTACAGTGAATAGCCTCTCCCTTAGCTTTCCCCAAAGTGACTAGAAAGCCTTCCCGCTTCAACCCAGCCACAAGCTCAGCTCCTGTTCAGCAGCTTCAAAGGGAATAATAAACCACATAGAACCATCTTCCCCATATATACACAATTTTTTCTTACAGTCCCTTGAGATTTAGTTCCCCTCTACACAACAGAGGAGAGAGTTTCAGCATTTCAGGAGTCACACAGAGATTATTATTTGCTTCATGTTGATTATTTATGAGCCATATTATAATATCTAGCTTTTCAATGTTAAGAATGTATTAAAATTTGCTGAACACATCTATCCTAGTGCCTATGAGTCCAGGCACAGAAATATATATATGTTGGGGAACCAGGACAATCTGACGATAAGTGGGCTACTGGAACAAACCATAGATGGATGAGACAAGAGAACCTGGAATTGATGGAATGCTACTACAACAGTAGACCTAATGAGAGGGGATATATGAAACGTATGAGGGAACTATGGATGAACAAAAGACCTACATCCACATTAACTGAGAAACAGCTAGTTACCCAACGCTTCAACATAGTAAAGAGGAAGCTGCTCTCACAACTTGAGATAGACCAACTCCACCTTACATCCCAGACTCAACAAGAAGACCCAGAAGTACAACTATATGTGCAGCCAACAGCTGAAGCTGGAACTTCACTGCCACCCCCTCCATTACAGAGCACAGAAGCTGATATGAGGCAAAAGATCATGGATAAACTAGCTATGGTCAGCCCTCGAGACCGATTACCAAGGCTCATTGGAGAAGTACCATCAGCTAGTATGCTAGAAGATGCCAATAGAGCCCTAATGACAATTCCTACTACCACCATAACTCAAACCAATGAACTGGTATACGCTACAGCCTCTGTAATCCTGGAGACGCTTGGCTACACGATCAAGAAGAACAGCAGTACATATCCCCCCTGGAAAATGAGGTTGGTGGATAAGATCAAGGCAACCTGGAGGGAAGTTAGTCAGCTGGTGGAACTACAGAAGGGTGTAGAGATTAAGGATAAGACTTGGCTACTGAAAAAATACAAGGGCCTGACTCCATCTGAAGCCCTAGAGACTGCTAAACAAAGGCTCACAGCCCTGGCTACCAGGCTAAGGAGATACACTAGAGAAGCAGAGGCCAAAAAGATAAATGCCCTGTTCTCCAAAGAACCATCCAAGGGGTACTCCCAACTGCAGTGCAACAACACAATAACAGCAGAGCCACCAACAGCAGAAAATGAACAGTACTGGAAGAAAATCTGGGAGAAAGAGAAGACTCATAACACCAGTGCAAAATGGCTGCAGGACCTGAGAACAGACCACCCAGCAATCTCCCAGAACAGGAAGCAGTCACCATCACAGTAGCAGACATCCAACAGTGGGTCAAGAACATGAAGAGCTGGACAGCACCTGGACCGGACATGATCCACACCTACTGGCTAAAGAAACTAACAGCAGTGCATGAACGCCTAGCAGCACAAATGAACCAGCTGCTAGCAGCATGCTTCCACCCAGACTGGCTAACACAAGGAAGGACAGTGCTGATCATGAAAGACCCCCACAAGGGAACAGCACCATCCAACTACCGGCCAATAACCTGCCTCCCCACAACATGGAAAGTCCTATCAGTCATCATAGCCGCCAAGCTACAGGACCACATGGGCCAGTACATGAGCACAGCTCAGAAGGTCATTGGGAACAACACCAGAGGCTCAAAACACCAGTTGCTCATAGACAGAGCAGTCGCCCAAGACTCAAGGTCTAGACAGACCAATCTGAGCACAGCCTCAATTGACTACAGGAAAGCCTACGACTCAATGATGCACACATGGATCTGTGAATGTCTGGCGCTATACAAAGTCAACAGGACACTAAGGACATTCCTCAGGAACTCAATGGGACTGTGGAAGACAACACTGGAAGTCAACTCAAGACAGCTTACACAAGTGGCCATGTGCTGTCCCCGCTGCTGTTCTGCATTGGCTTGAACCCCCTCAGCCAGATAATCACAAGGACTGGATACGGATACAAGTTCAAGAGTGGAACTACCATTAGCCACCTCCTCTACATGGATGACATCAAGCTGTATGCTAAGAATGAATGAGACATCGACTCGCTAATCCACCTGACACAGATCTACAGTGAGGATATGGGGATGTCATTTGGACTGGAGAAGTGTGGCCAGATGGTAGTAAAGAGAGGGAAGGTAGTCAAGACTGATGGGGTGGAACTCCCAGCAGGCCACATAGCAGACATACAGACCAGCTACAAGTACCTTGGCATCCCACAGTCACATGGGAACCACGATGAGGAGGCAAGGAAGACAGCAACATCCAAGTATCACCAAAGGATAAGACAGGTCCTGAAGAGCCAGCTCAATGGGAAGAACAAGATCCATGCCATCAACAGGTACGCCCTGCCAGTCATCAGATACCCTGCCGGTATAGTGAGCTGGCCAAAGGAGGACATGGAGCCTGCCAATGTGAAGACCCGGAAACTCCTCACAATTTATGGAAGTTTCCACCCCAAATCCAACACCCAGAGGCTGTACACCAGCCGGAAAGAAGGCGGGCGGGGTTTGGTGAGTGTCAAAGCCACTGTTCTGGATGAAACTCAGAGCCTCCAGGAGTACATCGGTAAGATGGCACCCAAAGATGAGCTGCTGAGAGAATGCCTGAGGCAGCAGCAGCAGACATGGGAGGAAGATCAAGCAGAAGAAGTGCCATGGCAAGACAACACCCTGCATGGGATGTACCATCGACAGATAGCTGAGGTGGCTCACATTGGGAAATCCTACCAGTGGCTGGAAAGGGCTGGACTAAAAGACAGCACTGAGACACTGATCATAGCAGCACAAGCACAGGCACTGAGCGCCAGATCGATTGAAGCAGGGGTCTACCACACTAGACAGGACCCAAGGTGCAGACTGTGCAGAGAGGCCTCAGAGACAGTCCAACACATAGTGGCAGGATGTAAGATGCAGGCAGGAACAGCATACACTGAACAGCACAACCAAGTAGCTGGCATTGTGTACAGGAACATCTGCACAGTGTATGGGCTAGACCCTCCCAAGACCAGATGGGAGATTCCACAGAAGGTCTTGGAGAATAAAGGGCTAAGATTCTGTGGGACTTCCAGATCCAGACGGACAGGCAGGTACTGGCCAATCATAGGGGTGAGAGGGGAATTTAAAAATGGGTGGTATGTGTCTTCCTCAACCTCGGGTCCTCTACCAGAGGCCTGGGAGTTTGAGGGTTCTGCGCAGTATCTTAGCTGTTCCTAGCACTGCACTCTTCTGGACAGAGAGCTCTGATGTTGTTCCTGGGATCTGTCGGAGCCACTCTCCCAGCTTAGGAGTCACAGCCCCGAGTGCTCCTACCACCACTGGGACCACTTTGGCCTTCACTTTCCACATCCGCTCTAGTTCCTCTTTCAGGCCCTGGTACTTCTCCAGCTTCTCATACTCCTTCTTCCTGATGTTGCTGTCACTTGGCACTGCTACATCTATCACCACCACTGTCTTCTGGTCCTTGTCTATTACCACGATGTCTGGCTGATTGGCCAGTACCTGCCTGTCCGTCTGAACCTCACAATATTCCCTAAAGTTAAAAAGGATCAGGGTATTTGGGAGATGGGTTCCAATGTCAAAGGATCCTTACAGAAAATGCCATGTCAATGATCTTTAACCTTTTAAATAATACAATTAATAGTTCTAGGACTTTTGCTCTGCTGATGGCACTGTAGCAGGAAAAAAACAACAACAAAAAATACATTGTGAGAACATAAGATCTGCTATACCAAGTCACATTATCATCCTGCATCTGAGAGAGATCCCATATTAGATCTTTCAGGGAGAATGTACTGAACAAGGCTATTCAGAAGTAATGCACCAGTCTACTACTCCTGACTTCTGGTACTGGATGGTTCAGAAGTGGTCAAATCATGGCTTGTGAGCCAGATACAGCTCTTTCACAGTTAGAATACAGCTCACAGAGCTCTCTATACCCCTCTACCCCATTCATCACCTACCAGACAAGGATGGGTAACTTGGTGCTTCTGCCTTGCATTAGGGCGATGTGACTACAGCAGGAGTCAGCAACCTACAGCTTACGTACCAAAGCTATTCACAGCGACATGCAGGAGTCCCGACTCTGTGGCACTTCAGCTGCTTCCCCTGATGGCTCTGCCCCCAGCACCTTCTGATGGTTTTGTGGGGCACGACTGGCACGGGGGCTGCTGAAAGTTGCCAACTCCTAGGCTAGAGGATTCTGCACAGTGGATCTCTCCTCCACTTACTTATCCAGTTAAATTTCTTGCCTTCACAGCATTCCATAGCAATAAATTGCACAGATTAGCTATATGAAAAAAATACTTGTGTCTCTATTAAAATGTTTCCTGCTAATTTAATTGATTTGTGTATTGTGAGAAAGGGTGCGTAGCACTTCTCTATTCACTTTTTCCATGCCATTCATGATTTATAGACCTTTATCATATCCACCTAGACATCCCTTTTCTAAGATGAATAGCCCTAATCTTTTTAATCTCCTCTTAGGCAGAATCCATTCATTCCCTTGATCATTTGATTGCCCTTCTCCGTACCTTTTCATGTTCCACTGTATCCTCTCTGAGATGGGGCAACTAGAACTGGACACAGTATAGAAAGATTAGGCATATCACAGATTTTGTGATTATAATATTTTGTGTTTTATTTTCTATGATTTTCATAATAATTTTTAACATGCTATTAGCCTTGTTGACTGCTGCTGCGTCCTGAGTGAAACTTCATTGAACTGTCCATGGTGACTCCAAATTCTCTTTTCTGGGTGGTAAGAGTTAGCTTAGATCCCATTATTGGATATGTATATTTGCATTATTTTTTCTGGTTTGCGCTATGTTGAGATTATGGATGCTTAATTTCACCTCCTATTTTGTTGCCCAATCACCCAGTTTCATGAAATCTCTTTGAAACTCTTAGTACTGTCCTTTGGATTTAAATAGCTTGAAAAATTATGTATCATCTGCAAACCTTGCCATTTCTCTGTTCACCACCTTCTTCAGATCATTAGTGAATACGTTAAATGGCACAGATTTTTGGGTATCCTGCCATTCACTTCTTTCTATCATGAAGACTGATTATGTATTCCTGCCCTTTATTTTCTATCTCCCCTTATCCCCTGGCTATGTAATTTCCATAAGAATCTTTGGTGAGGGACCTTTCCAAGGCTTTTTGAAAATCAAAGCACATTATAACTGTTGGATCTTTCTTATCCACGTTTGTGATCTTCCTGAAAGGATTCTAATAGGTTGATAAGGCATGACTTCTCTTTGTAAAAGCCATGACGACTCTTCCCCAACAAATCATGTTTATCTATGTGTCTGCTAATTCTGTTCTTTACTATAGTTTATGTAAAATGAATCTTCAGTAAGTGGACCCAACATTGTTTAGGGTTTTATACATTTATCATAAACCTCTTTTAATAAAATTAAAGGATTATAACTGACTTATTTCATAAAAAGAAATAATTTATTCATTCATTCTCCAATTAGAACTGCTAAGACTTTCACAAAGTACAGAATTCTAGCTCCCCTCCATGCTATAAAACATTCTTTTTTCCAATACAACACCTTTGTTACTTTTCCTTTGGACATTTCCACCACTTACATGTTTTTACACTACATCTTCCTTTTCCTGTTTTCATTAGTTTATATACAGTACAAAATATTCAATCATTCTCCCTCCTTAGAATCAGTCTCACGTGCACCTTTATGGTTAAGTAGACAATCTTCAAACGGCCGTAAATCGGCCCTTAAATTTTTGCAGGGATATTGATAAGTGTCTGCATATTTATGTCTTGTGTTTAGAGCTACAGAGTGTCCACAGATGTTGTTTACTTCAAATGGGAGTTTTAAATGCTGATCATCTGATTGTATTTTCTATTAATTCAAGATACATCAAGAAAACAAGAACTGAAAGGATGGTCTCAAACTCAGAAAGCACTTTGTATGAGTTCTCTGTAACATTACGTGTTGTTGATGTTTCACAAAACATCAATACTGCCACCAAACAACAGGCTCTTAGAAATGTAAAGCAATAATATATGGACATTAAAATCATATGATAGTCGTTAGATAGCTACATTAAAATTAGAGACTCTTTCTGAAAATGTGGCTTTTTGCTCCCCCTAACTACAGAGTCTTTTGCTTCACATATCTTCCAACTCCAAATATCTCTTTATAATCCCGTTTAAAATTTAGTCCAAATATACATAAGACAGTATCTAAACCATTCCTCTTCCCAAATGTATGAATAATTTCATCTCCTTTCATCTTGGTGATTTTAATTCCTTCTTTTATGATCACATAACTCTTATCCTCTTCTTTTACTTGCTCCCAATACTCTTCAGATATCAAAACTAATTTTTCTACTTTCATTGTCTCTCTATAGAGAGTAATAGAATCCTTCTCTCATACTGGCCATGTCATCTACAATAGCATCCCTGCCTGCACTTAACTGACTCATTTTTGAAAACTCATCTCATGCTCCATCTCTTTTTGTCTGTCTGTGGCTTCTCTCACTCACTCACTAATAGAATGATTTAATCTTCATTCTCTAAAAATCCTCACTAACCTTATATTCTTTCATTTGCCAAAATATTTGACCAGCATCTGTACCAAGTTGTTTGTACCAGTGCTAAGTAAGAGCTATGTGATGAGACAGATGCTACTACAAAAATAAATTTAATTAAGAAAGCAATGCTTTATCTCTGAAAAAGTTGTCGGGTAAGAACTTGACACTCTATTGCTGCTGAACTTTTAATGCAGTCTTTCAGAATCACCTTTTTCCTGGTATAGATGGATCACATGTTCTCATATTGAAAAAAAGAACTAAATAAAAGACTTCATGCAATTTTGAGAAAAGCACTCAGAAAGAAAAGAATGAAGCAGAGAAAAAGCCAGGACTTGGTACAGAAGGACACAAGGTACATTATTGATCCAAGTTATTTTCTACATGTAGAAATGCCATGTTCACTAAAAATAATATTTAAACTGATCTCTATGTATAGTATGAGCCTTGTTATGCCTCTTCTTTATAAATAATATTTATCTCATTAAAATAAAATTATAAACTGCTTTAATACATCCTTTAAATCCAAATTCTGATCTTGGTTATATCACTGCATTCACTGAAAGTACTTAGGATTTAAATCACAGTAACAGGTTAGATGGGAATATGGGAGAACACCAGGCATTCTACTCCTATCTCCCCTACACCTCATTTAGATTCCCTCATTATTTAACTTTTTACCTTAACTGCTATCACTCCCTGCCCTTTAGAGGAAAGAGGCAAGTATACCTGTGACTGGTCAGCTGACTACAAACTAAGGTCCCAAGAGGATACAGACGCTCAGAGCTGCCTTAAAGTGCAGAGGGAGGCAGTCAGGAAAAGGTCAGGTGAGAGCTGCCTGGGAGTAAAAGACTTGGCAGAAGAGAGCTCCCTGAAAAATCCCTGAAGAAGAGGGAGGTGAAGCCTGTCTGGGTACAGAGGAAAAACAGAAGCAGCAGCAGAGAACTGCCTAAGTTAAAACCTGCAGAAAGCTCTGCAGACCTTTCTTAGAAAGAAGGGGGAATTGTTGGGGGACCAAAAGGGGAAGAAACCTGATGACTCTCTTCTGCTCAATGGGAATGACCCTCCTGTGCTCAGTCCAAAGGGGAACAGGGAGGGAGTTACACTCCCCAGGCACCGGGCTGCATGGGGACACAAGGCTAGGCCTTCATATGGTACAGGAGAAGAGATGCATGAGGCTTTGAGAGGTGAAGAGCCTCCTGCATTGGGAAGGGCCATCCTGACACCCGCGGGGAGGAAGGGGAGGCCACCCCACTCACAGGCAGCTCTGGATTGGATGGCAGCAGGTAAGTGTTGGGCAGGGCACTATGGGCCAGACTGAGCCAGTAATTCACAGGCGGTCAGGGAAGATAGGAGGCACTGAGAGGTGCCCCTCAGTTCCCCCTGCATGCTGTATGGGGGTAGGGACTGTCCTGTCCTAGCTGGGGCTGGGTGGGATCAGCAGTAAATAAGTGCTGGGGGATGGGGATGCAGGAGATGTGGTGAAGAGCCAACCCAGCTTCCCCTCCCCTCCCTCCTCATGATGGTGGACAGTGAAGCTGGCCTGTCCCAGCCAGGGTCGGTTGTGGGGCTGATGCAGCCTCATGCCCCCATCCCCAAGGCAACTAGGGGTTGGGCAAGGACCCTTCCTGCCCTTTAGGGGATGTAGTGGAGAGAGGTTGCTGCTCCTGGAGCAGGGCACCAAGAAGTTCATGCACTTCCCCAGCTGGGCACAGAAGTCTCCTGCACAGGACCAGGCCTGGGAACCTAAAGTAGGAGCCAGGGGAAAGTGGGACTGGATGAAAAGGCAGCCTTTTTAGGAGATGGACTGACTGGCCACCAGAGCTTCTGCTGACAGAGAGTCCGGAGCCCCCTCCTGCAGGGCATGTGGGATGCTGGGGAAATCAGGAGACCGGCCTAGAGCTATACTTTCCCCAAGGTGAGGACTTGGAGAAGTTGCTCTCTGCTGAGTAGTTGGAGGACCAGACTGGGGCCTAGACCACAGAAGGCCCCTGTGACCTTGAGGAGTTGCCCTCTGCTGAGGCCCTAGCGGGTCCAGTGGCGTACGGCCCCTGTGACTTAGATGAATTACTGCTAGTGGATGGACCCGAGGGGCTGCCAGACCTTCCACCCATAGACAGTGAAGGCTTGACAGGACTACCACTGGCTGTGTACTGGAGGATGAAGAGGACTATGGGATCCAAGTAACTTGGAAGGGAACTAGGAGGAGGTAGCCAGGGGCAGTGGGCACTTGCCTAGCTGTTTGGGGTCAGTGTGATTTGGCAGGAGTCCCACTGACATAGTGGCACACTGTTCCACCACTTCTAGGGCCTCCCTCCCCCCATTGCCGTCCAGGCTATTGTTTGTGTGGTCTTGCCCCACCCGAGAAGCTGAAAGGCCAAAGACTTCCACTGTTTGTGCCTTATCCTGCCTGAGGAGTTGAAGGCCCTAAACTTTGCTACTCTGTGTGGCCTATCCTGCCGGAAGGCTGCAAACTCAGGTTTTTCTGCCTCTCCCCTGACTGAGGGCTGGAAGGCAGTGGGCATCAAAGGAATGTCAGCCTTGAGTAGAGGCCTATTCCACCTATTAACGTAATCAGCTTCACCACAGGGGGTTGATGGGACAGTCATCCCACACTGGAAGAATAAGGGTTAAAGAGGGCCCTGAGAGAGCACCCAATCATGTGGGAGGGCTGCTGGGCTAATCAAAACCCAGGACGTGGTAGAAAAGCTGACTGCAGAGGCAGAACAGGGGCAGTCTTCCCTCAGGTGAAGAGAGAATGTCTTGCTAGCTCAGGGATGTGGAAACACCACTTGGGGCTGCTCCCTCTGGGCAGTGGGGATCTGAATACTTAGAAGAAAATAAAGTGTTCAGGAACAGTCAGCATGGATTTACCAAGGGTAAATCATGTCTGACCAATCTCATTTCCTTCTATGAGCAGATGACTGGTTTTCTGGATGTAGGAAGAACCGTTGATGTGATATACCTTGATTTTAGTAAGGCTTTTGATACAGTTTCCCACAGCATTCTCATTGGCAAATTAAGGAAGTATGGGTTGGATAGGTTGACTATAAGGTGGATAGAAAACTGGCTAGATCAACGGTTTCAGCGTGTAGGAATCAATGGTTCCATGTCTAGCTGGCAACCAGTCACGAGTGGTGTGCCCCAGGGGTCGGTCCTGGGGCCGGTTCTGTTCAACATTTTCATCAATGATCTGGATGATGGAATAGACTGCACTCTCAGTAAGTTTGTGGATGACACCAAGCTGGGGGGAACAGTAGACATGTTGGAGGGCAAGGACAGGATTCAGGGAGACCTAGATAAATTGGAACAATGGGCCAATAAAAATCTTATGAAGTTCAATAAGGACAAGTGTAAAATCCTGCATGTGGGACGGAAAAACCCCATGCACTGCTACAGGCTGGGAAACATTCAGTTAAGTAGCAGCAGTGTAGAAAAGGACCTGGGGGTCATGGTGGATGGGAAGCAAGATATGAGTCAGCAGTGTGCTCTTGCTGCCAAAAAGGCCAATGGCATACTGGGCTGCATCAAAAGAAGTGTTACCAGCAGATCAAGGGATGTGATCATTCCCCTCTATTCTGCACTGGTGAGGCCACATCTAGAATACTGTGTTCAGTTTTGGGCTCCCCACTACAAAAAGGACAGGGACATGCTAGAGAGAGTTCAGAGGAGGGCAACCAAAATGATTAAAGGGCTGGAGCACAAGCCCTATGAGGAAAGACTGAAAGCATTAGGCTTATTTAGTCTGCAGAAGAGAAGATTGAGGGGGGATTTGATAGCAACCTTCAACTACTTGAAGGGATGCTCTAAGGAAGATGGAGCTCGACTGTTCTCGGTGGTAACAGAGGACAGAACAAGGAGCAATGGTCTCAAGTTGCAGTTAGGGAGGTCGAGGCTGGATATTAGAAAAAACTTTTTTATTAGGCGAGTGGTGAAGCATTGGAATGAGCTGCCAAGAGAGGTGATGGAGTCTCCATCTTTGGAGGTGTTTAAGGCCCAGCTGGATAAAACCATGACTGGGATGATTTAGTGGGAGTGGTCCTGCCTTTGGCAGGGGGTTGGACTAGATGACCTATGAGGTCCCTTCCAACCCTAGGATTCTATGATTCCATGAAGGAGACAGGGCCTGAGACTTAGCAAAGGTGGCCTGCAGAGAATTTTGCAGAGGGAGGAGAGGACTGAGACTGCCAGGGCTCAGGAGGAGCCATATTGGAGCCAGAGGCAAGCTTGGAGCAGCCAGAAGAATGCCTGTAAGAAGAAAATGTTGTGGAATGTATGGGGACCATGGCAAAATGGCTCAGGAGACCTTTGTGGATGGGGGGTTGAGGCAATGTCTGAGTAAGCCTACAGAGTCCCTGGGCTGGGGTCCGGACAAATGAGTGGATCTGGGTCCCTCCCTGCCTCATCCTGTACTGCTAGTGAGTAGTGAAAGACCAGAGGAAGCCCATGCAACCTAGTGGACTGTCAGAGCTGGACTTTTCCCTGTAAGGTGGTTACCTTTGAGTGGAACTCAGCCAGAGGGCTGGGTTGCCCTGGAAAGGGCTGGAGAACATGGACAGCATTGGACACAGGGGTTGCACATGAGCTTAATTCCCAAATACCATTGCCAGGAGCACCCACCATGGGGCCAGGTTGAGGGGTCCATGATGGGGGTGTGAGGCATGGGAGGGTACATATGTGCTTTTGGCCTCCAGGTACCAGACACCCTTGGTGAGCTTGAGAGACTAGAAATGACTGCTGGCTGATGTCAGAATAGTGAAATACTTTCTGGCTCTTGGAGCTGGATAACTGAAGCCAAAGAGGGCTGAAGGCTGGAATAAAGCATAATGAGAGATTCTATATCAATAGCTCAGAAGTTTCTGTCTTTGAACCATTACCTTGTTGATTTAGAGAGGCTCATGTGTCCCAATGACCCGCAGAACTGTGTTGTCCCTAGTCTTGTCCTCCTGTTGTGGCCACTCTTGATGAAACTGTCTGAGGTGAGGTTCCAGCTTAAGTGCAGTTCAAACTTCTCAAGACAGGTTAGACTATACCTGTTATTGCAAGTAACAGTAGATACTATCCGCAACTGTTGACCCAAACGGACAGCTATACCTGTGTTTCTCTGAAAACTCTTCCTTAGTAGATGAGTGGATCAACCAGATATGCTTATCTCCCTAGCCCTGATGGTGGAAGGTAAGAGTTGAGTGGGCAGCCTTGGACTTCAGTTCAGGTGCAACAAGACCTGATAACCTCCACTGCACCCAGATCTATATCCAGACCTCTCACCATTGTTGTGCCACTGGATTTAGACAGCCCTAGATAAGAAAGTGAGGGAGAATTTGTGCAACTTCCCCTCACTTCAATCCATTTAATGCACTAGTCATGTTATCAGGTACTCATTCCCCGTGTCAAAGGGCTAGCAAATGGGCAACAATAGTGTAGGTGCAGATATACTGGGAGCTATAGCTGCAAATCTGCAAACAGGTGGCTAGGGAAAGCATTGCTTTTCACTGGACTGAAGCAGTATTGGAATTCAACAACCCATTGGGTGACTGAGTAGTCCTATTTAGGATCACACTGCTTGCCTCCATAGTATGAAGAATGGGGTAGAAAAAGTGTCCCAAACATTGTCTTCCTCTCCTTAGCCCTGACACATTCTGGAACTGGTGGGGACCCCATTACAGCATTCAAATATAACATAGAAAGACAAATATCATCTTTAAACAACAAAACAACAACAACAAAACCAGCCTTACTATTGGTTCTTGGAATGTATAACAGCAGATAGACCAGAGAAGAGAAGAAGCGCTCTAGTTGGTGGATAACTGGACAGATGTAACATCCAGATAACAGCCCTGAGTGAAACTCATTTAACTGAAGAAGGAGCTTGCTATACCTTCTTCTGCTGTGGCCACAGTAAAGAAGAGCAATGTTTAGCTGGTGTTGGGTTTGCCATTAAAACACAGCTAGTCAGCAAGCTTATGAATTTCACAGTGTATGAATGATAGATTCATGCTAATGACGGTCCCACTGTTTAGGTAAAGATATGAAACTACCATAACTGTCCATGAGCCCACCAGATGTGACCAAGGCCATATTTTAGTAAGACCTGGGGTCCTTTATCACAGAACTGTTTCAGGAAGATGTGCTCATTATCGTTGGTGACTTCTGGGTTAGAGTTGGTAGAAACTGCCAGGCATGGCCAGGTGCGATTGGAAAAAATCCACAGGAAATACAACAGCAACAAGTTCCTCCTGCTGCAGAAATGTGTTGAACAGGACCTTCTCATTACCAATACAGTCTCCCACCTGTCAAACCGTAACAAGACATCTTGGATGCATCCATGCTGTAAGCACTGACATCTCATTGATGATGTCATTATCAGGAGAAGAGATAGATAGCATCGTAGAGTAAAAAAAGATCATGAAGATTGCAGAATGCTGGACTAATCACAGGCTTATATTCTCCAAGCTGAATATTCAGACACATCCAAGTAGATGACCATACGGTAAAAAAGAACCCAAAAAGCTTAATATCTCCAACCTGAAACAGGAGAATGTAAAACAGACTTTTGTTGAACTGTGCAGCAAACTTAAAAAAAAAAAAAAACTTATGAAAAGTCCAATAGCATTAAGGGAAATTAGACATCCTTTAGAGGCTGTGCACTCAGCTTTATCCAATAGTTTTGGTTCTGTCACATGCAAATATCAAGATTAGTTGATGAAAATGTTAATGACATAAGGAGACTATTGAATGACAAACATTAGCTCCATAAGACCTGTTTAGGAGACAGCACTTCAGCATCTAAGAAGGCATCCTTTGACAACATCAAGAGAACTGTCCAATTAAAATCAGGGAGATGCAAAACTCATGGCTGAGAAACAAGACAGATGAGATTCAGTTCCATGAAAACAGAAATGATATGAAAAGCTTCTATGATGTTCTGGGAATAATCTATGTGCCACAGTCAGCAGGAACATCTCCAGTTGATGGCACCACACTGCTCACTGACATAAAAAAAGATACTGCAATGATGGGCAGAAAACTTTAACAACCTCAATCAATGAACATTTATTCACAAGGAGACAATTGATCAACTGTCCCAGATAGATATGAGCATACCTCTTGCTGCTTCTCTAACACTAATAAACTATAAAAGTGATTGACCTATTGGGAACAAGATTGCTGAATCCCCTCATGCAATACACTGAACAAGAGCTCTTGCCTGAGATTCAGTGTGGCTGCAGGAAAGATTGTGGGACCATGGAGGTGTTGTTTATTGCTTGCCAACTACAGGAAAAATGTCTGGAACAAAACTACAGTCTTAAATGTCATTGGCCTAACAAAAGCATTCAGTACAATCAGTTAGGAGAGCCTTTGGAAGATATTGACAAAATTGGTTTTCTGGAGAGATTCATCTTAACAGTTCAACAATTCCTTGATGATATATTCACATTATGGATGATGGTGAGTCTTTCCCAGTCACTTATGGAGTCAGGCAGAGCTGTGTGTTGGCCCCAATGCTCTTCAATGTGTTTTCTGCCATGTTAGGGTGATGGATTATAGATTTAATATTCAAATGGATATGATTCATTTTAAATCCAATATAATACAATGTATATAAAATTGCCCTGAAGAGCAATCTTAAGTGTTTCAGGATTCACATATATTATAACAAAAATGTCAGATATTTTAAATATGTTCTGCTCCTATATGGGTACTCCTGCATATAGTTAGGTGGAACTTTCGTCTTTTTTTTTTTTAACAAAAAAATAATAATGATTAAGATTTGGGTTGACGTAACCATTTTCTGAATGTGTGTCAATTTCTGCAAACTGTTTCAGTAAAAAGAAAAAAATCAAATGTGGAAACAGCTTATTTGACATTTCTGAAATGAACTGTTTTGATATTTCATTTAGTTTTTGAAAAGGGACTTAGACCTTCCATTAAACTGAGCAGAAGGAAGTGGTGATCAGGGCAGGCTATTTATTTAAGATGTTGAAGACACTGATTCAAATGCCTGCTATGAAGCAGAGCCTTGAACTTAGGTCTCTTTTTACTCAGGAATATGTATTTGCTAACCTTAAACAGAATTCTACTGAATTTTATTTTAAATCATATTAAAAGAGGTTCAGGGTAAGTGAAATCTGAAGCCTCCAGAACAGTAATCTTGCCTCCCTCCTTGGCTATATTTATGAACACTATTAAAAATACCACACAGGTCTAATGGTCCACATCTCTGCATCTTCCTTCAAATAAAGATGATGTGGGATATAGAAACATTACTGTAGAATGTGGCCACTCTTCTATCAAAGGAAAAAATGCTCATGTTAGTGGGTAAACAAATGAATATATTTCTAAGTCCCTTGTAAGTTCACACACAACCATAGGAACATCAGGAAAAAAACAACCCTCTATGTGGCAGGACAGCAGAACGTTTAGGCACAGCTAAAATACCACATTAGCCTATTTTTGATGACATAAGAAGGATTTCAGAAGTGCATATCTCTTCTGTTTCATACGTGGGTAAATTTCACCCCTTATCTCTAACACTCTGGCAACTAAATTTACTTTGTACAGTATCAGTATTTTTTCCTTAAAGACTAAATCTAATTACAACTCCAAAAGACATACAATATTGTCACTGAAGAGCTTCATTTGTTCTTAATATTTATTTTCTTGCTAACTGTTAGTCTTCTTCATCAATAAAATTGTCATTAATAAGTTCATCATTCTAGATGTACATATGCAACAACCTTCAATAGTCTCTCTGTTACATTAAAGATGTCTTTGGTACACTCCATTGCCAGACACAACAAGGAAATACAAATTAGCACTTGAAGATATTTGAAATAGAAACTTGAAAAATGGTAGCTGAATTCTGGTATGAGCATTTAACATTTAGATGAACTTTGCATTTTTGCACATGTGTAATGAAGTATAAAATAGTAAGAGGAAATGTTGAAGTAAACTATTTCTCAAGTGAAATCAGCTGACCTAATTTTAAAGATAATTTATCTTAATCATCTCTAATTAAAAATAAATAATAGGGTTAATAAAAATGAAGAATTTCTACCAAATAAAGAACATTAAAATATTTAATAGCTATGCTTCCTCCCTACTCTCATTTTGTATAAAGGCTTAAAGTGTCATATTAACTGATAATCACAATTATAATGCCCTTCAATTCCTCTGTCAGCATTTAAAAATATTTAATTATTTCTAAAATACAAAGAAAGATATTAGAAGTTGCATCTGCACAGTAAAAGGAGAGTAAAACACGAAAGACTCTCTTGTTTTTTTTCTTATACTGCTAGTTCATGTTCTTCTAAAGACCCACAGTATTACGGTCAAGTTCCAAAGGGGCAGCCGTGTTAATCTAGTAAAGCAAAAAAAGCAAGGAGTCTTGTGGTACTTAAAGACTAAGGCTGTATTCACACACAGCTGGTTATTTCAAAACAAGTTGTGTCGAAACAACTTGTTTTGAAATAACGCCTTATTTCTAAATAAATTATTTCAAATTAACAAATAGTTATTTCGAAATACGGAAAAAGGCAGGAAATGAAATAGCAGATTCACACTGTGAACCTGCTATTTCGCTTCCTCAGGGGGCTGC